>CM034147.1:698760892-699363392 GCA_019776745.2 Taxus chinensis | reverse complement strand
CACATCCCCATTGCCCCACAAGCTACCTAACTCACAAAGGGCTCAAGAAATAATAAACAAGATTAAAAATGAATCCCACACCTAGAACACACACAACCAAGAAAACCAAGTTCACAACAATCAAGTAAGAAAAAAGTCAAATAACCAAGTATTTCAACCACAAAAAGAAAGTTAGTACACAAAATCAAACCATCTATGGTTTGAAATGGGGAAGGAAATATACCACCTTATACCACTTATCGCTCCACTAGGAGAGGGTAGCTAGCCCTTGGTTCCTCCCTAGGAATAAAACATAAAATTGATCCAAACTTATACCTATCATACCCACAACCACTTATAGCTCCACTAGGACTAATAAACCCTCCCCTTGGTTCCCCCAAAACAAAATCTAAAGAGAGAACATATACATCACTTCGAAACACTACTTATCCCTCAAGTGGTAAAACACATTCCCCTACACACAGCACCACTTGCATGCCCATAGTGGAATCATGAAAACTTCTACACAACACTTATTACACAACTAACATGTGCCCAAGTGGGTAATAAAAATCACAATTCCAAAAACAGTTTAAGGAATAGAAATTACACTACAATTAGACAAGAAAATGGGTAAGGCATACTTAATAGATACTTGTCCCAAAATAAACTTCAACTAAGCATTCCAATCATTCCAATAATCCTTCCAAGTAAATCCAATTCGACAACACTTCTCTAAGACCAAGTGAGCTCCCCCAAAACAAGGCACAAGACTCCAATTATAGAAAAAATCAAGGTAAAGGATCTCATAGGATCATTCCATGTGGCATGCTTCATCCCCAAAAGTAACCCCAAATCCCCAAACATTACATAAAATCCCTTATACAATCACATGGATCATCCTTACAAAACATTAATTCATTTTTTGACATGACTTAACCCATACTCATCCCATTTCCCAAAATGTTAGTTCATCAAAACATCATAAATAATCTCAAATCTCAAAAAAAAAAAAAGGTAAGAAAAGTACTTACAAGATCTCATCTTGAAAAGAGAAAAATATCACAAGTCATAATGATGTACAAAAGGGCCTTTAAGTGGCCAAAGTGTCATAAAAAGGTACACCTACCCTATGGGTAGGTGTATGGGGAGTTTTTGGAGTGTGTGACAAGGTTTAATTGTCCTACACACCTTCCAAAATTGCCTTGAAATGCTAAATTCGAGTTTTCCATAAATGGAAAACCTTTTAATCCTCAAAACATGGGTCAAACATCCCAAAAAGTACAAAGTGGGTTCAATTTAACAAACCAACTCACAAGTTGATTAAATCAAATTATCAAACATAAGAAACTAGTCATTCTAAAGGTTAAAACAAAGGAATTTAATACTTAAATCAAGGAGTAAAAAAAACATTCAAAACTAAGGTCACTTTTGCACAGTAACATTACCCAACCAATTCTAAGCCTGAGTGATCTATTATTGGCCAATGAGCCTCGTGTGAGTTAGTCTCCCTTCATCCTATTTTGTTTGTTTGTATTTATATTTTGGTACTAGTCTTCTGAATGCATGTTCGTCATCTGCACACTTAGAAAACACATCATACCTTCCTGAAATGATACATATAAATCAATTCTAACTATTACACACACACACACACACAATTTACACACAATTGATACATATCAATTTATCATCATCAATTCAGTTCACCATAATTTCCATGATTATACATTTCTAATAGAACAAGAAAAATCGTTTTAATCAATTATCATCTATTTGTTATTTGTTATTTATCATTCAAGAAAATAAAAAAAACAAGCACAAGTACTAAAGTTTAATAATTTACTTTTTCCAATAAGTTTCCATAATTTAATAACTACCAACATAATTCATGCTAGCAAGCCAAATCAAAATATATGAAATTAAACAATCATGTCACCCAAACCATGTATACTATATCAAAATGTGTTTCTTCATCGATGCTAGTCTGGGCACCCCGTGCCGATACAATGGATACAAGTCTTATATTAAACAACTATAATATGGAGGGAGAGAGAGACATGTATCTAAAAAATGTCTGAGGGAAGTGAGCACTATAGTCATAACAACTCAAATTTGTGCATATGTCTTATTGCATCTTTAATACCCCTATACTCCAACAAGTGAAGAGACATCTTGTAGTAAACTTAATGTGGTTGATGAGGGTGTAGACCTTTCCCACTAGATCTAGATCTAGAGCCCCAACCAATATTTCCTCCACCACCAGTTCTTCTTGATCTAATTGATCCTGATCCTCCTGGTCTACCTCATCCTCCTGATCCTCCGATAGCGGGAAACAAAATAGTGGATACACTTCCTTGCATCCTAACTGTAGTGCTGCATTTAACTGTTATGGTATGTGAAGTTTTAGTTCTTCCATATATATTTCTAATGTTATGTGCACCCACACTCTATCCTAATGATGCGTCAAAAATATTCCTTCAACTGAACCCCCAAACAATGATGTCGTATGTGCTACCATAGGTGTATGTGTTGTCTGATGCACTTCTGTATTCAAATGGAAATGATATCTACCCATAGCTACTGGATTACCTATACTAACATTCTTCTCAATGACTACTTCTAAAACTTGAACACCATGTGCAAGGGCTAGGTCATCAGGTGGGATTATATGCACGCATGTGGTCCTCAATCTTTCCTCCTCGAATGTGATCTCATCTAAAGCGAAAGGGGATTATCTACTACGCTTACCTAGGTGTGGAAATTCCTTATGCTCTAGCTCCACATCTTCCACATGAGATTTAAATCCCTCGTGAGTCATCCACCTCCACAACCCCATAGACTCCTCAACATCATGATTTTTTTCCAATTCCCTTTCCTGCACTTCATTATACTTGATCCAACTTTCCTCTCTCCGCCTTTATGTCACCAAGTATTTCATCTTTCACCACACCTGCTCCTACCCTTGTACGTGGTGGGGATATAGCTAGTTATAGGTTATTGTTCCAAACTTAGTAGAACCATCAAGATTTTAATTGTCAAAGGAATAACATGCAAGTAAGACCCTCTAGGCTTATGTAAGAACTCAAACTCAACAATTTCAAGACAAGATTACATAAAGATTGTATGCAATGGAAAGTTGCAAAAGCTATGGAATGAGGCTAAAGAACCTCAAAGCTTTGATAAGTCATCCATGCACCATTGGATAAGAGCTAAACAAAAGTTAATCCTATACATGCATCATAATTTTGACAAAAACATAAAAAAATAGCATATATAGTACTCTCTACTCTTTAGATTACTTAATTAAGAAATTGAACCTAAAAAGATCAACTTAGCAATCAAAGGTGTGATGTTTGATATGAAACTCAAGCTTTCAAGAATGGAGTCTCACCATTAATGGCTTCAAGGCCAATGGTTCTCTCCATATTACTCAAAACTTGGATTATGGATGCAAATGGAGGTGTTAGCTCAACAATGGAGAAAGGAAAGCTTTATATCAAATGTCTAATTAGCTTGAAGCTAATACAAATGAGATCCAATATTTTTTAGGCTTGTTTCGGATTTGTGTTATGTAAAGTTGTAAGTCTTAGAGGGAGGGGTGACCCTTCTATTTATAGTTTTCCAAATGGAAGAGTTTGGAATTTGGGTGCATGTGGGACCAAAGCTCAAAATGAATTTTTAGATTAGATTAGGATAAACATGATTTAAGATTAGTTAAGCTTGGTTTAGGCTATCTAACTAGGGTTTAGGATAGTTAATCCTGATTAGCAAGTGATTAGAGACTCATTGAGAGTTGGGAGGGGTCTGGATAACCAATTGTGACTAATAGATAGCCTACGAAGCTAATAGAAGTGGTCTAGAGAGAACTAGGGAAGTTCTGAATGGTCGAAAGGAGGAATGTTTAGTTAATAAGAGAGATATTAGCCAAATAATTTGATTATAGGAGGAATATGACCGAGAAGGTGTCGTGAATGGGCATATGAGAATGAAGTGAAGAATGGGGAGTTAATGAAGTGTCATTAATCGATTGGATGGGAGAAAATGCTAAGTTTAAGAATATTTTAGGTGTCTACATTTGCCCCTCTTTGAGGTGGCGTAAGTGACGTCACTTCAAAGAAAGTAGACAAGCAAAAAAAAGTAGAAATTTTTGAAGGGATAGAAGAAAAATGAGTGGAATGGAGGATTCCCCCTCGATTGTCGATGGGGTGATATAAGAACTCGATTGATAATTGAAAAGATGATAGAAAGATAAAAGAAGAAAGAATAGCGTGGAGAAGAAGAAATGAGATATAAAAGAAAGAAGTACGAGGAAGGGAGAATGAGGTAACATCCATCCAATGCCTTTTAAACAACTTTTTTTTTCATCGTATTGCTAGTGATCTTCATCATCGGTCCTTATTAAAAAGAATGAAAAAAAGTGTAGTATGACATGAAAAGCCATATACAAACAAATGTCCATTGCTAAAAAAACACAAACCCCATGCAACATACAAAATGCAATGCAATACGAGAAAGTAAAATATTCCTAACTCCATGCAACATACATAATGCAATGCAATATGAGAAAGTAAACAAGCTAACCTAACAAAGAAACACAACGTAATGTTTTTCTTATCAAGCTTCAATTCCAACCTATGCAAGTTAACGACAAGGGTTGACGATGGTGCCCCAAGCAAGGATACATGCAAGGGGAATAATGGAGGACACTTCCATTCTATGAAAAAGCAATGTGCACTATGAAATAGTACCAGGAAACTCGTTGTGCCCCAGAATACAAATGAATTAAGCAGCCTAGCTTTGGTTAATGGAGGTAGATCGAGATGATCTGCGAGTCACGCACATGAGTAGGTGAGAACTAAAGAGAGATGTTTTGTAGGATGATTTTAAATTTTTAGAAGTTTTCCTAAACATGTTTGAATTTTTTTGATTTTCCTAACATATTTGAATGTTTTTGTGATTTTTCTAACATAGTTGAATGTTTTGATTTTTCTAATATATTTGAATGTTTTTGTGATTTTGAAAGTTTTTTGAAACTATGTACAGGAAGATGAGGAAGCGTGGATCCCCCTATTGATAGATGGGATGTACAAGGGCATAAGGCCACGTACATACGAGAAAGGTGAAGATGTAAAAATTCCCTAGCAATCAGGTGGGAGTATTCAAAGGATAACTCTTCATGGGTAGAAGTGGGACCCAAGGCCATTATGGATAGGTTCAACATGATGATGAACATAAACCAATGAAGTGCTGGGAAGAATCAAGGATGCCCCCAACATAATTTGGCCTAAAAGCACATGATAGAAAGGAAGGAGAAGATTTTTTTTGTTTTTTAAAGGAACAAAGGTGTCCGAAAACATGGCAAAAAAAATAATCTTATACAAATGGATGTTCTAAATGAAGTATAAGAATGATGTGAATGATATGAATGTATCTTAGAAGCCTTGCGATGAAGAAGTGATTAGCCAAAGGCACAAATCATGAGATGAGATATGGACTATAATAAGAGTCTAAACAAGGTAAAAAAAAAAAGACACTTGGTAACATACTAAACATGTTTACTCATAGAGATCTAGTGTGTGCACGTGGAATTTAATTACCTCTTGAAGGGAGGATTTTATAGACAACAAGTGAAGACACCCTAGCCAATGTGTAGGAATGATTGATTTTGATAGGTGATAGGTGATTTGTGAATGAAAGGTGGAAGTATAACCATACATTGCTCCGCTACCAGCCAGGCATCCATAGCCCTGAGGGAGATGTATTTGATTCTAATCACAACATTTCTCTACTGCTAGTTAGGTGTCCATAACCCCAATAGAGATTATTGGAAATACCCTAGGAGAGAGTTATATATTAATTTAGTTTTGCTCTTAGCTTTTAGCTTTTGATTTTTTGATTGATTTTGATTCTTTTACTTTCTGAAAATTTATTTCAGCTCTCTTGTTTGACAAGGGGTTAAGAACCACTAATGGCTTGATGAAAGGAAATGGAAGTGATTGTGATGGCGACATTGGCTAGTGTCAACAAATATGTCCAAAAGTTCTTCTCAAAAAAATTATTAGACGTTAATTATGATAGGATCTCTAAGAGGTCAGTCGTTCTTTAATTTACCAAGGTGATAAAATACCAGGGTCAAATGGATACCATAGAGATAAATTTCGAAAAATGTGTGTGAATAGGCTAACCAAAATATCATTGAAGGGATGAAAATGGTAGGAAGACTTGCAGAGGAATGATAAGAAAGGGAAGAAAGAAACATCCATGTGTATGCAATACCTGATTGAAATGTTTTATCTTTTTACCTTTTATTTTGCTTATGTATTCTCAATTTTTAGTATTTTTGAATTTATTTGATTTTTAGATTTTTGATAGTTTTTGGAAAGGTGGGACCAATATAGTCACTCTGCATGATAAGATCCAACAACAATGTTTGTAATTTCTTTGATAAGGGAGACTAAGCGTGATTGTTTATCAAGAGTTATGTTATCCCCAATCTCAATTATCGAGGTGAGCTCGTACTCAACAAATGATTGCAATTTATCCTAAAACATGGATTTTGTATGTAGGATCTTGAGTTCCCTATCCAAAGGTTTCTACACTTTGCGCCATACTTGATGGTTACGTTGATGTGCGTTCTTGAATCACGCTTGATTTTTAACCCTAAGATCATGTGAGTTTCTAGGAGATTTGGAGCTCTTAGGAGTTTTGAACTGAGCTTGATAATGAACCTATTTAGGTTTCTTATAAGCTAATGTGTGACTTATTTGATCCTGAGAACGAGAAGAAAGAGAACTTGGACATTTAGAACTGATGTGAGAAATGACCACGGGATTACCATAACCATTGATAGAAGAAAGATGTGATGGATGAAAAGGATATGGTCCAAGAGTTAAAGAGGATGGGCTACCATGAGGTGAGCCACTGATAGAAGATGACAAAGGGAGGCTAGAATATGGCCCTAAGATGGAATAAATTAGGCTACTCAGATGTGAGCCATGGCTAGAAGAAGATGACAAAGGGATGCTAGGGCATGGCCCCAAGTATAGACAAGGAGGGACTACCAAGAGGGGTCCCATAGATAGAAGAGAATGAAGGGCTACTAGGATGTGGCCCAAGAATAGAAGGGAATGGGCTACCAAGAGGTGACCCATAAGTAGAAAATGGAGGACTACCTAGGGTTGGCTCCAGAATAGAAGAAGACAATGGGCTACTCAGCGGTGACCTAAGGAGAGATTTTGATTGAGGAATGGTGATAGATAATGAATGATTTTGTAATGAGAAGATATGCCATGGCTCAATACTAGACCCCGACATATCATCATGCTTAAATGAAGGTCAATATGGAATAATAGAAGAAGAATCAAGTTCCATGACTTTAGGATCTTCCTTTATGTTTTGTTGAAAAGGATCAATTTATTTTCCCCAATACGCGAGCGTATCGAGTTCTAGAAAGAATCCTTGTTTACAATCCTCTAAAGGGATATCATCATGTAATCTAATTGTTCCTTCATTCTGAGAGAAATCAATTAGTAGAGGTTTAGGCTAGTTAATCCTAATTAGCAAGTGATTAGAGACTCATTGAGAGTTGGGAGGGGTCTAAATAACCAATTGTGACTGATAAATAGCCTACAAAGCCAATAGAAGTGGTCTAGAGAGAACTAGGGAGGTTCTGAATGGTCGAAAGGAGGAATGTTTAGCTAATAAGAGAGATATTAGCCAAATAATCTGATTATAGGAGGAATATGACCAAGAAGGTGTCGTGAATGGGCATCCGAGAATGAAGCGAAGAATGAGGAATTAATGAAGTGTCTTTAATCGGTTGAATGGGAGAAAATGCTAAGTGCAAGCATATTTTAGGTGTCTATAGAGATAACATACTCCATAGTGTAACTATGTAATACACTAGCCCACCAATGATCTACAACATTAGTCCAAGATTCATCTACATTAAAAAATGTTTGGTAGTCTTCATGTGTGCAAACCCTCAGTTTATATCCCCATATATTCTTTGATGTGTATACTGACAACCACTAGTAAAATTCTATTATAAAAAGGATGAAAAACATCTCATAGATCTCATGATAAAGATGATCTTCCACCCAGTTATGCACATTGAAATCAGGTCTAGAACCATATCTCTATGTAAACTGATCATGCCCATCTTCTACCCAACTTTCAATGCTCTCCAGAGTCAATCGATATGCTATCTACATGCAACATCCTGACAAATAGTTTGAAAAGAGGCCCTGACAATGGAACCAAAATGTAGTATTTTACTTCCCCTCAATTGTCTAGGTGTGTTGGAACTTCATCTAGATAGATCTGAACGCTCACCCAAAGCACGTGAAGCGACCAAGTCCCTCTTTTATGAAATATTCTTGAGATGTTAGCATGCATGTTCATATTTACCATTATTAACGCATACAATTCAGGTATAGGTCATCACAAACATTAAAGTGAAACACATGTAATAAGGAAACATAAAAAATCAAATAAGAATTAAGATCAGATTCACCATACAAGTACCATGATCAAAGACATCAATTACTAGGATCTAACTACACTACCCATTGATAACCAAAATATTACATAGTAGAAACTGTATACATAACCATAGTTACTAAGAAGTCATGCACGCTAGGACATCAAAGCAATATGATAGTATACTACATACGGTATCTAATACATGGTCATCTAAACTATGCAGAAAACCTATTACATTTAGGGGGGACTTGCCCTTCACCGTCCATGCATCTCAAAATAGACTGAATGCTTAAAATAGCCATATGTACATACAAAAGTAACTAGAACGTATGCATGTTGGCCTGATAATAGATTAGACCTATAAATAAACTCTTCTCTAATCCTATTATTAGCTCAAACTGTGCATGAACTTTGACCTTCACATGTATGTGCTTTATCTCCCAAAATAGATGTTCCTTCATCTCCAAGTCTTCATGATTTCTTTTAAATTTAGAACATTACTTGAATGCCACTTGATATTGACATAGTCTATTTTTATCCCGTGGCCCCAAAATTGGCTAAGTCTTGGATATTTTTCTTCTTGGGCATGAGCCTTTCTGCGTTGTCCATTCTATTTGTGCACACACCTTCACGCATGCCTCGCACTTGACCTACACCCTAAAATTTGGTATATATTTAGTGCAATCCTATTATGCAACATATTCTTTTCATGGTTTCTCTAGAATAGTTCCTGCATGCTTCACAAATCTCATCAAAAGTGGCCTTGGAGATGTCTCTAACTCCTATTAAGTCAAAAGAATCCATATCTTCCTCAGTGAGTCCTTTTAAGAAGAGTAACTTGAGAGATTAGGAGGTAATCTTTTGTTTCTTAACTTCTACATGTAAAATAGGAATCTTTCCAGGTAATATTCTAGCGGCTCATCTTCTTTCTGTGTCATCTTGAGGAGTTCATATCCTCCTCTACTACCTGGCATGCAATAGTCTTGGTACTTGGTCATAAAAATTTCATTCATCTGCTGACAGGTAGTAATAACATATCTTCCAAGGTTCATAAACCATCTCAAGGTTGCATCCTTGAGTATAGCAGGGAAAAAAATTCATCTTGTGTGCATAAGTTTTGTAATAATAACTCTTGCATAAGACATCAAAATCAAAACAACAAAGTGTCTGGGTCTTCAGTCATAGATCCATGAAAGTTTGGAAGAGATGATGGAGAGATGTTCTTCATAACAACAGGCTAATTATTATTGGAGATAAGAAATTCAAATGTTCTTAGTTCCCCTACTTCCACATTTTGATTCACCTCCTCTAACATGTTTGGCTGTTCAAAAACAACTTCAAAACATTCACGTAGGAGGGGGTATTCTATTAGCAAACATGTACAGAAGAGGATGTTTTTTCTTCAGAATCAGAAGTAATTTATACTATTTGAGGATTGGGTAGGAATCTACCATGAGTGTAGTCACAAAATCACTCACTTACTATTACATTTTTACTGCCAAGTATGTTATTTTATATATGGATTTTTCTTAAGAAGATTACTCACTAATGGCTCATCCCTTAGTCCTTTCATCATTTAGTTGGTCATTTTCATCACTTGTCTTGAACAATCATTAGTTTTCTGCATAGTTTTAGTCATCTCTCAGTAGGTCTTAGCTGTTGTTATTTGGTTATTTGTCATCTTTAGTCTCTTGCTAGGGTGCTCGGAAAGGTGTTGGGGCACCCATCGACACCCTAGTCCTCTTTCAGAGTGCTCCGATTCTGGTTACACTTTATTCACATTTAGAATTTAAAGTTTGGTATTTATGGTTTGTTATCTCATTCCCATTGGTGCTATTCGGCATTGTTGGGAAATTAATGTTGAAATTTGAATAAGAGATCCCTATATAAACTTAGCATACTCACTATCTTAACAGGGGATAATGTACTATTAAGAGTTAGCTATCTATTAAGGAAAAGGATTGCATTTGGTCATCTTATACATCTGCATCACATAAAGCATAGGGGGAAATGGTTTTATTCATTCTATTCCATCCAGCATTTGCATCTTACATCTAGTTATTACTGCATACTTCTGCGTCATTGACGCTAGGGCACACAATTGCACACAAAACTACATTTAGTCTAAAATGTAGTGTAATTCTTAGTCGTAAGCCCACCATTGTGGAAACTAAGGTTAGATTGACCCCTTCATTTTTATCTTTCTTTTTTTTAGATATTTGATGCTTTATATGGGGTTTCACAGGTAAGTATTCATCACACAACTACAACGACATAAGTGAAGGAATTGCAACAACCAAGTGACCAAGAAAAAGATATTGAAAATGCCTTGTGACACTACCAGATTCAAATCTTGAGATTTTATACAGACCAGAGTGCCTAGATTATAGACCAGGGTACCCCAATCCTCTCCAAGGTGCCCTAGTATAGACATATCTTCATTTTCTGCAATTTCCTAAGTAGCACCATTATTACCTACCCTATCTGCACATCATCTTGTCTAGTCCTGCACACAATGAGGTAAGTCAATTTATGGTTAGTAACCTATCCCTTCTCATTTCCATTATTTCGTTTCACTTAAAATATTAATAAAAATTATTTAGTACTTACATTGCATTTATATTAGTTGTTTCATTGCTATTACTAGTATAGATTAACATAGAAAATTCATATTTTAGTTAATCACCTATATTACTACATCTACCTCATCTAGACCAAGAGGTGCTAGCTGTTATGTTGTGGGCCTTGGTTTGGACCTATCCATCCCCAGTACTTTAATAGCTCTTAGCCATATATATGGCTTTGGGGGCACATCATGAGTCATACCAAACTGATATGATACCTGCTCCACCTAGAAGAGATCTGCCACACTTGGAAATCTATCCTCTAGCCACATCGTCCTCCGAATATACCATAGCTCTATAAAATCCTTGGGTCATCATCCATAATCACGGTATGGCTTCCATGTGATGGCATTGGGCTCCATCCTATCGATCAGTTCCCTGTAGGTATCTGTATCCATCCTATGCCAACATATGTTAATCCACCTCCTCAAGTATATCTTGGGTCTAGCCCACTCTGCTCGTGGACCCCCAATTGGCCTCAACACTACTATGTGATCATATTCCAACACATGTAATAGCGTCGTAGCTCTTATCCCACCTCCATGCTCATCATGAGTAAAGCAATACAAATCTTTGTATAGATGTGCCAATACACATTGTGCCCATGCATATCTAGTATTCTCCTCCTCTATAGGTCAGCATATGTCGTGCATATTATACAAGATTCCCACACCACCTCCCTCCACCGCTATAGATGAAATAATAACAACCTCTATGAATTTCCATAAACACAAAACACTAGACCTCATAATACTATCTATATTGATATGAGCTTAAGTAGGTGTTCGATTCCCTACAAAATACCATCTTTTTGCTTGCATCTACCTATCCATGTCCTCCAATGGAATCACCTGTACCCTCTCCCCAACAACTATAAACCACAATATATGATACACATCCTCCAACGTAACAATCATCTCCCCTATAGGAAACCAAAATCTACATGTGTCTGCACACCATTTGTCACATAAAGAAGTCAACATCAACATATTGTGCGGTACATCCCCCATCCATTCTATATTCTGTATGCCGGCATGATCCATAACATCCCAATCATCATTAGATAAACCCAATCCAAGCAATGTACTCAAATGACGCCCACCATGGAACTCCCTCGAGTGAATATCCCTCTACACACCACAAAACAACAACAAACATTGTGTTAGAACACCTTAAAAGTACAAATAACCTCACTTATCATATTTATATCCATTAAAAATATATTTTTTCATTGTTCTAGACCAAATACACACATTCTAGACCAAGGCACCCAGATGTAGAACTAGGGTGCCCAGGAGCATGACACTAGCGCCCAGATTTGGGCACTTTTATCCCAAGGGTCACTAACATCCTCACTACTATCTTCCAATTCAAAAACGTTGAGAAAATTAAAAAAACCTCAAATTTACAAAAATACACTAAAAATAACTACTATACCCTAATTTTTTCAAAAAACAAGGCACTTACCAACTCCGTAGTCTTGCGTGACACTATGGTTGTTATCACCCTCTCAAACAAACTAAGACATGTTGCTCTCACTTACGACATTTTTTCTCACTTCATGTTCACTCCCACAATCGTGTAAACAACAAATAAAGTTACTAATTAATTTTTCACTTTACTAGTTATAGTTCCTCTTTCACCTATATTAATATTGTCATTATTTCGGGTGCATTTCCACTACTAATACACATTACACTATTTTGACCATATCTTGAGTGTTTCTAGTCTAATTTACACCCCGTTTGTGGATTTCTTTTCATAATTACACCTACCATCACACTATACTAATTACAGATGTATTATCTCTCTTCGATGTTTTTTTCTATTTGACTTATCCACATTCTCACAATTTTTACCACTCTCCACATATCAACTATACTTTCAGCTTAACGTTTGTTTTTATCATCACTTCCCCTTTTAGGGGAATATCATTGGGGTCATCCTATAATTCCCCTTATATAAACCATGCATTTAAAACCCTACCAAGGAAACAATTCCAAAACAATTACTAATTCACAGTGCGAAATCTCACCATTAATGTCCCCTAATGACGTAATCTGGGGGCAACAAATATACAACTTTTCTATTTGAAATTTCATCACTTCCCCCTAATGACCTAACCAGGGGGTAATAAATGATTAAAAACATTTCCATAAGATCATTCACCAATTTCTATCGATTCCTCCAAATGACCTAATCTGGGGGAAACTAGCGTAAAACCTCTCCATGAATAATCAATCAACTAACATATTCAAGTTTCTAACAATAAAAAAAAATCATTCAATCAAATACAATGTAACAAAATTGGCCTCCCAAATGACTAAACTTGGAAGTTACGTGTGGCCTCCTAGATGAGCTAACTTAGGAGATTACATTCATTTGTCGCTTCTAGATGACTTAACTTGGAATCCATTTCACATTCCGCATTCTCTTTCAGATGACCTAGCTTGGATGCTATCACATTACGGTGATACCTGTATAGTGGGGGAAAGAGTGCCTTTCCAATACCAATCCTATATGGGTAAACTATTTGATCAAAATTATCTGGATATAGAAAACCATCAAATATCTTATCTGAGTCCATCTGCAATAGCTAGATCTTGAGGATGTAGTTAGAGATTAGATAATAACACAATTTTATCCACACACTCTTCCTCTGATAGTAGGATGCCCAAATCCTCTGGTTAATAATTTGTATGCATACATTCGGGTTGGGAACTAATCACTCCCTACCCCATCTCATCGTCATCATACAATGTTAGATACCATCTAACATTACAATCATCTCTTTCATTTAGCACACTTCATCATGACATTACATTTTTTGCTATTTTGCATGGATCAACCAGTTGATCCATGATTTGGCATGCTTTTGGTTCTTCTGGAATGCTTCTATTACACATCTGTGTGTTCTACTACAATATGGGATTCTCTGGATTTCTCTCGGGTAAGCATCTCTATCTACTTTATGTTACTGAGCTTTCACTCACTAACATAAAATGGGGGAAAATGTAGTCACAAATCACACACTTACTATTACATTTTTACTACCAAGTATTTTTTTTTTCATAAATGGATCTCATGTAAGAAGATTATTCACTAATGGCTCATCCTTTAGTCATGTCATCAGCTAGTTGGTCATTGTCATCACTTGTCTAACACAGTCATTAGTTTTCTACACAGTTTTAGTCATCTCTCAGGAGGTCTTAACTTTCGTTATTTGGTAGTTTTTCATCTTTAGTCTCTGGCTAGGGGCGATTTGAAAGTTTTTGGGGCACCTGTTAGCACCCTGATCCTATTTTTTGGTTCCCTGGTCCTAGTTTCACTTTATTCATATTTAGAATTTCGAGCTTGGTATTTATGGTTTTTTATCTCATTCCCCTAGGTGCTAATTGACATTGTTAGGCCATTATTGTCAAAATTTGGAAAAGATATCTCTATATAAACATAATATACTCACTATCTTAGCAGGGGACAATCTACTATCAAGAGCTAGCTATCTACTAAGGCACAAGACTGCATTTGGGTATCTTCTACATCTACATCACACAAGCATAGGGGGAAGGGTTGTCTTTATTCTATTCCATCCACTATTTGCATCTTACATCTAATTATTGCCCCTACTTCTATTTCATTCACACTAGGGGGACCCTAGGAACACAATTGCACACACAAGCATGCAGAACTACATTGGGTCTAGAATGTAGTGCAATGCTTAGTCATAAGCCCACCATTGTGGAAGTTAAGGTCAATCCAAACCCTTCATTTGCATATTTATTTTTTAGGTATTTTATGCTTTGTATGGATTTTTGTGGTAATTCTTCATCAAAAAACTATATTGACATAAGCAAAGGTATTGTGATAACCAAGTGACCATGACAAAGATATTGTGAAGACCTTGCGACATTGTCTGATTCACATTTTAAACAGACCAGAACACCTTGATTACAGACCAGGGTGCCCCAAGTGCCCAAGTCCTCTTCAAATTACCCCCATACAAATAGATCTTCATTTGTTGCAATATCCTGGGTAGTATTGTCATTCCCTTCCTTGTCCACACATCATCCTATCCAGTCCTACACACAATGAGGTAAGTTAATTTCAGGTTAGTACCTTATCCCTTATCATTTCCATTATTTCATTTCATTTAAAATATCAAATAAAATTATTTAGTACTTACATTGCATTTATATCAATTGTGTCATTATTATTACTAGTATAGATTAACATAGAAAATTCATGTTTTAGTTAACCAATGGGCATCTCTAGGAAAATGCATACATCAAGTAACTCAAATCAATCAACATTTTTTAGTGGAGGGTTTAAAGGTATAATTTCTATAACCTGTTCTATTCTAAGAAATTTAGAAATACAAACCTCACAAACTCCTATAACTCAGAAATATCCTTGGAAATAACACCAAAAATAGTGGTGTAAATCAACTTGCAGAAATTGATATGTTGTACATTGAATCACATTCATTTAATTATCAAACTAAGGGACATAAATTAAAATACCAGTGGTGTTGTATTCATAGTTAGAATGATTTGAGAGGTTGGAAATGAAATACTTTGTCACAAAACAATGGTGGAAGTAAAACAAAACTCAAAATTAGAAATAAACGACTGCTAAATTCTTATAACAAAAAAATAGTTACAGATTCAGAAAGAAAATGGTTTCTAAGTAAGTATGCATTAAAAAAAATGGAGGGGATGTAACAGGCCTCAAGCAGTTCATGTCTTGGGTGTTAATCCCTTCCTAAGTTTGTGACTTAGAACTAAATAACATAACTTATATTATTTTATTGATTTTCAGAAAACATTACATTAGGATCAAAAGATCAAAGTGATCTCTATGTTTTGACTCTCTAACTTATTCTCTTCAACTCACTAATTAACTTTGAACTAAGAACTATGTTACTAGGCACCAACCTTTTTCTTTATACCTCATCATTACAGCATGTGAGAAGAAGAAGAATAAAATAAGGAGTCTTCAATAGAGCAAGTGAAAGATTCAATACATGTTTGAAACATATAACAGGTGTTTAACTAATCAATGAGTTCTTTCTGAAACACACAACAAGTGTTAATCTAAAAATCAATTCTTCATCAAAGACCAATTTGTCTCTTAGTATACGAATTTCCTGTTGTAAGTGATTCTCCAATGACGTGTAAGGAATTAAGTACTATAACTCCATGTTTCGAAAGATCTTCATAAATTAAGAAGTTTTCTACGGATGGCTTCCTTTGATTACAGACGAGTTGTTATGGATAGGTTCTTTGGCTACAGACGAGTTGTTGTGGATAGGTTACTTAGTTGCATATGGAAAAATTATTCACAACCAAGAGTAGAATCAACACATATAAAATAATCCAAACAATTTATTGGGATAAAAAGAATAAATGCACACACATTATCACAAAATAAAGACAATTAGAGATAACTATATAGTGTCCCCGAGATTTCACCTTGAAATCCGAGACCACCCTTTTTAATAAAATTGTTCTGTTCCTAATGTATTTGTTTTTTTTTAAAAATGGAACATTAAATATGCATTTAAAAGATAGCCTTACTTCCTATTTACTTGGTGTGAATGGGTTGTTGTACTATAAAGGTAGATTGTGTATTCATAAGCTTCCTAACTTAAGACCACAAATTTTAAGAGATTATTGTTATATTCCTATAGTTTGACATCCTAGATTTCAAAAGACATATTTATCTGGTAAAAATAATTACTTTTGGCCTAGAATGAAGCAAGATATTATAGAGTATGTACAACTGTGTATTAATTGTCAAAAAGTTAAAACTGAACCGTTGAATCCTATTAATTGGTGTTGTCATTGATGTCAAGTTAAATTGATGGAAAATGAGTGAATGGTGAAGTGAAGCTCAGTCAGAGTCATGAAGGTTGATTGGTAGTGGTTTCTTAGTGGTATATTGAGCATTCAAGATGGTTTCAATGTGTTGGAGGCTTGGTTAGTGAGGTAGAAGTCTATTGCAGGTATGGAAATTGTTGGCATACAGGACTCAGATGTTCTATAGGTCAGATATTATGGTACTTGGATGGGAAATAGCTCTTGGAGTTGGAATTATCAATTGAAACTGGCCCATTTAGGCCTAGTTCTACAGCCTATTCAGATGTAAGAGATAATTAAAGGTCACATAAATACAAACTAAGTATGGGAGAAGTATAGGAACATTTCCTAGGGGTATTTACGAGCATTCAACAGATGTATTTTAGTTCCTGGAGGTAAATGTTAAAGGTTCACCAAAGTTTGCCTCGAGGACTGACAGTGTAGGTTGATACAAATGAGATAGGTATAAGCTATACAAAAATTTTTATGGTTAACAAACTCATTGAATGCGTAGAGGGGTTTTCTTTAGTTCTTCATGCAAAATTTCATCAACTTTTTAAGAAGTATGTGGAAGTTATGCAAGTTTTTCTAAAACAAGTTTCTTAAGGAATGAAAACTTGGCACTCTGGCTTCTTAGCATATAATAAAAATTTCTGATCCTTCTTTGGATAAATAATAGAAGGGATTTTTTAATAGAACTCCAAGACTGATTTTTTACAATTTTTTTGAAGGAAATTGGTTGAGAATCAAAGAAGTTATGAATGTTGTTCTAACAAGCTTTTTCTCTCTTTAGGTCTTCTTCTTGAAGTGGTAAGTATAAAGTGAGTTATTTTGACTTCAAATCATGTTTTAAAGTTTTTAAAATTCTCAAAATTATTAAATACTATCTCTAATTCATTTTGGTGATGGTTATTCTACTCTAGTGTAAAGGTATTGGATGGACTATAACCTGTCTTTACAATATTTTGTGCATTCACAACCCTATTTTGAAGGGCGGAAAGGAACTTGAAGTATATCTATGTGCACTTGAGTTGGAAATAGTCTCTACAAGTCACATGTGCTGTGGTGATGATCCTATTATGCTCAAATGATAATTCCTACAGTCTAGTTTTCAATACTCCATTGATCCCTAACAAGAACTTTGTCAAAAGAATGTAATCTGATTTTCTCGTGATAAACTTATCCCTGAAACACATGCATTCAAACCATTTGGGGTTGTGATTTTACTTGAAAAGGAAAAGTAAAAAATTATGGAGGAAATCTCACTAAGGTATCTCAGGTAATTGCTTAAAGTCTCTATTCAGTAATCCATCAAATGCTCAAAACTGGGTTGGTTCTTCTTGGTGGCAGTCTTGTTGATGAGCACATTTGATCTAAAACCATGTTGCACTTCTATAGATGGAGGTTTTGGAACTTGAGGAAATATATTTCTTTAAAAGTGATACTCTCAATGTTTTTCATGAAAATGAATGAATAATTATTTTGAAAACAAATTTACACAATCTCACTTTGAAAACAAATTTGCACAGTTTGAGTTATACTAGTTCTTCATCATGTCTCTTCCATTGTTTTAGTGATCTTGGTTGATGTAGAGAATGGACTCGTACAAGGAATTTCTCATTATGTCTTATGGACAATAAGAACTGGATATGTAAAGTGTGTTATCTCTTGAAGACGACCTATATTCTTCTGTGATAGTTAGACTTGTAAAACTCCTTAGTCTAATTATTTTGAAGCTTCGTTTCCCCTTATAACTACAAAAATGAAGATTGAAAACTATAACAAGAATAATTATGGCCAATTGATCATCAACATTGTAAAATTCCATCCAAGTTCAGGATTAAGGTGAATGAGCTCTCATACATCGAGCTAGGGTCTTCACTAGAAACCCTTCTTGTACATCGCTTTGAAGAATCAAGAAAATATGACATCATAGAAAAGGGTGTATATCCGAAACATCACTCAAATTGAATACCGTATGTGATGGAATGTCTTAGGCATACTTTGACCCCTAGAATTTTGAACAAATTGACAGGTTTCAAACCAATTATAATGCAATCTAAACATGAAGTCCACTGTAATGGACACTTATGATATCCCTGATGGCTTAGTCTGTTGTTAATGCTCTAATCAATGACAATGAATGTTGATTTCAAGTGAATGAAATAAATTCTTCTCTACTATGCAATGGATGTTTATTGGTGATCTGAGCATCCTAGGAATTCACTCACTTCATATAGAATGAATTTCTTTATTGGGATAGTAACTTCAAAAGCAACATCCTCCCATGTATTGAGGCTTCATGTTGTCGAGTGAAAGAGTACTAATAAGAGGTTATCATGAAGTTATAGACTTGAGTATGACATATGTCAAAAAGTGCCTTATTGGCTGCACATGTCAAGGACATAACTATGTCACATAAGGCTTTACTCTCCAATGAAATTGTCAGACAAGTCTGTTAGGGACACCCAAATCACGATTACAGAGGAGATGGTCAACACAAGTAACCATAAATGAAGTACTATTTTGGCGATAGTGTATGAGATAGTTATAGTTCCAGCATGGTCTACATGGATATGTGTCTCTGTACGTAACCCTAACAGATATTAAAGAATTCTAATATTGGCATATCAATCAAGGTGAACAGTCACAAGACTTGAGCTTGGCTCACTACAAGACCACAAAGATGTATCGTAATGCCTATGCTTAATGATGATTGGGTGGGAACAAGGAGCAAAAATTAGTAAGGCGAATAGATACATAATGTTTTTTGCAAATAGGGAGACATTTCTAAAGTCCCATTTGGCTCTTTGGACATCATATGCCCTCCCAAGCTTCGCCAAATATAATCACAAATGTTAGTGTTTCCCGCTCACATAGCCAAATTATTTCTAATATCAAATTTTTTTTTAATGAATCGCCCTTAAATCGATGAGCCAAGATTATAGAACATGTTTGGATTGCCAAAAATTCTATGGGCCCTTGGATCACAATCACCAACATTATTTAGGTAAAATTTAAAATTTGATTCAAGTCGCTACGTGTGTGTGTGTGTGTGTGTGTGTGTGTGTGTGGTGTGTGTGTGTGTGTGTGTGTGTGTGTGTGTGTGTGTGTGTGTGTGTGTGTGTGTGTGTGTGTGTGTGTGTGTGTGTGTTGACATGATCAAATATGTAGAAAATATATTAGCATAGTGGAGCAAAGGCTTCACATGATACCTTTTGGAAAAGTTGAAAAATTGAAAAGTAAAGGAAGACTAAAGAGGGAGAATATGGAGCCAAAATAACATAGGATGGTGACACATGGCAAGAGATTAACGAATGGAGTTTGTTAGTGCCATTTCTGAGCTTGCATTGTGTGCCCTGATTTTTTTCATGTCTGATTTTTCTCAGAAACGTTTTATTTCTCAAATTGGTGATCTACATTTTCTCCCCCTGGTTGAATGTTTCAAAATTGCACATAAACTTGTTGTTCTGCCCTGGTTTAAAAGAGAAATCCGTGTATGCTCTTATTTGTGCTCTAGGTTTTTCCAATTTTTGGGCTGTGTCGTTTTCTTTTTGCCAAATCGTGCAAAAAATTGAATTGATCCAAAGCTAAATTGGCCTATGGGTTAATTTTTCCAATTTTTTCAAGCCTGTGAAAATCGAATTTGTTCAAATCATGCTTCAGTATGGTTTCAAAATCAAGAAATCGACCATGGTCGAATTCTAGGGCATCCTTTAAATTTTTCACGATTTGACGGTCATACGGGTGTCGTTTGCCCGTCAAATTTAAATCCATCGCCCAGGTAATGAGCAACGTGGCTAGTTCCTATTGGCCGGGGGTCTGTTAGGAAATGTCTCTAACTTATCATTTTTTAAATTTTGGTCGAATGGGTGTCATTTTGATCCGCGGCTCCGCCTTAAGCTGCAATGATTCTGCTCATATGTGGCCACATGTCTGATTAGACTAGGGGATTGGCGGGTGGTGGGCTTTCCTTAGGAATTTAGTGGTTTCATTTTGCAAAATTTTCAAAATAAATTTTTGGCCCAAAGACTCCCCCCGCGAACTCCGCGGAGAGGACACGTGGCATGTTCAGAGGTGCATGCGGAGTGGCAAGCTGGCAGGGAACTTGGAGAATTTTGATGCCTTTTATGGCTCAAAGGGATTAAAGGTGAGGAAAATCCCGCGGGTCTGAAACTCTGTAGCCAATCACAGGTGGACATGTGTCTAGTGAAGTGGTCAGAAGCGGGGCAAGTGGGTTTCGTGGATGGACTTTGAAACTTTTTAACTCTTGGTCAAAAAGGCCTAAAAATGAAAAATTGAAGCGCGAAGTTCCTTGGAACCAATCAAAAGAGGACACGTGTCCATAAATTTGCAAAAATGAAGGAAGCGAGCCGAAGGAAAACTTGATGATTTTTTAGCTTTGTTTTCTAAAAGTGAAAAAATGGATTATAGCATCTCTGCTCCAATTAGGTGACAGACACGTGTCCAAAAATTCAAAAGTCAAATGCCTTGTGTGAATTTTTGATCAAAATGAAGAAGCGGAGGTTCGGACTTCGGGGGGAACTTTGGCACTTTTGCATTTTTGGCAGAATAGGTTAAAAGTATGGAAATTTGAAGCGCTTAGCCCCGTGAGAAAATCATCAAGATCGCCATGTAGCAGCGGAGAAGATCGGAAGTGCGGGGGATTTTGGGAAAAAATGTGAAAAAAATCCAAAAGGAGGTCAAATTGTTAGAATTGGTCTGTGGTTTCAATGGGACCCACCTTTGGAGTGTGTTGGCGGGAGAAGCGGACCCAGCATGTGATATTTTGTAAAATTTTCCAAATTTTCAAAAGGTCGCAGAATGCATTTTTAAAAGGCATGGGCCTGATCTAGTCACATTTTGACAAAAATGTCCCGCCTTATCTAAAGTTTACAAAAGGTAATATTGAGCTTGATTTTTAATCATGGCATTCTGACACATGGAGGGCCTAGATATTAAGGCGAAGTGGATGAGATCGACGGTTACTATGCATTTTCATTTGTTTGGGCCACCATGGGAGCTCCAAGAAGCTTGGAATCATGAATTCTTGCATCGAATTTTCATCAAATATTATGCTGATTTTATGTTCATTTTGGCCTTATAGAGAACAATGGCATCATTTTCATGACTCTAATTCTTCAGATCTGATGGTGTTTTTGATGTTAAATTTTGGCTCAGGCCTGAGAAAAAACGTGAAATGTCAACAATCAAAAAGTTACATAGGTACCAAATTGGGAAAGGGATAAGAGGTAAAAAATGATGAGGATGAAATATGCTTGCATGCCTTGAATGATGAAAAACGTGCCTCCTAGGGTGGATAATGATCCGAATATTCTGTAATGATTTAACTCCTTTGTGCATACCTGACAACTCTGCGAGTTACAAATTTCCGTTTGGTGTCACTGTCATTAAATCATGAGGAATTATTAGTGACAAGTTTGATCCCATAGAATATGATTTGCTTAGGAAAAGAAGACACCAATGTGGCATGAGAGTATATAATTCATTTTGGAGAATTTGTGAAAAGGGTCGGGAAAGTTGAAAATCACGAGCAAATTTTGAGAAAAAGCTCATTTTTATGAAAAAATCCGCACTAAAGAACCAGGTTAATGTCTTCATGTGTTGGAAAATTCATGTATGTGGGTTAGTTACAAGTGTATAACCACCACACATCTCTAATATTGTTCATGTAACTCTCCCCTATTGTTAAATATAACAAGCTTTTGAATTAAATCTGTGTTTTCCTTTGGGTAATATGATGTCTATTATCAATTTTAAATGCCTGCAAATAAATTTTCATTGTTCTTATTGCAATCTTGCATTGAAAATATTTAGAATTCACACATAATCTCCATTTCTAGTTGATAGTTTAGTGGCATTTGCAATCTCATACTCAGAAGAGCCTTCATCTGATAAGGAGATAAACAAATTTAAAATCACATTACCTTCCTTGACTGCGGAGATTGTCTTGTAAGCCTTTGGGGGTACCTTAGGCATGGTTTAATCATGGATTTTTGTGTTTAGTTGAGTTCTTTACTTCAAGCTTTTGTGGTGAGTTCTCAAATATTGTGTGAAGAGTGCAACCTGGGCTTCCATTTATGCATCTTCTGGTTGAAAGAATATCTTGATTATTTGAAGCATTTTATTTGATAGTTGTTCAAGTATTGTAGAGGTTGTCAAAAATCTGATATATCTAAGTTTGTCATGTCAATGACCCATCAAAAAATTAATTCAAACAAACTAATCCTACCCCTACTACCCCTGCATTGCATTGTGTGTCAACAAAATCATCTTTCCCATCTACAAAAATGCACAAGGCAATTCAGGATTATACGATGTCTTCAGTAACCCTTGCCTTGCATTGAAAATATCTCCATAATCTGGGAGTGACAACTTGTGAAAGTCAGATTTGGAGTGTTGATCATATTTTCCCAAGGCCTTTTCATACTATTTGCATAAATTGAGGGGTGTCTTCATCTCCTTCACCATTTGGGGTTTACAATATAGGTTCTCTTACCTTGGTTGAAAGGCACAACCTAAAATAGTGAGGGTAAGATCAAATCCTTTCAAAGTGCTATCCATCCCTCCACAAATATAAGTGCCAGCTAGATCACATCCCTGACTACAAAACGACACACATCAAGATCTATCTGCCTTCAAGCTTCATACCATATTTGGATGTTACTCAGACTGAGAAGGAAAACAAATTTGGATACCAGCATGTAGCTTTAGGTGCTTTTAATGGATGCAACTCTAGATAGTGATAGAAGATGTTTAGTGCTTGGTCCCTCATTATGGTCTCATAACTTTATATTTACATGGTTCTCTTGATCTAATTTGGTAATTAACCTCGAAAAGGCCGACTACTAAAAAATATGGAAAGCTCAAATGACTAAAAAGTTCCCAATATATGGAAGCAAAGTACAAAGAGGACCAAGGCATTTGGGGTGCCCAGGTCCTGGCTAGGCACCCCAGTCAGGAATAAGAATAAAGAAAAATGAAAAAATAGACTGAGAAAGTATGGTCGGAGGATTTGACGTGATGACAGAAGAAAAATAAAAAGGATAAAGAACATGGGTTAGTTAATACTTTCTTCACTCAAAAACTATATGAATAGTAGTATGAGACTGAGACTAAATATAGACTCAAAGTGCATAACTTAGTGACTAAGAAAAGGTAGTACTTAGGGTGAAAAATTTATTCTTGAAGTCTTGAGAGGAAGTTTCTAAGAAGAGAAGGGAATGAAGGCCTGAATATTGTGTGTGTAAGTTCAAATATTACAGAAGTATATGTTTTTGAATAGAAAAAGGGTTGAAAGTGATTGAATGCATTGCAAAGAGTGAATGTTTGAGAGAGTAAAAAAAATGGGATGTATGTCAAAACCTTGTGCCATGAAAGTCACAATAGGTTGAAGAGGGGAATGAAACCTAAAAATGCAGATCAAATGAATTGTGTCCTATAGATCCTTATTGCATAGAGACCAAAAAAAGGATGAAGATGAAAACAAAAGAATTGTGAGCCAATTTAGAGGTCAGTATCAATTATTTGAGACAACAAGTCATGTGTGATCAATTTTTTTTTAAGTCTAAGTTGTAGCTTAGCAAGTGGTGAGTTGTAGTTTCCCTATGAGTTGTAACTCACTAAAGGTTAGTTGTAGTTGAACCAAATTTTTGGAGTTGAAGCTTCCAGATAGGTTGAAGCTTGTCAAAGACTAAGTAGCAGCTTTGTCAAATTTTGGAGTTGCAACTCTAGGTTGAGTTGAATCTCAACCATGAAATCAATGTAACAGATATAGGACAATTTTTTCCTAAGAAGATTTCTTAGTTTCATTAAGTTTTTTCATGGTTGGGTTTCCCACATTAAATTTTGTGTCTTTGTGTGTTCTCTCATATTATTTTCTTGTATATGTTTTCATGTGGTCTTCATAGTAAGATTAAGAAATTGGAAATGTCTATAAAAGTTTGATTAAATATTGATTCACCCCCTTCTTAGTGTCATAGTGTCATTGGTATTAGAGCCTGGTACTCTTGAATTAGTTTTATATCAACTAATTTAGTTGAAAAATTGAATTTATTTTCCAGAAAAATCAAACCCGTCGCTTTAGAAATGGTTGGTGGTCAAATAGTAAGACAAACATGAGCTTTGGTGGAAGAATTATATTCTCAAATTGATAATATTGTATCTCGTAAATATTTTCATGCACTTAACTTAGGTCAATATGATTCGATTTTGGAGATGACCTAGTTAGAAAATAATCATGCTCTTATTATTATGAAAATAAAGAAGTGTGTATTCAAGATCAATATAAATTTACTCATATTTTTCAAGGAACTAAAATACGACTAACTTTAAAAACTATTTCTATTGTTTGAGTTAAAAGGAGTCTTAAATAAAAATGTAAATTTTTTTGTGTTGTGATTACTAAAAAAAATGATAAGATACAAGTAGATATAGATGTTCACCCAGTAGTCCAAGAATTTATGCATGTTCTACCTTCTGATGTTGAAGAGTTACAACCTAGGAGATTTGTAGAACATGTTATTGATCTCATTCCTACAGTGGAACCAGTATCAAAAGAAACTTATATGCAATCTATCCCTGAATTAGCTGAGCCAAAAATATAATCATTGAATTATTCAAAAAAGGAAATATTAGACCTAGTGTTTCTCCCTAAGGTGCACCAGTGTTGTTGTATAGATAATTGAATAAAATAACTATTAAGAATAAATATACTTTACCTAGAATTGATGATTTATTAGTTCAATTGAATGGCGCTAAAAAAATTCTAAGATTGATATACATTCTGGATATCATCAAATTAGAATAAAAGATGCTGATATTGAAAAAATTGCCTTTAGAACTAGATATGGACATTATGAATTTGTTGTTATGCCTTTTAGATTAACAAATTCCCCAACTACATTTATGACATTGATGCATGATGTTAATAGAGCTTTCTTAGACATGTTTGTGATTATATTTTAAGATGACATTTTGATCTATTCTAAAAATGAAGAAGAACATGAGATACATGTTAGATTAGTACTTAAAACTTTAAGAAAACATCAGCTATATGGTAAGTTAAGTAAATGTGATTTTTTAAAAACTGAAGTCTTCTATCTAAGATATGTTATCTCTGAAAAAGGAATTGCACCAAATCCTTCTAAAGTAAAAGTAGTAAAAGATTGAGATATGCCTAAAGATGTACAAGAAATTAGAAGTTTTCTTGGTTTATCTAGATTCTATCGAAGATTTATTAAGAACTATTCTAAAATAGTTACTCCACTCACAGATTTAACAAAGAGAAGTACCACATATATTTGGTCTAAGGGATGTGAAAGTTCTTTTATTAAATTAAAAGAAGCATTAACCAGTGTACCTTTATTATGTAGTCCTAATTTTTCTAAGCCTTTCATTGTTGCTGTTAATGCTTGTGGTTATGGTATTAGATGTGTATTGATGCAAGATAATAGAGTTGTGTGTTTTGGATCTAGAAAATTATTTCCTATTGAAAAGAGCTATCCTACTCATGATTTGGAATTATTAGGGATTATTCATGCTTTGAAAATTTGGAGACATTATTTGTTAGGTTGCAATTTTTTTTTTGAAAATGGATCATAGAGATTCGCATTATATTTCTACTCAACTTTTATTAAATATGAGACAAAGAAGATGGGTAGAGTTTTTGAGTCAATACGATTTTGAAATACAATATGTACTCGGTAAAGAAAATTTGGTTGTCGATACTTTAAGTAGAAAAATAATGTGTGCAAATGCTTAGAAAGAAGTCCATTTGAACAAGAGATAAAGTATACATTGCCCAATGATAGTTATTGTGATGAATTGTATTCTTGTTTAAAAAATGGAACATTAAATATGCATTTAAAGGATAGGCTTACTTCCTACTTACTTGGTGTGTACGGGTTCTTGTACTATAAAGGTAGATTGTGTATTCCTAACCTTCCTAACTTAAGACAACAAATCTTAAGAGATTACCATGATATTCCTATGGCTGGACATCTTGGATTTCAAAAAAATACTTATCTGTTAAAAGAATTATTTTTGGCCTATAATGAAGCAAGATATTAGAAAGTATGTACAATAGTGTATTACTTGTCAAAAATTTAAAACTAAACAATGTAGCAAACCTGGGCAATTACAACCTTTGTATATTCCTGATTGGAATTGGGAGTGAGTTAGTATGGATTTTATTACATGATTACCTAAAACCAAGAATTGTCATGATGTTATCCTTGTGGTGGTTGATAGATTAATTAAAATGAACTATTTTCTACCAACTAAAATCAAAACCTCTACTTCTGATATAGCTCATTTGTTTACTAAGGAAAATTTTCATTTGCATGGTCTTCCTAAAGATTTAGTAATTGATAGATATCCTAGATTTACTTCTTCTTTTCGGAGATCTTTTTTTGATGAATTGGGTGCTAATTTGAATTTCAGTATTGCTTATCATTCAGATTCAGATGGACAAATGGAAAGGATAAATAGAATTTTAGAGAACATGATTAGAATGTATACAGGTGAAAAACCTTCAAATTGGGAACAATTTTTGCACTTGATTGAGTTTTCTTACAATCAAGGTTATAATACTACAACCAAAATGACTCCTTTTGAAGTTGTTTATGGTAAGAACTGTACTACTCTAATTTCTTGGTCAAATCCTGAACATAGGGCTTGGTATACAAATGATAACTTAAAAGAAATGGAAGATATTATAAATAAAGAAAAATAAATCATGAAAGTTTTTCAAGATAAGCATAAACATTGGATTGATTTAAAAATATCTGTTAGAGAATTTGAAATAGGTGATCAAGTATTTATTAAATTTAAACCTAAGAAAAGTTCTTTAAAACTAGGTAAATATGTTAAATTACCTCCTCGCTATTGTGGACCATTTAAAATTTTGGAAAGAATATGAACTCTTGCTTATAGACTTGCTTTACCTCCTGAGTTATCTAGAATACATAAAGTGTTTCTTTCATGTAAGTCTGCTAAAGAAATATGTATATAATGCTAAGCATGTTATAGATTGGAAAAACATAGTTATTGAACCTATATGTGAGTTTAAAATTGAACTTGAATTGATTTTGGAAAGGACTAAAAATCTTAGAAATAGAGAAATTAATGAGGTTAAAGTAAAAAGGACTTTCTATGATGTTGAAAGTGCTACATGGGAAAGAGAATATTTTCTGAAATATCAGTATGTGCAAATTTGTAAGGAGATGATCTTGGAAGTGTTTTTTTTTTTCGAGGAAATATTCAAAAGGGTGAAGTGTAGAAATTTGACTGATACAGAATCTTGAACGGATAAGTAGATGCATAAATTACGTAAATACTTGCATACAATTGGTCCTTTATTTTGAAATATAGACGAGGGAAGCGAATCATTGACATTACGAAGAAGACTTTCACTAAAAATTAGAACTAAAAATGTTATAAAAAGAATAAATTCGGTGAGACAGAAGTTTGTAATGTGCGGCAGGCCGAAACATTAGTTCTCCTGCTTATCTGGTTCGCATAGTTTATATTGAAATTTGGATTTGGCATCAGAAAATCTGTCTAAATGGAGAGGTTCCGCAATGAACGAAGAGCCTATCTATCACACAAATTAGTAATGTTTGGATAGAATAGACAGCGAATATGAGAGAAAAATTCGCATCCAAATTGCAAGAAAACCTGTAAATCGAAATCAAGACATAGAATAATCAGGTGCGGCCATGACTACTCAGAATTACCCTCCTTTCATAGCCATACCTCCTGGTGTGCCGGACCCGAACATTTCCTCTCCAGGGCACGGCGCTTATGCACTCAGTCCCCCAATAGTTTTCGTCATAGGGGCTCTGGGGAGCATATTTATGGTCGTCGGCTATTACCAGATTATTCTCAAGTACTGCTCTTCAATAATGCGGCTCCTCAGCAGAACAGGTAACAGAGGGCCCGCGTCGCTCGCAGCCGAAGATGCCCCCCCGGATTCGAACTCAGGCCTCGACCCCTCCATCATTGCCAGAATTCCCATGAAAAATTTCAACAGCAAAGACGCCTTCTCCGGCGCGGAATTTTGCTCTGTGTGTTTAACAGAATTCCGCGAAGGGGAGGCGGTGAGAGTTCTGCCCAAATGCGGGCACGCCTTTCACATTTCCTGCATCGGAATGTGGTTGCAGACGCGCTCGAGCTGCCCGCTCTGCAGAGCCGACGTAATGTTGGGGTTTTTCCACCTTCTTCATTTCGATCAACGCAAGGTCGACGAAGATCGTGATGCAAATGCAGGTTATATACCGCGGCGCCCCGAGATCGATTCCCGCGGCAGATGTGTTTCCTTACCCTTGTTTGAGAATTTGCACGAGGCGAATGCAGAGCGAGTTGGAAATGTTCAGAGGACGAGATCGTTAACGCATGTCGATTTCGCAGAGTTGGCGCAGGAGGCAGAATTATCGACTTCTCAGTGGTACAGGCGTTTTATATGGAGCAGGCCGCGGATGTCTTCGGAGCGTCAAGCCAGATTGTTTCGCGGAGAGGCTTCCGCCAATTTTAATGGCGGCACTGAGCCCCCGCGTGTTGATGAGGCGGTCATAGATCTGGGCGGCCCTTCCGATTCCAATCTTCCTCGTGTCTCTAATGGCGGGTAAGTCACAGATTAGTTATCAGCTCACCATTTCTGGAACTTCGGCAGGCTCAAAGAGATCCTTTGCTCTTCTTCTGGTTTGTCCATGAATTCATTTTTTATTTTTAAATTGAGTTTCCCTTAATGGTAGGAGACATTTAATTTATACTATAATAGATTAAATGTATTATTTTAAATATGTTGCAAAATTTGTTTGACAAACAAATTGGAAATTTATTTTAGCTTTTCATTGGATGTATGTGTAAACTTTTATGTGTAAACTTTTCATTGCATAATAGTGAGAGATGTTGTGTGTATATATACATACACAAAAGTATACATGTGGAAAGTGGTTTTATATTTATATTTTAGTTTTATATTATGGAAAGTGTTTTATATTAACAATAGCTTATAGTCAACCTTCTGGTTAGATGTAAACACGTATAACTTAGTAAATAAAATATGATTGTATAAAATAATATTTTACGAAATACAACCCTCATTTCTATGATGTAAAAAATTACTTATTTTGACTTCTATTACAAGTTGTTCTTATCACACACAATTTCCAAAAACACAAAAAATGATACAAGGTGTCCATGTAAGCTTAGATGTTTATGCCCTTGACATCTAAGCATATAGTAAACAAGAAGTTGAAGAGTAACAAAGGGGAGTTGATACATTTCAATTATGGAAGTTGAAGCATTTAGACTTTTGTAATGGTTCTTGATGGGTATTTTGAAAAAGTAACGAGCTCCATTTGAAGGGATCTTTAGTTGGATATCTAGGTTTGGCAAGTGAGAAGTTGGCTAGATAGTAGTGTTAATTGATTCTTCTTCGTAGATAGTTAAGTTAGCTTGGAACGTGATACTTGCTTGGATTATGAATATTTGAACATAAAATGTAGAGTTAAATTGGATGTTCACTAAAAAAATGAAATGTTATCTTTCTATTGTTGTAGCTCAAAATAAAGGTGATCTAATTATAATGTTAGTATGTTATGAAATTCCTCATTGAAAGTGAATAGAGAAAAGAAAATTGTGTTTCATTGTTTCAAAAATATTTGTGTATGTTTATCTTTGAACGTTTAGATCCATAGATACATGGTCTAAGGACAATTCTCACTTGAGTCCCAACTTTTACTACATCATTTGGTATGAGATACATATACATATTAATAGTTTTGAGGTTTTAAAGTTATGGTAGGTTTTTTGTTAACGTTGAAAATATATGGCAATTACAGACAAATTAAGAGAAGAAACATGGAATAAAGAGGATTTCATGTCGGAAGAGGAGGAAGTGTATAAAAATATAGTGGCCCAATAGATATTCCTTTTGTCTCTCAATAATGGGGATGTTTTGACTTGGATAAAAAATAGAGTCACACTAACTATGCACACCATAGATTATAAGTTGATGCAGACATAGAAATAGGAAGGTATTACTCTACACTCTATATGAGGTATAGGGTCCGAAATCCTAGACCTAGAATAGGGTAGTGACATCTAACTAGCTCCTGGTTATAAAATTGTGATAATAATATTGTAAAAAGGATTTTAATCATTGTAGCGATAAGATAAGATATTCATAATGTTAATAGAAAAGATTCGAAAGGATTTCATGATTTGTCTAAGAGATTGTAAAGAAAGATCAAGGGTTGTGCAAGATTGTAAGGTAAGGACCAATACATAAATAATGCATTAGAAAATAATAGGCTACACTATCCTAATATATACATCAATCCAAAACATCTAAATATGAAATGAAAGTAAAGGAAAATAGACATGTTATAAATATTACCCTATGCTAATATATACATGACAACATCTGCCACATCCAAATTTGAAATGAATGTAAAGGAATAAGAGAGGTTAGATAAACCGTAATGAACGGTTAAACAAAAACATCGAGGCATTACTGAAATCTACACACCAAGATCATATCATCCCATCACTTTAAGACCACCAAATAATAAGATAAAGACCTAGAAACAACCTTGATTGAAGACTCTAATGACTTCAAAGGATTGGGAGACCCTGAAAAGTGTAAATCTTATGCTTGTAGATCCCAAGTACCAAATTCTCTAAGCATGGAATTTAATGAAGATGACAATGAAAGATTTTGAAAAATTATAAGGTTTTAGGGAATATTGGAGAGTGTTATCAGACTGAATGTTTACAGACGAGATATTTAATGAGTTCTCAACTACCTAGTATATATAGTTAAATGATTTATGATAGTCGATGGCATCGACCATGGTTGATATTTTCTACTATGAAAAATCTTTAATCCAATGGCATTGACCATGGTTGATTTCATTGACAAGAGGAATACTTTTAAAAAATGGCATTGACCATAGTCAATGACACATGAGAGGTTAATGTGGGAATGGCAAATTCAATAAATAATGCCAAGAGGGATGTAGAAAACTCTGAGGTACTGAGGGATAAAATGAAAAATATGTGTGTGCAGAAAGTAGGTGTGAAGGTGAACATAAGGAGTTAACAAGGTGATATCAAAAGGATACTGTAAAAGAAGACTGTGAGGGATAGAAAAGACAACATGTGAAATGTCTGATATAATCAGACTACACAGATCTAAGATCTCTCATAAGAATCAATTTTAATGAACTCAATATAATTTGAAAGATGCACATAACCTTTTCTAGTTAGTCTCTTCTCCTAAAATTATCCTTGAGGATATCAATCTTAGGAAGCTAATACACAAGTAATGCATACGAAGAATAAAATTTAGTAAAGTAAATAATTATGTATATGTATATGCCCCAAACGAATATTATCGTGTGTCATAGCAAGTTTACATGAGATGGTCTTTGAGAAAATAATATGCAACATTGAAATCAAAATACTAAAAAATATGTACATAATGGAAAGAAATAAATACACATACTCAAAATTAATCATACATATTTGTATACTTACCTTCTCACAAGTGTGTTTGCATAGTGAATCATCATAGTGTATAAAGAGTTGTTATGAAAACCCAAGCACTACTCAAAAGAAACAGTAGAAGGTAAATTAGATAACTTAAAATGAACCCTAGTCTGAGAGGAACGCATGGTAGAATGTGTGAATGAATAAATAATGAAAGTGAGAGGGTGTGCATAAAGGCATATTTACAAATACAAATGTTAGGGATTACATGCTTGAAACTAAGTGATTTTTGAATATTTTAAAAAAATATGTGCATTATATCATTAGATTCAATTTGAGAATGTGATTGTGATGATTATTATGGAATGAAATTCAAAGTTATCATTAGAAATTTAATGCATTTTTATGAAAATGAAGATGTCAGAAGAATAAGGTGTAAAAATTATAGATAAATGGAAATTCATGTGATTCATTTTTCATTTTGTGAATTTCCTATTTTTGGAATGATGGAACTCTATGCCATTCAATTAATAGAAAATGAGGGATCATGGATGGTATGAAAGGTAGAGACATTGAAGGATGAGGTGGAAATTGATGAAAGGAACTTGGAAGCCATATGTATCTCCTCATGTAGGTTTTTCAATGACATTGGGAAAGGGTAGTTAGGCCAAAGATGTAAAAAATGTGTCCCATGGATACATTTTCCCCAAAAATAGTCAAAATGAAGATTAGGTATATATTTATGTGGGTTTGGGTACATTTTTATTTAGTGATTCCCTTTCCTAGAGATAGATTATGATAAATTCTAAGAAGTGGGATGATGATATATATAATGCTAATATATAAGTTATGTGTTTTTTGTTTTGCTGATGAGCTAATGATTTATGGGAGTGCCTTGATAGAATGTGTAAAACATGATATTTTTGATATAGTGCTCTAGAGGATAAACCCAGGATTGACATCAGATCTTATTTTATACTTAGGAGGAGACTATGTGCTTACATTTTATCTATTTGGAGAGGTGGATCAAGAAATATAGAAATGGATAATAACATTCTAGGGGGATATAGGCACCCTTTTTTTATTTCTAGGGTAGCTTCAGATGGACGTAGAAACATAGTAGACTGTGTGGTTAACTAATGCTTGTAATATAATATATATGATCAATAAACTAGAGGTCAGGGCAGTGAGGGTAGAGGGTGAGACTTTGGGAGCAAGATCTAAGGAAACATTCTTGGATCATTCTTCTTAAACAAGTAGTTAGACCCCATATATACATAAATCATAACACCTCCTCCAACAAGCGATGGAGGGATGTGAGAGATTGGAGGACTGTATGATAATTGTATTATGTACCTATTTTTAAACATTGATGTGTGTGACAATAATTTGGAACTATATATGTCTTATGGGATTTTATGTGTTTGGATTTACCTTTGTTTTTCATTTTTATGATTGCACAAATGTGATGAATTTTGTGGCGTGTAAAAATTGAAAAGGTAAAAGTAAGATGGATTTTTAAAATGGACATATAATGAAAAATAGGAAAAACTAGAAATCAAAATATGTGCTAAAAGCATATAAGAAACATAATAAACTCTAAGAAAGAACTCAAAGGAATAAAAATATGTGTAAATTAAGGATTTTAAGATGTCTAATATAATATAGGAAATGTAAAAAAAAAAAATTAAAATATTTATACATAAATATAGGCTGAAATCTAAGGCATGTGGAAATAAAACATAAGAAATGAAAGAAAAGAAGCATTATGAAAGGAAGAGGATATGATGATAAACAAAAACCGATATGACCTTGGAAATTTTCCAGAGTTCACAAAAAAAAATGAAACTCAAATATTTCCTCTATTCTATTAAATTTCCTTTACAGAATATACATACAAATACTCTTTATAGATCTGCATACAATGGTGACTCTCCCTTAGGACCTAATGTATATTGTTTATTATTCTTGATTAGGCTTTAATTGCCTACAAATACTTAGTCACCTTCAGCTAGATATTTGTGTCTCACATAAACCTTTCACAACCTCCTCAGCCCACACTAACCTCAATGTTTTGAACTTATTCTCCTTTTGCATCCCAACTCCACCCTCTAAGACGTTTTTTGGGCTCACCGCTTCTTTTAACATATCTTCCAATCCTTTTTGACTTCTATGTGAATCCTCTATGTTATCTCACACACTTTTGTGAACTTTGATACACCAAAAAATAACCACCTCCTCAAAATAAATATCTTTCTATAATCCTTTGCAAGCCTCCGCTAGTATAGCACTATACACCTCTACTTAATTCTTCTCATCACAACCTTTTCTTCAGTAAGTTTTATCTTACCTTTTTTTTCCACCTCCACAAAAAGTCTTCAATAATTTTCTTCTTATGAGCCCACTTCATCTCTGTGAATCCATGCTCTATGTATCTTTTATTCTCTCCATCCGCATGTATCCTTTCTGATGTGACCTATCCTCTCTACACATTCTCCCTTAGTGCAATCACCTTTTTTGTTATCCTTTGCATACTACAACTTTGTGTTATATGTTACACTATCTTATTCTACACCATTTTCCTTTACACATCCATCTCCCCACGAACTTAAAGGATTGGACCTACCTTTGACAATGCTATTCTCTACATTTTACATTATATTCCTTAGCCTTATCTCCATTTTGTGTCTTATTTCCTTCACACCCTCCTTCGCATATTTCATCCTTGGATTCTTCACATTCATGCCTAATATCTCTTCATAGGATTTTCCTTCACTTCTCCTTCTCTTGACCACTAGTAGGCCACAAATAATCCTCCCACAAAATAATAAGCCTTGGTATTATTTCTTGTTGAATCCTCTTCTCATTTTTCTCTTCATGAATGTTTTTCTATCTTTACTCATCTAGTGCATCCATATTTTGCATACTCTTCTCTGTTTTTTCTCTTTTGGTTAAACACTTTCTTCTTCACCACAAAATCTTCCTATTTGGGTATAGGTCACAAGTTCTCTCCCTATTCCTTAGGAATATTATCTAAATTATAATCTATCTTCGTCACTTCATTATTTACACATGGTTTATTACTAAAAAAATATATCTTCTTCCTTAGGGTAATCCTCTCCAATTGTTACATGTTGGGAAATATATTCTTCTTGTCACATTGCTCCTTCACTATTGTTCTCCTATTTTCTTGTGTGTTCCTCTACATGCTCCTTAAGATATCTATGGATCTCATCCATCTCCAATGCCCTTGGTTTCACATGCACTATAACAGTATACTTCAAGGACTTATTAAATTTGGTTTCCTTTGGGGTAACTTATTATTTTCTCTTCTCTACTTCCTCTGACAGGGTACTATCATTATCATTCACATATTCATCTTCACACTCCTCTACTAGGAGATTATTATTTTGCATAATCTCTGGTAAACTCTTTTATTTCCAATGAAGTATATTTTTCTATGCACTCAATTTCTCACTTCTTCTTCCCTTCCTCCAAGACATCTTCTTCCTTACAATTTGTTGTGATCTATGTTACTTCTACTAGAAATATTTCTACATGCTCTTATTTCTCCTATTATAGAATCTCCTTATACAGTCCTTGGACTCTACACATGTTTTTGAGTTACTTTTAAATGGACGGTTAGCTGTGAATTCAAGTCACCTTTTTTGTTTTCATGACCTCTAATGAAAATTTTATTTCCATTCTATCCCTCGGCTGAGAGATTCATCTATGTGTGTCATTATTCACTTGGATGTGCACTCTCTTCTCTCTTCTATTACACCTCTATCTATGGCCTCGGGGTAATCATAAAAAATGTTCATAGTTTTTAATGAACATTTTCTCCTTTCCAATAGCCTCTTTTTGGTGCAATACTGTAGTCCACTGCAACATGCTCCTGAGATGAATTCTCTCTTCATCATTTACTAATATTATCACACTTGTTTTTCTACTTCCTCTCATGCATTCCTCACTAGTAATCCTTCACTCTCTTTCTCTTTTCTCTTGTTCTCTTCTCATATAATTTTTATATATGCCTCCATGCACACCTTTTCTCCTCCTTACTTATGTATTGGAGATATATTCATGTAATACTATATGTGTTGTCAACTCTTCACTAATTTCTTATCCTTTATCTGGTATTTTTGAGCCATAAGAATCCTTTCTTTGGTGGTATTCGTCCATGATGTCTAGTCTAGTCATTACACCATTTAAATCCTCCACCATTTCTGGGATTGTTACATCACATACATCCATTCTTCTTGGTGGAATCTTACTTTCTCAAGTAAGATATATATCTCCTCTAGCTTCTTCACTCTGGTACATATATCATGTTAGCTACCAACCTTTTTTTATAATGAAGAACATAAATATTGTTATTTTCCTCACATTCAATGCTCTTCCATACTTCTCTTCTCACTTTCAGGAAATTATCCTACTATGATACCACTTTAATTGTGACATAAGAATCAATACATCCCCATGATGTTTGCATAAATTACATGGAATAATGAAAATCAATGGTATATTTTATTCACTATAATGTCCTTTATGGAAAATAAATTTAACTACTCTCTTTGAAGATACAAAATATGTCATGGAGCTTTTACATAATCTAGTTTTCTCTTTAAGGAATGAACCTAGACTGATTATCGTTCTTGACTCATATCTAATGGTCTAAAAATAGTTAATCACCCTCATCTAGTTACTTGTGCCTCATATACAAATTCCACAACCTCCTCATCTCATGCTAACCTTAAAATGGTGAAATTGTCCTCCTTTTGTATCCACACATTCTCACTTCTCTCTCTTCATTTAAATTTTCTCTTGGGCAACCTAGTCCCTTCTAGATGCTTCTATAACTTTCCACTCATATTCAAATTTTAATTGAGCCATTAATGATATAAGATACCTCATTTAGACATTACCTACTTGTGATACATCTATATGGTGGTTGGAGTTAACTAACCATTGATTTTATGTTGTATTCCTTGTTAGAAGCCTTCAAATGGTTTTTTATTACTTGTCAACTAATGACCAATTCTATTGCACACTCTTTAATTGTGAAATCCTTTGCCACATGTGTAGGTATTGCTAACTCCTCTAAATCAAGAAGGGGATTAGCTTTGTAAGCTACTCCACACAGTTTTTTTGTAGGACATGATTGAATTTTTTTAGGCTAAGATAGTCAATTGCAGGGAAGACAATATGAAATATTTTGCATCCTCCATTATCTCAGTTGCCAACAATTTGATAGGTGTAAAAATATATTCAATACGATACGACATGATTTTTCATATACTATTTACAATGATATTGTGACATTCTCATGTTGTAATTATATAATTGTATTATATTTATCAATACTTTATTGAATTGTACTCATAAAATACTAATATTCTGACTACACTTGATGAAAAAAGGAAATTAAATTGCCTTTCAAATGATGAGAAAGAGGTATCCTTAAATTTTAACTTTAAATTATTACAAACTAGCTTCATGTATTTATTTGAAAAATATAACTATTTTTTAATTTTCTTTTAGAAGAAAGAAATTTTAGATCAACATGCACGAAGACAAGCCACGGTTAGAGTTCATTAACCTACTTAAGGATTCTACAGATTCAAACATAAATATACAATCATCTATGACTCCAAGGCTAGTTTACGAAACAAAAATTCATGAAGAGTTCTATTACACCCCTTCAATTATAAGAGCTAAAAGAATTTTCATAAATTATTCCACGTATTACGACTATCAGTGTGTCAAGCCATGAATAATGGAACATACATAATTTTAAAAAAGTTGTTATTAAAAGTATACTTATTTTTAATAATTACTGCATATTTATAGATTCCTTGGATAGTTTTCATCAAACTTCCCCACATCACATGGACCAATGAAATCTAAAAGGATTCAACCACTGACAATGGAAGGAACTACACCTAGACATACTATGTAAGGTAGGAACATTATTAGTATCACTTCAAACTTTGACTTTTATGTTAAATGTACTAAAAATTGAATTCTTATGTGTTTTTTTATCACATTTTATTTTTTGATTTCCACTTCCCACTTCTGAAACGAAAAATGTGTACACCACCAGCCGTAAAGAAAAGTTAATACAAGGGGGGAATGGATATATTTTCCAACTCAAAGTGGTGGTACAACTCATATGATAGGAACAAAGTTTCCAAAATTCTCTTTTGGTGGTCTAACTAGTGTAATGGGCACCACTATTTTACAAAAAAAACTATGATCTTGATGATGATTTATTGGGTATCAAGAGTGGTACTCAGGATCCAACTACTTTTAATCCACATAATATGATTTCGGGAAAACAAGTTCTCCAAATGGATCTTGCTTTACAGGCATAGAAACATAATTGATTTATACGACATCTCTAATATGGATAACAACACCAACATATGATGATCAATTAACTACTTTTTATGTTGTATAATTTGTTGGTAGAGATATGTTATCTTACTTTTAATGATTTTGTTATGGAAGATTTAGAGACTTTGAAAACATGGTAATTTTCAGGACAAACCATTAATGAAGGAGATAAATGCCCATTTTCACAACCATTCCCAAAGAAATTGTTTATTTTCTTTGGTTCAAAATTATCCAAAAAAGATATATGTATTAAAGAATCAAACTCTCTCATGTGCCATGACAATAAGAAATGACTACAATAATAATTATTCTGTAGATGTAATGTTAAACAAGTTAGAAAATTTAAATGGTAAATCCCAAGCTTACTATAAAAAATGGGCTAGAGACAAAAAAACTTGTTGTCATTAAAAATGTGGAAAAATATAAAGCTATTGTAAGTTTAAATCTTTCTTTGTAATGATATTTAAGTTTTACATATTTTAAATTTTTAACTAATAATATTTCTTTGTTCAAATGAATTCAAAATATGAAAATTTAATGAATGAAGGTTATTGGTCTTTCAGATCTTCATATGAAAAATGCACTTGCAAAAGTTTAAATGATGTTATTTCATTGAAGGAAAATGTTGACTTGTGCTTATTAATAAACAAAAAAAACACTAAAGAGAATAATTAAGGAGCAAAGGCATGGATCAAGAAATATTTTTTGAATATAAATTTGATGTGGGTCCTATTTTACTTTCAGCAGGTGATGCAAGACAATCAAGATAGGGAAACTAATGATAATTTTTACCCCAAGAAAAATTGAACAACCTAGACCTACATCGAGCTAGAACGAGCAAAATGGAAGAATTCATGACAAATATCAGAACTCATTAATACACTCCCCATTAGGTCTCTGGCACACAAAAATTTGAAAAAATTATTAAATTAGGCTCTAGGGTATCAAAATATTCATTTTTGACCTCATATAGGCCATCGAGCTAGAAAAGAGCTCGTCGAGTAGCTACGGTGAGATGGGTCATGATGGAGATCAGTTGAGATTCAGAGGGATTTAAATTTTGAGTCTGAACTAGTAACAAAAGAGCATGGAAGTTTGGTCAGATCTAAAAAAATGAGGCTGTAGACATGCTCACAACATTTGGAGCAACATTCAATGTGGTGGATAGTATTAAAAGAGAAAAGACACAGCCCCATATCCATGTGATTGTAAGGCTAACAGTTCCAGACAATAACACAAGTTGGCAGGTGTTCGAGAATGATCAACAGATCATCAATTTATTACAGGAAGAAGCTGAATTCTCAGTTAGGAATCAAGAAAAACTAGAGCAGTAGTATGGGGATCAAGTAGTGCAAGCTATAGATGAACAAACTTCCCAAAAGGTCTTGGTTACATTGGAGTCCATCTTCAACCTAAATGATCAATTCCATAAGGAAAAGGCCAACATACAAGTCAGAGGGAAATATTCAGAACCTATTTCAGTTGGGGAAGGCAAAACACTCCAAATTGGAAAAGTGGCCACTGAGTAGAGAGGTATGAGTTCATGTAACTTTTCCAAGAGTTTCCAGATGTCTTCTCCTGGAGCTATGAGGAGATTTGTGAGGATTCAATCCAAAATTAGCACAACATACCATAGAAACTGGATCTAGATGCTAAGCCCATCAGGAAAAAGCAAAGACCAGTCAACCCACACATTGACCTCTCATGAAGAAAGAGCTATAAACAAGATGATAGAGGAAAGACATTATATTTCCAATCAAGCATTCAAGTTGGGTTGCAAAATTGGTGCCGGTCAAGAAGAAGAATGAAGAAATTAGGTTATGCGTGGATTTTCGGGACCTGAACAAGGCATCTCTCAAGGACCATTATCCACTCCCTTCAATGGATTAAATCTTATAGGTGGTAGCTGGTTCGGAAATATTCTCTCTCCTGGACGGGTATTCAGGGTACAATCAAATAATGGTAAAAGAAGAATGACCAGTTCAAGATGAACTTTCACCACCAAGTGGGGCACCTATGCCTATAAGAAGATTCCATTTGGACTGTCAAATGTTGAAGCCACTTTCCAAAGGGTGATGGACATGGAATTCAAAGGATTGATCAACAAGATAGTGTTGGTGTATCTTGACGATATCACTATGTTCTCTTAAAATGTAACAGATCATCTCTTTCATCTAAGACAAGTATTTCAAAGGTGTAGAAGGTTTGGAAGTATCCCTAAACCCCAAAAAGTGTGTGTTCCTGGCTCATGAAGGCAATCTTCTAGGCCATATTGTGTCAAAGGAAGGGTTGACTATTGACCCAGAAAGAGTTGAAGAAATTTGAGCATTGCCCTTGCCAAGACATAAGAAGGATCTTAAGAGATTCTTAGGAAGGATCAATTTTGTCCATAGATTTGTACCAAACTTCACCACTCTTGTGAAGCCAATAACACAGATGTTGAAAAAGAGCATGAAATTTAAGTGGACAGTTGAGGGTAAAGCAAGTTTCAAGGCTATCAAAGAAGCTATATCTCAAGCTCCAACTCTCTTCAATCCAAACTTTTCTAAGGACTTCATGCTTTATGCTTTTGGTGGTTCAGACATGATTTCTCACAATCTTGGTACAACAAAACAAAGAGGATCTGAGAAGCCAATTGCATTCTTCAGCTAGGGAGTGGAAGATTATGAGGTTAGGTACTCCTTCATTGAAAAGCATGCTCTCACAGTAATCAGGAGCCTAAAAAATTTCAAGCACCTAGTCTCAAAAATAGGATCCAATTGATGGTGTCACATGTGGGAATCAAGGACTTCCTATTAAATAGGGATTTGAATGAAAAAATCATGCAGGATGGATCACTCGTGTCATGGAATATGACATTGAGATTAAAGTCACTAAACTTTTTCATGGAATGGGTTATGTGAACAACTAGCCTCGAGTCAACAAGTTGGAGAAGGTGATGGAAATTAGAAATTGTGTTAGGTGCTACAGGATGATCAGGAGGCAAGTAAATGATAATGTGCCCACTCCTTGTTGGACTCAAGACATAATTACATTTCCTACAGACAAGTCTATGCCCACCAGAAATGAGCAAAAAAAGGAGAATATATTTCATGACTACAAGCCATTCCATATGTGCTCATTGAAAATGTTCTATTCAAGAAATATGTGAATGGTGTCCTATTGAGGTGTATTGGAGCAAGTCAAGTCCTAAAAGAGTATTGCACGATTTTCACGATGGAGAGGTATGAGGTCATTTTCTCCTCTAGGTAACGACTCTAAAGATAATGAAAGTAGGGTATTATTGGCCCACATTGTTCTGGTGATTGCTATAAGTGGATCAAGGAATGCAAAAAATGTGCATTCTTCACTAGGAAGGAAAGACTTAAAATACTTCCATTGTGTCCTATTTCAGTAGAACAACCTTTCATAAAATGGGGATTGGAATTCATCAGAGTCATCAATCCTAATTCAAGCCAAGGTCACAAGTGGATTCTAACTGCAATGGATTATTTTACCAAGTGGATTAAGGCGGTAGCGTCTCAAGGAAGCCAGTGAGTCTAGCATACTAGACTTTCTATGAAGGAATAGTGAAAAGGTTTGGAGTACCAGTAACCATAATATTAGACAATGCTCTAGCATTCCTAGGTTACAAGATCACATAATGGGCTGTTAAGAATGGGATTTATCTTAGGGTGATCACCTCATCAAACTATTACCCAGCAGGGTAACGGACAGGAAGAGTCCATGAACAAGAACTTACTAAAAATCATTAAAAGGACTCTAGATGAAAATGTCAAGGAAATGGAATACCAAGCTCAAATCAACCTTTTGGGTTGATAGGATAACTCCCAAGTAGTCAATAGGTATCTCTCCATATAAGTTGTTATATGGGAAAGAAGTAGTGTTACCTATTTCACTTGAGTTTCCCACATTGAAACTCATAAAATAGTTGGAGTTATCATAATTTGAACCAATGGAGGCTAGGTATGAAGAGATGATGGAATTGAGGAGAATTCAGAGAGCATGCAATGTGTAAAGAATGGAAAGAGATCAGGCCTTAGTCAAGAGGTCATTTGATAAGAAAGCATAGAGCAAGAACCTTTCAGGAAATGGGACTTAGTTCTAAAGTGGGATGTAGATCGGGAAAAACTGGGAAGGCATTCCAAGTTTGATGCCATTTAGAGTGGCCCCTACATGGTCACTGGATGTAAGAGTCAGCAATGCCTTCCAATTGTATACTTTGGATGGAGAATAAATTTTGATTCCAGTTGAACGGAATCTATCTTAAACATTGCTACTGAAAAAGGAAAATTCTCACCCCTATACATATTATATTAGGATTTTAATTCCTCTAAATGCGTATGCACATTATCTTGTTGTATTTTAGGTTTAATTTCCCTAAGTGCTTCGACAACAGGTTTTGTTGCTCCTAAGTTGTATCAGTGTGTATTTCAACGTGCCTCTCAAATGGGTATTGTAACAAGAAGGAAGGTCATACTTTGGAATAACAGGTACAAATCTTGAAAGGAAAAAAATGCATAAGCAAATAGAATCAAGATTAAGGGCATACTTCACTAAGTTATCATCTTTTGAGTCCTTTAAGGCCAATCACAGGTGAACTTCTAGTACCTCCACTAGATCAAGAATAACCTCCAACATTATGAAAAAGAACGGAAATTTCATAAGAAAGAAAAATTAAATTTAATAGATTTCCATGATGTAAAATTTTGAAAATTGTCTTATTCAATGTTCTGTAACATGTAATACATGCCAAGTAATCATCAATTGTGTATTTCATACTTGGTCATAATTAGGTTTCGGGACAGCCATTTTAGTCTCACAGAATAGGGTTACAGAGAGGAATAGGTGAAAATATTTAATCAAGACAATTTTCTACTCTCACAAATCTTATTTTTAAGATTTTCTTATGAAATTGAGAGTGCAAGTAGCAAAACAGACTCAACTCCGCATGTGCAGGAAATCCCTGGGTTTCATTTCATTAGGTTCAGGATCAATTCACAGATATACAAGTGACTCCATGCCCAATGGATATGCCTAGGATATTGGTACAAGAACATCTAGTAGGAAGATGTCTCTGCGAGTCACCAAATTGTTGACAATTTTTCCCCCAGGCAAAATTGGCCAACCCGGGCCCACATCAGGCCAGAATGAGAAAAATGGAAGAATTCATGACAAATCTCAAAATTCCTTAATACACTCCCCATCAGGCCTCTGGCACATAAAAATTTGAAAAAATTATTAAATTGGGCTCCAGGGTATCAAAATATTCATTTTTGACCTCATATAGGCCATCAAGCTAGAATAGAGCTCACCGAGTAGCTCAGAGAGTTGGGTCATGATGGAGCTCGGTCAAGCATCAGAGGGCTCAGTTTTGAGCTCAGTGATAGTAACCGAAGAGCATGGAAGCTCATCAAGACCAGCATGGCTATGGTAGACCTTGTTGGGAGATCAAAGGCCAACTCGGCTAAGGAGAATGAGTTGAAGTCTTGAGCTCGAGGTGAAGGCATCATAGAGCAGATCTCGGCTAAGAAGATGTAGAGAGCTTGGTTATGGCATGATCGATGAATGAAGACCAAAAATACCAAGATAGCTGAAGGGCAAAATAATGAAGGGAATTTCATTGAGCAATTAGAATTGAGCTTCATTGGAGCCCACAAATAACTTAGGGGTGAGCTCAAGCCTCACAGAGAAGAGTGAAAGGAAAAATTAGTGTCATAAAATATGAACTCATGGTAAATTTTAAGATAAGCTAATTTCAAAGGGTGAAGCACAGTTGAAAAAATGAGCATGGCATGCAAAAGGATAAGCTCGAGATGAGCTCCAAAGATAGCATGAGTGAGCTCGATAATAGCTCATGCACGAGAGATCGATTATTGAGAATATAGAGCTTGTAGGCGAAATGGGGTTAGCCACTGAAAGGTAAGTGGTAGCTCGCTCAAAGGTTGAAAGATGTAATGGGTGGATACTCAATGGTCCATTAGGCAGCCATGGAAGGATTCGAGCTTGCAAAGTAACGTGTGATGTGGAGGATGGCATAACTTTGTTGATGGCTTGGCAAGGGTCAAGCCCGGAGTTAGACATTCTTGAAATAAGGGGAAATACTTAGAGTCGAGTTGACTTTACAAAATATTGGAGGATTGAGCTATCATGGAACACACAGTAGAAAATGAAGAGTTCGAAGCTCGTAGTGAAGAAATGGGGTCATAACCTGGCCACGATGGATTGAAAGGATGAGTTGACCCAATCAAGATCACATAATGATTTCACCATGGCAAGATACCGAGAATGACCAAACTAGGTGAGTTTTTCGTGGAATCAAATCTTTGGGCTTTTGGAGGATTGTTTCAAAACTTGGGGTGTGAAGAAGTCCAAAATGGGTGTGTCATGATAATTTTGTGGCATAAACCCAAACCCAAAAATCAAGATGACATTGCGAGTTAGGAGGACCTTCGGAGTTCAGGAGTTAATCCCATTTGGGGTCAAAGTCATAGGGTTCCTTTTCGAGCTTGTAGCCGAACCCGAAATCTAAAATACATGAGGGAACGTGCCTCTGAAATCAATAATCTTCTGAAGTCCAAAAAATTTGGACTTTAGGGAATGTTGAGGTCCTTTTCAAAGGAGCTACGTAATTTTGATTTGGGGGTGAATGAGACTCACATCTGAAACCAATGGGCCCGAAGCCCCAAAATCAACACAAATCCTACCCAAAAGCTTTTAAAACCGCCAAGTCGTGCATTGAAGACCAAGCTGAGTTGGGTGCCGCATCAGGCGATCAGTTGGGGTAGACATGTTAAGTTAGGTAGAGAGGTGGCGAGTTGAGCATGATGGTAAAGGGATTGAGCTTGGTGAAATGGGAGCTCTCGGTGAATATGGAGAGCTAAACTTGATGGGTTGAGAGAATAGCTCAGTGGAGCTTGAAAACCCTAAACCATGCCCCAACTTCCAAACTACCATAACTTGGCCATTTTCTAGTCAAATTCAACAAACTTATAGTTATAGAAAGGGGATTTAATGCATAATTTGATGGTGATGACTAAATCTAGTTCCCAGGAGGATAAATGAAGGTAAAATATAGTCAAACATCCAGGGTGAAAATGATATATCTTCCACTGTACTCAACCATTTCTTACAAATTTACAATCGTTGGAAAGGTGATTTTAGGATATATAGTATGTAATCATCAAATTTCAGATTTTGGGGGTTTTGGACCTCCAAAAATGGTGAGAAATGTAGTGGTAGGTGAAGGTCATTAATGGAGGTTGGTGAAAATTTAGGGTCATCATGAAGCTACATGAGCTAGACTAGACCAAAGGTGCAATCACAACAGGTTTCTTCCAAGCACAAGGCACACCATTAATGAAAGAAGTGATTTTGAAGATCTAAATGCACTCATTAAAGGATTAAAAAATGATTTTTTGAAGGATTTTGGGGCAAATTCAGGATTCTATTTTCTCTCTCTCCTCTGTAAAATTTCTTCTATAAATTTTAATGAGGGCCACAGTTCAAAAGGTTGGATTTTTTTACCTTTTACCCTCCTTTTCTTCTTGTCTGTAAGGAAATTTGTGGAGCTCAAACCTCCCAGTGAAATTGTAATGTAGTTTTATGCCTCTTGGCTCTTGTAATGCACTATGTCTACTTTTGGAGCAATAAAACAAATCTATGGATGTTCAACAACCCTCTTTTATGTTATTGTGTTCCTTCTGACCTCTCATTGCAATCTGGTTAATTGTGCATGTTTTATTGTCATTGCAATTATCAGTGGATTGTGTTTATTTGGTAATTAAATGTGTAACAATTAATTGATCTATGGTGTGAATTCATCCTCTTCAATCTTGTTTAATTTCACCTCCATGCAAGGGTAGATATTCACCATTCCTTATTGGTGCATCACCTCCAGTAGATTAGGTTTACTTTCTCGCAATCCTCTTATCCACTGTCTCCTTGGAAAGTTAGAGTAAGATTTAGATTAGTTTCTCTACAAATTGGTGAGTGGTGATAGATTTAGGAATAGGAAGTTGGTCTTTCTCCGGAGAGATTTCCCAATCGTAAAGTCCCACAATTTGGAAAAATCTCCATGTTGTGCAATCACACTATCTATCTCAATCCTTTGAATTGCAAACAATCAAAGGGTGCTGTGATTTTTCATGAATAAAAACTCTTTCTAGTATTAATGTCATAACTAATGATCTAATTAAATTAGGAGCACTAGTCCAGATGATACAATAATAGAGGGAGAATCTTAGAGTGAGAATGTATTTCCTTATATTGTATAACTATAATTGTACTATTGAGAATTGAAATGTAAATCTCAAATTTCAATTGAGATGTTTTTCTCTTTTGTAATTTTTTTTGAAACAATCTGAATCGACACTTTATTAATATATATTGTCTTCATATTATATCTAGTGTTTTTTTTCATAATAATGTAAAGTATAATATCTCAGTTCTATTCGTAATTATTGTTTTCATATCATGTATTATATAAAAATAATAAGAAATAAAGATACTGAAATCACTTATTCAAAAACATACATACATTATTACATAACTATAACAATTTCATATGAATTTTTATTTAGGAATAAATAATTATAAAGCATACCTCTTTACCAAGATAAAATACTAAAATTTAGGCATCTGAAACAATCCTTTAGGAAGCCCTTTTTTCTGTAGATACATTTGTAACTACTTTGTCAGCAAAGCATCCACTTCCTGGGCCAGTATTGAGATCATCATTTTGTTCCTCACTATATTAATGACTCCTCTTATTTCAGTAAGTGAAGTCCAAATGAAAATTTCCCTTTCAGAAGGAAATGCATCCATGGGATAATGTGAAACATAAAATCTCAAACAAGTCTCCAGATTTTTATCCAAACTATTTCGACGTTTTTTATTTAATAAAAGGTAATGCACTAAAGACCTTTTCATCTTCCATTGATCCAAAAAATATTCATTTGGAAAATTTCATATAATAAAAAATATTCACTAATATTTTCTTGCAAGACGCTGCTAGGATACAATTTTTTACATATCCTTGTGATAGCTTCATTTTCTATTGGGTTCATTTATATACTGATATTGATCAATTATTGTAAGTCTAGAATAGGTTGACTAAGATGTCATTAAATATTTTTTTACGAAATTCCTTTAATTTCAAATCCATTTATTTGTATGGACTTACTGAAATTCTTAATCAGAGAACTCATATATTTAAGAAATAAATTACTTACTAATTATTCACTATGACCATCAACAATGTTCCAAAACATGGGATTCACTACTCCCATGGCCTCTAGTAGATCACCCATTTTAAAATGATTATGAATTTATGTGGATAATCTCTGTGAAATATTTCTCAATTTTATAGATTTATTAGAAATAACAGTACCATATAAATCACACATTACAAGAACTTCTTCAATTTCTACTCTCATCAAATCAAATCTTTTTGAAAAGTATGCATTGGAATCTCCTTCTCATTAATAATGATATAAAAATAATCCTTATATATAATTTCACATAGTAATTAGGATCCTTAATATCTGTTAATATTTATGAAATTTCAAATACATTCCCTTTAAAATTTCCTTGGGAAAGGTATAAAATATCTAAAGTTTGACATACAAGTTTTCTATATTTACTCAAAAAAATTGATTTTCCTTCAACATGGGTAGAATACCACTTAATGTTAGTAACATTTCCAAATATGTTAAATTGTACAAAAGATATTTTTCCTTATTGGATTCTCTATGATATTTATACATAAAACCTGTCAATGATGGATATTCTTAAAAAACTCTGCATGCAAGTTCATACATGGAAATTCACCATATATCAACATATTTTATAATTTTTTTTACCATGAGTCACTCTAATTGTAAATTTATGGAAATTTGGAAATATTTTTGGGACTATTAGACATATATACATGCAATGTTGGAATAATTTTCATTGATGACAAAGGAAGTTGAAGGAGATAATAGATTTTTGGGGTCATTAATGATAAAATTTACTGCACAATTTAACTGATAGAGAAGAGTACTGAAAGAGTGTTTTTTTCACTTTAGATTCTAACCAGAATGATTTGGAGTCTCGTACTTTTTCTTCAAAGATGATGTCAAAAATTATTGCAATATTTAATTGATAGATCAAAGTGTTGAAAGAGTGTTGTTCAACACTTCAAAGTTTAGATATAACACTTTTGAGTCTCATACTTTCACTTTGAAGTCTCTTTTTATTGTTTCAAAGTCTAACTAGAATTCTTTGGATTTTTTCTAAAGTCTATGGTTGGTCCTTGGTGTGTAGTATTTTAGTTAATCAATTCTTAGTTGGACATGCTAGCACTTCATCTAAACTTGGGTCTGAACGCTCATCTAAAGCACATGTAACCTCCATGCCCTTCCTTTACTTCACTTATCAAGATATGGTTAGTGCTTGCATAACTATCATAACCATTATAACATGCATGATGTAGACACAACATAAAAGTTTGAAAACACATATAATAAGGAATTCATTCAACATAAACAAATCGTCAATAATATTTGAATTCCCCGATACACTATACTCATATCTAGTAATCTTCACTATTTAAACATAGTTATCCATCATAGTACATTGTATTACATAACAAACATGTTGATTACATAAAAAAAAATTCTTACAACTATGCATTATACCATGCACGTATACGTAATAAATTACATATAGACTCCAAGAGTTACTAAAAAGGCATGTCTAACACAAGAGTACTACACTTATTTATACTCGATGGGGACTTTCCCTTCACCAATTACATGAGTTTTTCCTAATAATAGGCGTGCTAATAATAGTTTGCGTGACTTTACAACTCTTTTTTATCTTTAGTTCAAGCTAAAAATAGCTTGTCCTTATCATTCTTTAATCTTATAATTATCTTTTCCTCATGCGTCATCTTTATCCTTATCTACATGTGTTTTTTCTATTTATAGGACCTTGCTTGTGTGCCATGCCATCTCTTACTTTCTTTCCTATTTTTATATTTTCCTCCAAAAAACCACTAAGTCCTGAATATTTTCCATGTGTACAAACCCTTGTAAGCTAACCTGTTCATTTGTGTTGTGTGCACCCTCACACACTACCCTACTTATCCTTCATGTTCATGTGTGCATGTGTTCACCCATCCTCCCATATAACAATTTTCTTCTATTCATGCATGCACTCTTACATGTGGCTTCCAACCTCTATGCATAACTAATACTTAGCCATTTATTTTGACCAACATTAACCCACACTAGGATTATTATCCCTCCTCAGAGATATCATGAAACAAAAAGTGATCTTTAAAGATTGAATGGAAGAGTAAGTGTAATCTGTATAATAAGGAATGTAGGACAATGTCCCAAATAAATCAAATAATGAGGGTCCTATAATCTACATGCGCAAGAAAAACTCAAGCCTTTTGTGATGGAATTAGTTCCAAAAATTCCTTGTTTAATACATTTTCTAACTCCTTCCAATTCTTGAGTTCTTGTGTATCCTTGACAGGCGTTACCTCCATGATATCAGGCACTTGTTCTAAAGAAAAATCATCTACCTTCTCCTTCATATCCTTAAGTACCACATCCAATTATGATGTCACTCTCTCTAGTGTATCCATCTTGTGGATGACCAAAGGGTAAAGTTCCTTAATCCTCCCTTCAAGTGTTTCCTTCATGGATTTGATTAGATATATTTTCTCTGCAACTTATGTCATGGATTTCTCATGCTCGAACTTATTATTTTTCATATTGGCATGTATCTTCTTTAACTTTTCCTCCTCAATGGTAGTGTGTGCGTTAAAAATAGGGGATAAGTTTTGGAAGTTATCAAAAACATACTCTACATTCCACACGAAAAGTTTTTACTTCCGTGGCCAATGATTTGTACTCTGAAATGATTTTCTCTATATGTTCTTTATTTTTTCTCTTTAACATGGACAATTCCTTTATCGCTAACCTTTGACCATTCCTCCTCTCCATCAGCATCATCGTCACCAAGTCCTCTAAATAGTCCAACTCTGTGTGATACTCATCTTTAGCTTGTTGAACCAACTCCGGGCACACGCTTGTGATAGTTTTTCACTATATCAGTTGTTTTATCATAGGCATTTCTCATTCACTTCTTGCCATCACTTAATCTCTCTATTAGCTTCTAGATCTCCTTATTCTTGAGCTCCTCTTTTCATCACATCCTCTTGATTGTGACATCCTTGTCAAAATTTCTTCGTCTTACCTCCGATGGCATTTTATTAAGTACATTTGATTAAATAAAATTAACTAAATCTAAGTTAGCTTAGAACTAGTTAATCTAATCTATGAGGACAATAAACGATGTATATAAATCCTTTAACAGTAATTAGAATTAGATAAATAAATTTAAATCATAGAAATGAAACCCTAATATGCAAGAGTAAAGTGAGGAAAGAACTCAGCTAATTGCATGTGGCCATCGTAGAGTATTCCAAGTATGACAGTAAAATCCAGGAGCATGAATGACTACACAGAGGTCCCTAAAAGGGTGGATCTGGAGGATCTAAAAAATACTACAATGCCTAAGAAGGAATTGGAGCACCCCGGGGTGCCCTGGTATGCTAAAATAGGAACCCTATTCTTTGGAAAAGCTTCGCAACTGGTCTTCTGAGGGTTTGAAAAACAGCCTGAAACCTTCACCATTTGTCGTATTGGATTTTTTAAAGTAAGACAAATGTATCGAATGAAGCAAGATGATGTTGAATACCTAAAAAAATACAAAGAATTATCAAAATCCCTAGACAAATAAAAGATGAAATGATTGGGTTAGACTGACATTAGCTGCCACAAAAGTGGGCTTACTAAACTAAGCGTTGCACTACATTTAAGAACTCTATGTAGTTTTTGGTGTGTGTGTATGTGTATACATGTCATGTGCCATAGGTGCTCTTGTGCCATTAACACTTTGTGAAATAGGGGAGCAATGGTTAGATGTAGAAAATGTAATAGTATGTGTATATGGAATAGAATTGAATCCCTCTCCCTATGAAGTGTGAGGTAGACTTCCTATCTTATTCCTTGATGATGGAGCTATGTGGATGTAAATGTAATAGATGGATGCAACTTAGGTGAGTAATAGTAGTAAGTGACATTAGGGACCCTCATTATGGTCTCATAACTTTATATTTATAGGGTCATATTTCTTTAATTTCATAATTAACCCCAAAGAGGTCGACCACAAAAACGATAAGGATGAAAAATAGCTAGAATAGAGGCCAAAAAAGTGACATGAAAGAGATAGAAGGATCGGGGAACCTCTAGGTGGGATTAGGGCACCCTAGGGTGCCCCAGTTATGGCTGAAATTTTGGGGGATGTGAGATAATGGTTGGGTATGTAGGTGTAATAGGTTGCAAATTATGAAATAAAATAAATAAAATGGCCAAAGGGATGGGGGTTAATTAGTACTTTCTTTACTCAAGAACCTTCTAAATAGTAGGATGAGACCAAGATAAATAATTGTCGAATGTGCATGATTTTTGGACTAAATATTTCCCCCCCACTTTATGTTGGTGAGTGGAAAGCTCAATAACATAAATTAGATAGAGATGCATACCTGATGTTCATGAAGAGTGTAGTAGAAACGTGCTGAAGGACTATACAAAGCATGAAATGATAAAAATATTGAGGAACATGGAAACTATGGATGAAAGTGTGTAAAGAAATAAGTTATGAGATTGAACCTAGGGTGAAATGTGTGTATGTATCTTTCGTAATGTGTACGTGCATGGTTAATAAAGCATGTGTGTTGTTGTGGGATGTTGTTTTTGTCACTTGTTTTTACCCCCATTTGATGGCTTATGTCTCATACAGTCAGGACCTGTAAGGATAAAAACACTCAAGTAGTCAAATATGTATGTATGCAAGTGTAAAATACGCATGTATATGAATGTAAAATACGTGAAATGTAAATGTAAATGTGAATGGAACATGTGCACCTGATCCATGTCGAGAAAAAAGTGTAGAAAAGATATCTTATATTATTTGGGTTTTTTGGGTGATCCAATGCCACTGGATGAAGTAGTGTAGAGAGGCACACCCATTATAATATCCAAGCCTGTAATTGCTCTATAGAAATATGTGTAGATATATTTGTATTGTCTTGGTTTTTTTGGTGATCCGACGCCACTAGATGAAGTAGTGTAGAGAGGCACACCCACTGTAACCTCTAATCCTGTAACTGCTCTGAAAAAAATCCAAGGACACCATGTCCTGTAAAATCCACTGTGTATGGAGTTTATAAACTAGTTTAAATCCACACACTTGTAAATAATTACACTGAACTAAACTAGTGTAAATATGTTGTGTTAGTATGTATAAGCCCCCAAATGATGCCCCCCTCTTTGGGGGCACATGCGACATCATGACTAGGAGACATGGAGCCCCAAAAGAAGGCCAACCACATTTACACTACAAAATTTCTTGGTAGAAAACCAATGCATGCACAAACAAGAATGGCTAGCCAAAGACAAGTGTAAAGATGCATACATGTAGAAAATAGTGTATAAACTAAGAAAACAAAGTGTAAGCTACCAAGAAAAGTAATATAAACATGCAATAAGACAAGTATTTCATGCAAAAGTGGGTTGCAAACATGGGACATCAATCACAATGTCGGAAATACACGTAAGGCCATCATTTTCGTAAACAATAGACAAGTGTGCACACCAAATATACGGCAAGGCCCACCAAACATAGAAAATAATAGCAGACAATGTAACAAACAAATATGGAAACCAATATCCCTGCATAATAAATGTTTCACATGAAGCACTTGTTAGCATGTTAGGAAGATAGTTAGTATGTCAAAAGCACGTATAAGAAAGTAATGTAAATTTTTAAGTACGAAATGAAACAATAACACATGGGAAAGAAGAATGTGTGGATGACCGCAATGACTAGTGTAGGAAGGGTAAAAGTCAAGCATCCATGTCGCATGTAAAATTCATGTATTATGTGATCACAACTAGAAGAAGGCGTGAACGTGCATGTGTGGATGATATAGATAAATGACATACAAGTAATTAAACTAGAATGTGTAATAAAGTGATCATGAACAAGTAAAAGTAAAAAAAAATAAGAGAAACCATATATGTAGTATTTTGTGGATGGATGGAATGGAATGCAAGATAGAATTATAGTATTCACGTGCCCCCCAAGTGGATGAAAATGTATGTAGTGAGGTTTATTTTTTTTACCCCCCCTCAAAATTCAATAATGAACTGTAAACGAGAGTGCTTCATAAGGAAATGGTCTAATAGTGCATGTATTGTGTCTAGGGCATTGGGATGAATGTGTATATGTGTAGTGGTGATGATAAGTGACATGTAGAATAAATGTGTGTGGAACTTATAGCCTAAGTGTATACCATGATGAGATAAAATTTGGATTGATGATTTATCCCTAAACGTATATCACTATAAGATCAAAGGAGGATGTGGTGATGTAACCTAAGATGTATATCACTATAAGATGATAAAATAGGTGACGATTTAGCCTAAAGAATCTGTCACTACAAGATGAATAGTAACGAGTGGTGATGTAACATAAGGTGTATACCACTATAAGATGATAAAATAGGTGACAATTTAGCTTAAAGCGTATGTCACTAGCCTAATAATGTCGCATGGTGAAAGGTGGAATAGGAACAATGTGAGAATTGTAAGTTCCATTTGATTTGTAAACCCTCAATAATCGATTATCAACCAATGAACTAAAGTGCATCATTGGGTGGTGAGCGTAGCATGAAGAAGATAATGTAGTATAGTCAATCAAGTGATGAATATGGGTATGTAAATGCGCGGTATATTGAATGCAATACTAAATGTGTAGGATGTGTAATATGTAATGTGTATATTGTAATGTAATAGGTGTATATAGACTAATAATGTAGGATATAGTGATGAAATGTAAAGCTAGACTCATATGTAATGTAACCTAGCATGTAGTATGTAGAATATTGGAGATGTATAAATGCGTAGTGTGAAATAGCCTAATCACAGAGAATGAATAATATGTGCATGATGAGGATGTAATATAATGTAGAATATGGAGTGGGTGTAGGATATACGGTGTATGATGTGTGATGTGTGTGATAAAATCTAAATGTGTAGTGCCTATAACGTAGTGTGTGGTGTTCAGTGTAATGCTAATCCCTCAATATTCAAGTGTGAACCGAAGCACAAGAGTGTGTCATTAGGTAGTGACGCTAGAATAAATAGTGAGTATGAATGTATAAGAATGAAAAGGATAATAATTATGATTATGGAAAGGGTAGAGAAAGAGGGGGGATGGTGAAGTGTCATGCCCCTCGAGCATGTGTGAATGAATGACTATCCAATGATAGTGAATGACATATGTCCTTCAACTGATGTGGGAGGTGAAATTGTATGACCACGTTCAAATAATGGAGGTAGAGTAGAAAAAAAACTATAGTGTGGAATAAGACCTATATATGTGGGAGGAACGGATATGTGAAACAGATTTTGGTAGTACATAATGTGTTGGTGATAGGATGGATGATGTATTAACATAAAATGGTGAACTGACATTGGGAAATGATTTTTGTGGTACCGTTATGGATGGTTGGATAGAATAAGATGGTGAACTAATTACAAGAGGTCATTTCTCAAGAGGTGCTTAAGGAACACTAGATGGAGATGTAGGAGAATGTGGTGTGGTAAACGAAAGAAGTCCCAAATGTTCAAAAGTGTTTGATCATTCATGAAAATGCACAGAAATAATTTTTAGGATGGCCATGTATTCAATTATAATGGTAGTATGGATGATCTCAACATTTTTCTAGTTAATGAGGAGGCTAGTTATGAGTAAGTGGTAGGGTGACCAAGTGATGATGGAGCTATACAAGGATATCATGTGGCATAGTATTATGCTCAAATATGAAAGTTTCAAGGAATTGTATGACTTGAGGTTCAATTATGTGACCTATAGCTAACAAAGATTGCAAATAAGTTGTATAAGGAGCACAATCATGTGATTGAGGATCGCCCTCAAGCTGTTGAATTTAAGATCTAAGAGATGTAATTGTTGATGCCATAGATTGCACAGAGGATGTATGTGGTTGAGAAGCATCCTTAAGTTGTTGAATTTAATATCTAAGGGATGTAATGGTTGATTCCATAGATTGCATGGAGGATTTATATGGTTGAGAAGCATCCTTAAGCTGTTGAATTTAAGATCTAAGGGATGTAATGGTTGATTCCATGGCTAAAAATTTTATCGTGTAAGGCTTGAATTGAATCTAAGAGGAGTTGGTCAGGTGAAGGGTCCTGAATATCAGGGTTGACAAAGAATCAATGAAGCATAGTACTTAATTTGTGTGGTGGTGTATGATTATCTATAGGAGGTAGTAATGGACTAGAAAAATCTTCTATAAGACCAACATTATCATTATCAAAATCATATTGAACAGTACGGGAAACTTAGTAAGTAATGGTATCCTATTGGTTATTTTGATAACCCTGAACCCGCAAGAAATACATTTCCATGACGTATTTTTCATCATTAAAGGGAGGAAATGAGCACCCTTGAAAATACCAAATAGTATAATTGGGTTGAAAGTAACTATTACAAATGCGCACAGTACCAAATGCCATGGGTAAAGGTATATCAATATGATCAAGATCAAGTGTGCCTCCAATATAATCTAACAAATATTGACCAAGGGTAAGTAGAGAAGAAGTATGATAATGCGCAAGGTGAAAAACAAGATGAAGAACGTGTGGTCCATATGTAGCAGTGAGAATAACAGATCCATGATATAAATGTGAGTCATATAAAGGAGAATGGAGATATTTAAAGGTAAAAAAAAGCTGAAGGAGACCGTTATGTGAACATACGATAGCTTTACAAGAAGTATCGAGCAATATATGGTCCCAATAAGATTCATTCATGAAGAGGGTACACGTGAATGGTGGGTGTACTGGGGGTGATGGAGATGAAAATGTAGATGACAAAGTGATTTCCGTGGAGTGGATAGACTACTGATATGGAATAATAGCAATAGTAGTGATAGGTGATATGGAAGGAGCTACATCTATCATAAAATGGTACCCTCAAATGGTGATAAGTGCATGATGGAAGGGTATGAAAAGCCAAAGGACATTCTGGAGTAGATCCTGCATAAGGGGGCATAACATTAATGAAATGAGAAAGTGGTGATGGAACTATAGAAATTGTGTCAGTTGTGTAGGAAGTGGCTTCAAAGTCATGTGAGGCATCTATAATATGAGTGGGGAAATGCAAAGGAATAATATCAGGTGAATCAGTAATGGAAGTATCTTGCACTATGTGGTCAGGTGAAGGAACTTGTACTATATGGTCAAAGGAAGGATTTTTACTATATGGTCATAGGAAGGAGCTTATATGATATGGTCAGAGGAAAGGGATTTTACTTCATCTAGAATGTGTGCTAAGATATTAGGATCAATGGTACATAGGTAAGCAATAATAGCTTTGTCTAAAGTTGTGTGATCTATATCAGCAGATGGAAGCTGAATAAACAAAGGGCAAGGGTTATATCTAAAAGGCCCAATTGGGGTATTAACAAATACGTGATATCTAATTACAAAATGACTGGAGATTCAGAAGGATGGTTTTTATCCATTATAAGATTTGGGTTCACCAAAATGATTAACTAAAGTTAACTAAATCTAAGGTATCTAAGAACTAGTGAATCTAATCTAGGAGGACAATAAAAATTGTAAATAAATGCTCTAAAGTAATGCAAATTAGATAAATAAGTTAAACTAATAGAAATAAAAATCTAATATGCAAGATTAAAGTGAGGAAAGAACTCAACTTATTGTAGGTGGTTCTCACAAAGTGTTACAGGTATGACAGTAAATTCCAGGAGCATGACTGACTGCATAGAGGTCCCGAAAAGGGTGGATATGGAGGATCTAAATAGACTACAGTGCATAGGAAGGTACTAGATTTCCCCAAAGCACCCTGGTCTACTGAAATAAGCACCCTGGTCTCTATTAAATCTTCGTAGCTAGTCTTCTTAGGGTTGGAAGATGGTCTAAAACCTTTTCCATTTGTCACACTGTATTTTTTGAACTGTGCCAAATGTATCAAATGAAGTAAGATGATGTTGAAGACCTGCAAAAGATAAAGAAATATCAAAATCCCTAAAAAAGTAAAAGATGCAAATGTATGGGTCAAACTGATCTCAGTTGCCATAATAGTGGGCTTACTAAACTGAGCATTACACTACATTTCGGACCCAGATGTAGTTCTAGTGTGTGTGTGTGTGCATGTCTTTCCCTAGGTGCTTTTGTGTCATTTACACTTTGTGAATTAATGAGTAATAACTAGATGTAGAAAATATAATAGTCTATGTGCATAGAATATAATAGAATCCCTCCCCCTATGAAGTGTTAAGTAAACTTCCTAGCCTAAGCCTTGATGATGGATCTATGTGGATGCAAATGCAATAGATTGATGCAACTTAGGTGAGTGATAGTAATAAGTGACATTAGGACCCTCATTATGGTCTCATAACTTTATATTTATAGGGTTCTCTTTCTCTAATTTTGTAACTAACCCTGAAGAGGCCGATCACATAAAAGATAAGGATGAAAAATGGCTAAAAGAGGCCCAAAACATTGCAGGAAATATTTAGAAGGATTGGGGCAGCTCCAGGTGGGACCAAGCCACCCTAGTACTAAATATGGGATCCCCATTTACGGCTAAAATTCTAGGGTATGTACAAAAATGGTTGGGCATGTAGGTGCAATAGGTCACAAATTATGAAATAAACTAAATAAAATGGCCAAAGGGATGGAGGTTAATTAGTACTTTCTTTACTCAAGAACCTTCTAAATAGTAGTATGAGACCGAGATAAATAATTATCTAATGTGCATGATTTTGTGACTACAACATTACACATTTTTCCATTTGTTAGCTACGTGGAATCAAAAATTGGGAGAAATTTTTTTGGTGTTTTCTTCAATTAGATTTCAGATAGCAACTCCATGCTGACCTCAAACTCTAACTCATCCATATGTCTGTGGTATTTCAAAAATAGCATTTTCCTTATGCGAGTTAGGGATTCATTCTTATCATACATTCTCTAATAGAATAATTCTTATATGGGTACTAAATTATGGTATCTGGCCCTAAGCACCTTTGTGGGGTCATCAATATAAGTAATTTGGGGGCCTTATGGAGGTTGCATTCTTATCCTCCCCTTCATGTGTTTCCTCTTTGGTACTTCCTAAGTAATGTTAAATTGTACGTTGTTTGTTTCTCCTATTCCTGCATCTTTCCTAGTGCCTTTATTATTAGCTTCTCCTTTTTCCTCCTCACACTCAACATCACACTTTTCTTTATGATCCCTATCTCCCTTTGAATCTTCTTTGCGTGCATCACACGTCTCCTTTTCATACACCTCTTGAATGTGGTCTTCCTTTGTCTTATTCTGTTCATCTTCTTCCACGTAGGATCCTCTTACACTGCTGAATTTACCTACATAGGATCCTATTGGAACACTGATATCTTTTATTTTAGATTCTCCCCCTCATGCACTATCTCCTAAATCACTATTTATTCCAATTCCTCTTCTTCTTCCTCAACATAAATTACTTGAGGTTTATTGTTTGGAAGGCTCTAATTTTTCTTTAAAAGACTTGGTTTGGTAGATGTGACTAATGGAGACTCCTTAGGCACCTCTAACGTTAATTCACCCTTACTTTATTCTTTTTAATGCCTTTGCATTTTGTTTCTTCTACTTTGATCTAAAGTAGGTTGTTCTTTTTCTTCGTCTTCTTCATCTTTTTCATCTTTTTTTGTCTTCTTCCCATTCTACTTCTTCTTCCTAAATGGGTGTCTGTTCACACCTTCTCTTGGCCATCCCTATTGTTTGCTTCTTTTTTGGAGGCTCTGAATAATGAATGTCTCACATGTTGAGGTACTTCTCATCCTTGAGCTTGGTCTTAAGATAGAGATATACCCTAAATACATGCTTACCCTCTATAAGATTCATGGGGATTAAGTGCATGTTTTATGGTTCCACCATCTCTACATATGACAACTTTGATGGGTACACATAATTTTGGTGCAAAGTATGGTAGTTAGAGTCTACATGTTTTGCATTAAAACTTAGTTTGTGAGAATCCTTGATGTGGTTGATTGTGTCCTAAAAGTAATTTTCCATGAAGGAAAATGGAAATTTACACCACAGACCCATTTCTCCATTGTTGAGTAGGAACCAACCAAGGTAAAAATATTGATGAACTAGAAACTCTTCCTATTTATCCAATAATATAGGCATCTCCCTTGGTATGCACCATTCATTCTCAAATGCATCACCTACTCTACTGTACCATTTGTCTACAAACGTTCTATAAGGGTTTTTGATTGTCCCATCACAATTGAATTTTTGTAAACCACTTCGTGGGAGACTTGTTCTCCAATGGATAAACCCACATCTTATTCTCTAGGCCATCAGGTACTTTGATCTCCCAAAACAAAATCAACAGTAGAATTATGCCCTAAGTTATCTTTTCACCTTTACTCACCTAGGCCTTAGCCTCCTCCACGATACCTTCAATAATATATAAGGAAATTATTAGATAGGGTAAAAAACATAAAGTATGGCTCCCAGAATCCTTACAAAGAAATATTTATTGTGATAACACCCAAACAGGAAAAAAAAGAGAAACAAGGCCAAAAAGAGAGTTAAATAGGATTAACTCAAGAAATACCAGGTCCACAAAGCTCTAAGAAAGTAAAATCAACAAACTAATAGTCTGCAATAAGGGCAAACACAATTCGCTAACACTTAGAAAAAAACCTTAAACAACGAGAATGAAAATTAATTTTTCTTGTGGAATTTATACGTACCACCCTAGGAACTAGTGTGATCTTCCTACAAATTTCCTTTTCCATGTCCCTCTAAGTATTCCTTCTACCATCCTCCTTAAAGCTTCTCAAGTGAAGTTCAAAATTTCTCTTCCTCAGGCTCGATTCCACTGTATCCAACCTCCTCTGCAACTCCTTGACCACATTTTATAACTATTTCATCTCCCCTCTCATCATTATCTGAGAAATGGAGATATTTTTGGAATCCTCAATACAGTCAATCATTCTCTCCCTCATGTCTGAGCCCATTTCTTCCATCAATTCCACTATCATTTCAAACTAATGAATTTTAAGGTAAAATTTCTCAGTATTTTTCTCCCCTTACACTTGAATATTTTCCTTCTTGTTGTCCTTTGAAACCTCAGTCCCCTAAAAATCCTCCTCCCCGACCTAGATTTTGGGATCCTTCATTTTTGCATCTTACCCATACATTATTCCAAGTTGATGTCTTCATCAGACTTGTCCCATGTTGAACCGACCCCTATGGGAAAGAGAGGTTTAACATTATGAAAAGGGAGGAGAATAAGCCCTTCGTGTAAGGGAGAATCCAATTTCCTATTCTAAAAATAATTGATAGAGGCAGAAAGAAACATATACAAGAAAAAGAGTATGCTCATCATAGCATGGTGTCTAAAAATATTTAATCAAGAGATATGATGCATATATATCTTTCTAAACTTTCCCTCGAGAGTGATATAACACATAATGTGAAGACACACTTCATTCTAAATACCAAGTATACAAGACCTCACGATTCCATCAACAAGAAGATATAATTTTTCCTTACCTTTGAAGAAACTGTGAATTTCGTGGTTCCTTCAATTTTGGTCCTTGAAAATATTTAAGCCCCCCATTTACATGTTCATTACTTGTGTGATAAATTTCTCACAAACATCTAATTCCATGCCTCACACCACAACCCTCCCTTTATCCCACGCCTTGCCAAATTCTAGGGTGAGAGAAGGGTCGTGCCCTTTAATCTTAGAGATGTACTCCCTGAAACCACCCTTCTTGATAATGTACCACAACAAGTGGTTGTTAACAATAGCTCCATGGCTATACAATTTAAACCTTCACCCGACCACCACCCATTTCTTGTTTGTTCTCAACGAAAAACCATACCAGACAGAAAAAACTCCCCTTATATAAGGAAATTATGTACAAGGTCTTTTGCACCATCTTATACATGATATGCAACCAATCTTTATTCACTTCTGACCAGCATTCAGATGCACCTAATTTGTAACTTACAAGGCATGCTACTACCCTTGTTCCTAGATCAATTATAATTGTAATGGTGAACACATGCTTTCCTCATTGATAGTTGAAATATGTAGCTATGTCTTCCAATGCCACATCATCTTCCGAATCTAATCCAATTTTTTCTTTGTTGTTATACAAACCAATCACATTCCTTATCAATTGTGGGGTTAAGTGCATTATCCTTCCTACAAACTAAAAAAATTCCTCATTCATCCTCAACATAAGACATTGGTAGAGGCACTTAGGCTTCCCTAGATATGGAATCTCATATAGTTGCATAACTCCTGCACTCTCTAGGTATTTCTTAACCTTGTCATCAATGAAAAATTTCTCTTCCACCATCCTTTGGATTAATTCTTTAATGACATATTTCCTTATGTCTCCTTCATGGGCCTGTGTTTGATGATTACATTCATTTATCTTGCACTTTTTCAAAGGTGTCATACAAGGCTTCCCTATTACCACTTCTGGTAGGTATTGCATTTATGATTAGCAATATTTAGGTGCTTCTTCTACATTCTCATTCTTGTTCTTTCTCTTTGAGGAATTCTTAATCGTGGGAGACCTCTTTGGTGCTATTATCTCTTTTGACTATGTAAATTCTAAATTTTACAAACTACGTGCCCTAGGTGTTTAAACTTACTTGTTCATTCCTTGTGCTTGTAAATTCAAATTTTCAACCTTCTTGCTCAAACCATTTCTCTCTTCTTCTTTAACTTCGTTCCCTAGTTTAGTCTCCAAAACATATGCCATGGCTCTACAAATTCAAACCCTGCGGATCCAAATCCTATCTCAATATTTCCTCCAAACCATCTCTCCAAGCTTCCACTTCCACTGAAGGAGATATTTAAACCTAAAGTCATGTGTACTCTTCTCTAGTTCACGCATTCACAAGTTATCAATTTTTTCTTCACACTTTTACCTTCACACCTTAATCATAATTTCACTCTTCAATTGTACAAATTCTCAAAGATAAGGTAAGAGTGACTTTGTTCATGCACTATTTATAGATTTCCCAATTTTATCTGCATTAAATTCTCCTCACCTACCACCAATTTTTATTTTTAAATAACTTTTAGCTTTATCACGTACTTTTTAACTTCCACGCATTGCAGTCATAACCTTCAGGCGCACCACTACTTCCTAGGCAGTAGACCCTCTTACATACACTGGTGTGCCTCCTAGCTCACATATCCTTTTCATGCATATTATACTCTTGGCTTCCTAAACCCACAAACCTCCATGTTATGTCCTTGTCCAACTTTCATGCATATTCAATGCTTCACGATCAACTTTGACCCTTCACAATAATCAAACAAAGTTAGATCCCTAAAATACACTGATATATGGGTAAGAGATAATGTAAGAATTACAATGTTACCCTTGACTCAAATCTATTGTCCAATCACATAACCATACTCTTTTTTTCACCTTGTTTTATGTTCTTCTAGATCACTTTGTCCATTAGTCCTGAAACAATAGACCCATTACCTAAATTAGGGATCACACCAATCTTCTCTATTTGTCAGATACAACGATTCACCTTTTTTTCATAACACTTATTCCCATCATCGCATATCATAACCATGAACCTTATATAGTATGAATGTAGCCTGAATCATATTTTAGGCACATATAGAAAGGACCTTAGTTCTTCCTACAACCTGAAGCTTCAATAATGATCTTATAACTATCATTACATTTTTTATAGAGGGTAGATCAGATTTTATTCTGAGGCCTTAGCATATAGGTCTTAGGTTCTAGAGGTTACTATTATTATATGCTCCTAGTTATCACATTGAAAAATTGGGATCACTAAATCAGGTCATATAAATATTCCAACTTGATGTTTCTCATTCACATATTATTCAACTCCAAAATCCGTTCTTGAGGTTTCTCACACCATGCCTTCAAATCTTCTTAGCCTGCTTAGCGTATAATGGGAGTCATACTGCAAATGGGTCATAGGATCATTCTAAATATTTAGATATTGTAAGGAATAAATATTAAAGGTGGGACCCCCTTTGGAATATCACGGTTGGTATTTATTTTCTCTTCTTAGTGTTATGCCAACGCCTCCTTATGGCTATTGTTTCCCAATTCAGACTAAAATACAAGTCATAGGCTTAATGTCATGGTCTAATTCTCTATATAAATTCTTATCCTGAGTAACATCCTAAAACTTTCATGAACGTTCTTCCCCCCATTTCTCCCAGCTCCCTTTTCCTTTTTGTATATCCTTTTCTAGTCATCTATAAACGTCTTCACACCCTCCACAACCAATATTGCTTTAGGTGATGGGCTTTTTTCCTGGATTCTCCCTACCGACCTAAAATCCTTCATGTATACCTCTTTCTCTACCATCCATGGTTTTTCTAACATTCTGATCCTGATCCCGCGTGGAACCTCTATCTTTTACCTCTTATTACATTGTCCACTGTATTTCGCCCGCTTGTCTTGCCCCTTCTGTTCTCTGACTCTTCAATCTATTATTGTTCACTCATTCTACAACAATTGTTCGGACTTTAATTCACGTTAGGTTCGGGTGTATCTTTAAACTCTGGCTCCTTCATCTTAGAGAATTTACTCCCTGAACCACCCTTCTTGATAATGTACACAACAAAGTGTTTGTTGAACAATAGCTCCCAGGGCTATAACCATTTAAACCTGCACCCCGACCACCACCCATTTCTTGTTTGTTCGCAACGAAAAACCAACCAGACAGAAAAAACTCCCCTTATATAAGAAATTATGTACAAAGGTCTTTTGCACCATCTTATCCAATTATGCAACCAATCTTATTCATTCGGCCAGCAGTCAGATTCACCTTAATTTGTAACTACAAGGCCATGCGACCTACCCTTGGTCCTAGATCAATTTTATAATTGTAATGGGTGAACCAGCTTGTCCCGCCTCATTGATAGTTGAAATATGTAGCTATGTTCTTCCAATGCCACATCATCTTCCGAATCTAATCCAATTTTTTCTTTGTTGTTATACAAACCAATCACATTCCTTATCAATTGTGGGGTTAAGTGCATTATCCTTCCTACAAACTAAAAAAAATTCCTCATTCATCCTCAACATAAGACAATTGGTAGAGGCACTTAGGCTTCCCTAGATATGGAATCTCATATAGTTGCATAACTCCTGCACTCTCTAGGTATTTCTTAACCTTGTCATCAATGAAAAATTTCTCTTCCACCATCCTTTGGATAATTCTTTAATGACATATTTCCTTATGTCTCCTTCATGGGACTGTGTTTGATGATTACATTCATTATCTTGCACTTTTTCAAAGGTGTCATACAAGGCTTCCCTATTACCACTTCTGGTAGGTATTGCATTTATGATAGCAATATTTAGGTGCTTCTTTCTACATTCTCATTCTTGTCTTTCTCTTTGAGGAATTCTTAATCGTGGGAGACCTCTTTGGTGCTATTATCTCTTTGACTATGTAAATTCTAAATTTTACAAACTACGTGCCCTAGGGTGTTTTAAACTTACTTGTTCATTCCTTGTGCTTGTAAATTCAAATTTTCAACCTTTCTTGATCAAACCATTTCTTCTCTTCTTCTTAACTTCGTTCCCTAGTTTAGTCTCCAAAACATATGCCATGGCTCTACAAATTCAAACCCTGCGGATCCAATCCTATCTCAATATTTCCTCCAAACCATCTCTCCAAGCTTCCACTTCCACTGAAGGATGATATTTAAACCTAAAGTCATGTGTACCTTCTCTAGTTCACGCATTCACAAGTTATCAATTTTTCTTCACACTTTTACCTTCACACCTTAATCATAATTTCACTCTTCAATTGTACAATTCTCAAAGATAAGGTAAGAGTGACTTTGTCATGCACTATTTATAGATTTCCCAATTTTATCTGCATTAAATCTCCTCACCTACACCAATTTTTATTTTTAAATAACTTTTAGCTTTATCACGTTACTTTTAACTTCCACGCATTGCAGTATAACCTTCAGGCGCCACCACTACTTCATAGGCAGTAGACCCTCTTACATAAACTGGTGTGGCCTCCTAGCTCACATATCCTTTTCATGCATATTATACTCTTGGCTTCCTAACCCACCAAACCTCCATGTTATGTCCTTGTCCAACTTTCATGCATATTCAATGCTTCCCGATCAACTTTGACCCTTCACAATAATCAAACAAAGTTAGATCCCTAAAATACACTGATATATGGGTAAGAGATAATGTAAGAATTACAATGTTACCCTTGACTCAAATCTATTGTCCAATCACATAACCATACTCTTTTTTTCACCTTGTTTTATGTTCTTCTAGATCACTTTGTCCATTAGTCCTGAAACAATAGACCCATTACCTAAATTAGGGATCCACACAATCTTCTCTATTTGTCAGATACAACGATTCACCTTTTTTTCAAACACTTATTCCATCCTTGCATATCATAACCATGAACCTTATATAGTATGCATGTAGCCTTGAATCATATTTTAGGACCACATATAGAAAGGCTTAGTTCTTCCTACAACCTTGAAGCTTCAATAATGATCTTATAACTATCATTACATTTTTTATTTAGAGGGTAGATCAGATTTTATTCTTGAGGCCTTAGCATATAGTCCTTAGGTATAGAGGTTACTATTATATATGCTCCTAGTTATCACATTGAAAAAATTGGGATCACTAAATCAGTGTCATATAAATATTCCAACTTGATGTCTTCTCATTCAAATATTATTTCATACTCCAAAATCCGTTCTTTGAGGTTTCTCACACACATGCCTTTCAAATCTTCTTAGCCATGCTTTAGCGTATAATGGAGTCATACTGAAAATAGGGTCATAGGATCATTCATACATATTTAGATATGTTTAAGGCATCATATTAAAGGCTTAGACCCCCCTTTGAATTATCAAGGATTGGTATTTATTTTCTCTTCTTAGTGTTATGCCCAAAGCCTCTTATGGCTCTTGTTTTCCCAATTCAAGACTTAAAATACAAGTAATAGGCTTTAATGTCATGGTCTCATTCTCTATATAAATTCTTTATCATGATTTAATCACTCCTAAACTTTCATGGACTAGTTATTAACACATTTCTCCCAGCTCACCTTTCTTTATATCCTTTTCTAGTCATCTAATAAAGTCTTACAACATCCACAACCAATATTGCTTTAAGGTGATGGAATTTTCTTCATGGATTTATCCATAAGATCACTTAAAATCTTCATTTATACATATTTATATCACCATACCATGTCTAACATTATGATCATGAATCCCTAGTGGAACCTCTATCTTTTACCTCTATTACATGTACACTGTATTTTCTCATGCTTGCTTGAAACTTCTGTTATCTAGATCTTCACCTATTATTGCTAAATCATTCTAAAAATTTTAGGATCTATAATTCAAGTTAGGTTAGAGTTATCTTTAAAATATTGGCTCATTTCATCAGTGTAAACAAAATTTAAATAAAATTTGGCATTGAACAAACAGTTTGGCATTGAAACCATATCATGCTCTGTCAAAACTTGTAAAAATTATGATTACATTCCTTGTCACCTATAGGATATTTATACCTTAAAAATCAAGATATTTGCAACATCTAAATAGCAATGAGGATATCATACTCATTATTTTTTCAAACCATTCCTTGCAAAGTCCACCAAAACATGCAAATTCACTAAAAACATAGGTATATTCTTCCTCTCAATCACCACACCTTTCATTGCTCATTCACTTCTTCTTACAAAGCTTTCTCCTTCAAATTCTTAATCCAATAATGAATTATTGACCTATTCTAGCTCCTTAGGAAGCTCAACTAGCCCCTTGAATGACTTATTCTACCCTAGGAAAGCTTAACCATACTCTAAACATAGAAAAATTGGATGATCTTCATCCTAAACACCTCACAACTCATTTCAAGCCTCATTTTATGATCTTCATGACCTTATCAAGCTATGAAAACTCACTTTCACCTAGTAAACCTCTCTTTCTTAGTCAAACTTAACAAAATTACCACTCATTATAAGGATTTTCACTTTCACCATTACAATACACATACAAATTTGAATGTGAACAATGAAATAATGGAGGGAAAAACAATTCTCACATCACTCCTAACCCACATGAACACCTAATAGACTATTTCTTAGTTACAAAGGATACTCTTGCATCAGATTACCTAGCTTGAAGTTCTCCATGAACTCTTGCTCATGAGTCTTCATCATTTCTTACTTTTTAGTCAAGTTTTTGCTATTCAAAACTCTTTTTTCTCTATCACATATGTATTAAAAAAATCTTGATCTCAAAGTTGGTATAAAATTTATAATTTCATTTAATGATAGTAATTATCTTGGCTTGTCATGCTCTTCAAATGAGAAACTTCCTCTCTCTTGTCTATTCTTCATTATTTTTTGAGCTATACCTGGGTCCCATGTTCTTTCTGACCATGATAGTTTTTATGTCTTCTTATTGTATTCTTTGTATCTCATCTTCTTGATTCTTTGTCTCCTCTTGTAATGGATCTATCTTGTCTTTTTATCATCTATCAAGTTTAACACTTTTGTTTCATCATCATATAGGTCTTCATTATCCTCTTGTTTTCTTTGTTTCAAGAGTTATTGCATGGAGTCATGAACTTCATCCACCTTATCACCTATTGTACCTACATACAAAACACTAAAATAAAATTTAGACACAAAATTTTGAATCCATAAGGCCTCTTGTTGATCTTCAGACTGTTGATCTCCTTTCTTTATTTTTGTTTCTTCAATGACCAAATTCAGTTTGGTATTCATATCTCTATTTTTCTCTTCATTTCCAAGATTTTCCAACATACCTCCACTCTCATTCAACCCCTCCTATAGTTGTGTTATCCTCATCCATCATTCCTTCTTAATATCTACTTCTTGAGACTCATCTTTCTCATTCCCATTACTCTTCTCTTCATTATGAAATTTATTTACCTCTCCATGATAAATATCACATTCTAATGCATTTATTTCAGCTTGAAATTGTCCCATACTCTCATAAAAAAATTCATTTCCTTCTTGTTCAAAATGAAAAATATCTTGAATAAGGTTTATATCATCAATGTTAGCATCAACACAATCTGATTTAAAAACTTTCATACTTTACCTTTTCATCATAAACAATATTCACTCCATCATATTGAGGTTTCCCTTCATTATTCTTCCATGTCTCCATCAATTCTTCACCCATGAGATGGATTTTTACCTTCATACAATGTTTCTATCATCCTCAACTCTCCCTGCAACAAGAAATCATCAATATCTTCATGACAATAATCAAACTTTGTGTTTGTATTTAGACACTGCTTCATTTCCAAGAAGTTTTCATCATCTTCCATTATCTCATTTTTTCCTCTATGGGATTATTCATGTGTTTTTATATTATTCCATCCCATAATTTCTTTGTAAGATTCATTCATGCATTTATCACTATCACTAATCATGCTTAAAATATCATAAGCAAATGTATCAAATTCAATTTGTGTACCTTTGTTTCTCATTTCATTTACCTTACTTTAAACGACATCAACCTTCTTCCAGAAGCTCCTTGGAACAATGATTGGTTCCTTAGTGTCTTTAGCTGCATATGCAGATCCTTGGAATGTTCTTACACCTTCTTGGTATTCATATGTTTTCTTAGAAGTTTTCTTCTTCAGCCATTTCAGCATTGTGTATCCATGTTCTCTTCCAAGATCCTCTATGCTCATCCTTTGATCTTCCTTCACATTTACTTGTTGCTTATCTTCATTTTGAATTAAAGACTCCCAACTTGAATAATTTGAAAAATCCTATTCACTTTCTTCGTGAGAGCACATCTCTCTGCCATATTCATGTTTGAATGATTTCAAATGCATTATTTGTTGTCCTTCCATCATGGATTATTTGCTTGATCTGTTATCCATAGGTGTCATAACCTTTTCCTTGGAAAGCTTGCCCTTTGTACCTGTAAATTAGACTGCAACATAACATTAGCATCTAGAAATGTCCTTTGAATGGAATTCCCATCATTCTTATTCCTTGGCATTTTCTTTCTCTTATTCCCTTCAATACGAACATTTTTCAATTTTCTTTGTGGTTCTTCTTCATCTTCACTAGACCACTCATCATCACCTTCTCTAAGGATTTCACACTTATACTTCATTTCCTCTTTGCAAGAGTCTTAACATGCTTCACTCATGAAGCTTTACTACGCCCTTAACCTATTTATTTTATTAGGATATGAGTAGCCAACTTGTGGCTTACCATATCATTTTATTATATCATTTATACTTTCTCATACTTAATAGGTCGGCCTTGGTGATGACCATAGCATATGAATAGTATATATATAGGGGATTGTAGGTAGTAGTTCATTATCATTTGAGCATTTGAGTCTTATTATATGGTTTGGAGGTTGCCCCCTTGAAGTGGCGAAGCTATTCTAATTGCATATTGAGATCATTATTCTAAAATATTGTGTTATTTGGTGTTCTATTGTTGCTCATAATCTGAATTATACTAGTAATTTCATTACAATTGGTATCAGAGTTGCGATCTGGGCCAAAATTAGGGTAAAAACCCTAATTTTTTGTTTCCACCATATATTGTAAACCACAACAAATTGATGGGAGATATTTTTAGCAGAGTTGTGAAACGTTTCAAGTAAGGTTCCCTGAAAAATTCATACTTTTAAAATTTAGTTTACACAAGTTATTACAATTTTAGGGTTTTTCATAAAATCGCTCCCTAGGGTGCAAATTGTGGAATGTTTTAAAGTTCTTTAGATTTTTAGAAATCTCTAAAAAAATAGTATTAGTATCTTCTCTACATTTTTACCTGGTTGGCCGAATTTGTATAAAAAACCTAAACCCTAAGGTTTGACATCATGGCGGGGCCTTCCACAATAGCAAAAAATAATCTGGTTACTTCGGGTAAATCCTTAGATAAAGATGGGGTAGTGATTAAAGAGGTGGAGTCAGAAGGGGTAAATACAAATTACTCAGCACTAGGTTTTACCCCAGTTGATCATAAGGTGAGCCAACTTGAGTATGAGCTGTGAAATGTATAATCTAAGATGGCCTCTAAAGGAGACATAGACCAAATCAATCATTGGTTTGATGATATCATGAAACATGTAAAGGGTAAACAGTATGGCCCAAATCTGGCCCATATCAACCAAGGAGGATCTTTAGTTCAAAATCATGGACAAAATAACCATATTGGGTCACTTTTCTAGCCCAATCAAAATCCATCTTATTTGCAACCATGGAACATGATGTCCAAAGTGGATATGCGCAAATTTGATGCTAAGGATCCCTTGAATTGGACAAATCAAATGGAGAACTTATTTGAGTTACATAAAACATAATCAGAACAAAAGGTGACATTGGCATCCCTATATCTTGAACCAGACCAATTCATTTGGTATCGATGGTTATGTGCTCAGAGGTAGAAGGATGGTCTCGGTGTCACTTGGATATTTTTTACCGAGGAGTTGTAATTTCACTATAGTTCCATTGTTTCAGAGAACTACTTTAGTAAATCAGCAAAGTTACAAAAAACAGGATCAGTCAAATATTATGTGCATCAATTCCAGAACCTATCCTTAAGGGTGGAGAATATTTTAGAAGAGAATTTGAATGACCTATTTCTTGGGGGTCTTAAGGACCACATCGAGCATGAGGTACGTATGTTTAATTCACTCAAGATTTCTAATTCTATTATCATGGCACATCGAATAGAGGAAAAATTTCTTTGTAGTAGGAGGCTACCTTTCATTAACACCAGAGACCGTAGTATCTCTTCCCCTTCATTTTCTAGGACAATTAAACTGACTCCTTAGAAAATGGAAGAAAAAATAGTAAAAAAGGATTATGTTTTAATTGTGATAGAAAATATGGACCGGGACACAAATGTTTTGAGAAGAAGTTGTTCTATATTGACGGAGGTAATGAGGATGATGAGGAAGTTGAAATTATAGGAGAGGATGAAGAACCAGTAGAAGATGAAGAAGAGGATCACTAACCTATAATTTCTTTCCATGCATTTTCAGGTATTAGTACTCCTCAAACATTTAAGGTTATTAGCTATCTCAAATAATAGAAGGTGACAGTGTTGATTGACTCAGGGAGTACTCATAACTTCATAAATAGTAAGTAATCTGCCTACCTCAATTGTTTTATTTACCTAGTTCCAGAAATGCAAGTTATGATTGTGGATGGTGGGATAGTCAAGTGCACAAGAAAGTTCCATATTATCAATATTTCCATGGGATACTACATGTTAGACTCACCTATGTTTTCTATTTCTATGGGAGGGGTAGATATTGTTTTGGGTGTCCAATGGCTCACAACCTTAGGTACTATAGAGATGAATTTCCGAGAATTGTTCATGTGATTTCATTCAGATGGAAGGATAATACAATTGAATGGGCTAGTAGATAAGTCTCCACAGATTATTAGCTCTCATCAGATGCATAAGGTTCTTAGAAAAGGAGTAGATGGATTTATAGAAAATTTATTTTCCATAGAAGTACAAAATATGGAGTCTTCAATGCCACCCAATCTTTAGAAGGTTGTTGATTCTCACTCATATATTTTTGATGAAATTCCAAAGGGACTACCATTAGTTAGGGATCATGATCATGCCATTTAGTTTATTCCAAGGAGCCAAACACCTAACATCAGACCATATAGATACCCATATTCCCAGAAAAGTGAGATCGATAAAAAGGTTCAAGAAATGTTGAAGGCAAGCATCATCAGGCATAGCCAGAGTGCATATTCTTCACCAGTGATCATGGTACGTAAGAAGGATGAAACATGGAGGATGTGTTTAGATTACTGATAACTCAACAACTACACCATCAAAGATAAGTTTCCTATTCCAGTAATTGATGATTTAATTGATAAATTACATGGTGTTATTTATTTCACAAAATTAGATCTTCGTTCGGGGTACCATCAAATTAGAATAAAAGAGGAAGATGTTCATAAAATGACTTTCATGACTCATGAGGGCTATTATGAGTTTTTAGTAATGCCTTTTGGTCTGAAAAATGCATCTTCAACCTTTCAAATCTTGATGAACACTATTTTTAGGCCATTTTAAAGGAAATTTTTATTAGTTTTCTTTAATGACATATTGATTTATAGTAAGAAATGAGAAGAACACTTACAACATGTAAATAAAGTGTTGGAAGTTTTAGAGAAACATACTTTCTATGCAAATCCATCCAAATGTTATTTTGGTGTACAAGAGGTAGAGTACTTGGGTCACATTGTATCCCATGAAGGTGTCAAAGTTGATCCTCAAAAGACCAAAACTATGGTGGAATGGCCAAGGCCCAAAACTCTCAAAAATCTTCGTGGGTTCCTAGGAATAAAAAGGTACTACAGAATATTTGTGTGGGGATATGGTAGAATAAAAACCCCACTCACTGCATTACTAAAGAAGGATGCTTTCCATTGGATAGATGTAGCCACTAAATCCTTTGAGAAGCTGAAGGAAGCCTTGTGCAACACCCTAGTTTTGGCTACTCCCAACTTCTCAAGAACCTTCATTATTAAATATGACACTTCAGGATCAAGATTGGGAGAAGTTCTAATGTAAGAAGGAATACCAATTGTATTTGAGAGTCACCAATTTAAAGGAAAAAGATCTACTCAAACATTTCTATGAGAAAGAAATGATGGCTATTCTTCATGTGGTCAAGAAATGGAGGCCCTATCTCATGGGTAGACACTTCGAGGTAAAAACTAATCATGATAGTCTCAAATAATTTTTGGAGCAAAGGTTATCATTTGAGGAACAACAAAAGTGGGTAATGAAAATTTTGGGTTATGATTTTGAAATCATATACAAAAAGGGTAAAGAAAATGTAGTAGCTGATGCATTGTCTAGAAGGGATACATCCACACATGCCTTACTATGTGGAATGTCCATGTTGACGGTCAATTGGGTGGATGAAGTAAGATTGGAATGGGATAAAGACAAGGATACACAATCTCTAATATAGAATATCAAGCAAGGATCTATGACATCTAACAAATTTGAGTGGAAAGGTAATGCCCTATGGTACAAGGGTAGGTTATACTTGAGTAAAGGTTCTGAGTTGAAGAATAAGATTATTACAGAGCTACATGACTCACCTGTTAGAGGACACTCTGGATTTTTAAAGACATATCAGAGAATAAAAAGAGAATTATTTTGAGGACTCAAGGGGGATGTACAATTTTTTTTATCAGAGTGTTTAGTGGGCCAACAGAACAAAGAGGAAACAATTAAGACACTAGTTTTGTTGCAACCCTTATCAATTCCTAGCCAAATATGGGAAGAGGTCTCCATGGATTTCATAACCTAATTGCCTTGTTCAGAGGGTAAGAATGTTATTTTCATGATTATGGACAGGCTCACAAAGTATGCCCATTTTTGTGCCCTATCACATCCATTTGCATCTACTACAATCACATATATTTTTTTGGAGACAGTTCATTGGCTACATGGAACCCCAAAGATAATTGTAAGTGATTGTGATCCTATTTTCACAAGTAATTTTTGGACGGAATTATTTTCATGTTTGGATACTCAACTTGCTCACATTTCATCATATCATCCTCAAACTGATGGGAAAATGGAAGTGGTCAAAAAATGATTAGAGGGGTATCTACATTGTTTTGTATCAGATAAGCAGGAAAGGTGGATTAAATGGGTACCACTTACATAATGGTGGTATAACACATATTTTCATAAATCTTCTCAAATGACCCCATTTTTAGCATTATATGGTCACCATCCACCTTCTATCACTTCCTCCTTGAGGGTGCAAACTAAGGTCAGAGATGTTTAGGAACACATTCAACATCAACAACAAGTATTGGCTAGTTTGAAGGAGAATTTAGCATTAACACAAAATAGGATGAGAAAACAAGCAGATCAACACCGTAGTGAAATATATTTTTAAATTGGTGACTGGGTGTTTATATGTCTCCATCCTTACAAACAGATGTCCCTAAAGTAAGAGAAAAAGAACAACAAACTTGCTCCTAAATATTATGGCCCTTATCAAGTTCTACAAAAAATTGGCAGTGTTGCTTATAAACTAGAGTTACCTCCATCTTCACACATACACCTAGTATTCCATGTTGTATTCCAGAAGAAGGTTATTGGACATAAATTTGAAGCCCATATAGAGTTACTAGAACTTGACAAGGAAGGAACTATAATTTTGAAGCCAGAGAAGATTCTGCAAACACGTACTAAGAGGCTGAGAACCAGAGACATTAAGGAATATTTGATCAAGTGGAAGAATCTGACCATAGAAGATGTAACCTAGGAGCATGAAGGTTTTTTGCAGCAACATCCATGATTATTAAACTTTGAGGAAAAATTTGGTTTGAAGGGTAAGGGCATGCTATGCCCTTAACCTATTACTTGTAGTAGGATATAAGTAGCTAACTTGTGGCTTACCATATCATTTATACTTTCTCATGCTTAATAGGTCAGCCTTGGTGATGGCCATAACATATGAATAGTATATATAGGGGATTGTAGGTAGTAGTTCATTATCATTTTGAGCATTTGAGTCTTATTATATGGTTTAGAGGTTTCCCCCTCGAAGTGGAAAAGCTATTCTAATTGCATATTGAGATCATTATTTTGAAATAGTGTGTTATTTGGTGTTCTATTGTTGCTCATAATCTGAATTATACTAGTAATTTCATTACAAGCTTAATTCCTCTTGTATATTCATCATATTAGTCTACGTGCTTTCAGATTCTTCATACCCTTTGCCAACTAAGAATTATCCTATAGCTGCTATATGTTTTCTCAAGGATTTTAATCCGTCTCCTTATTTTAGCTATCTCTCTTGCTTTCTTATTTTTTCCCTCTTTTTCTTTGCCACTCTCATCTCTCTCATTTCTTGCAATAAAACAAATACTTGTGTACATGATATAGTTTTCATGGTATCTCTCATCCAAGCCTCTTTATCTTGGATTGTAGTCTCTCTTCCTCTTATCAAGCTTCTTCTTGGATACTTATGACTACCTCTTCCTTATTTCTTACAAATTCTTATCTATGCAATCTCCAGTGACACCTATGCTAACCTCCTTTGGCTCAATCTACTTCTTCTTTGCTTGCTAAATTTCCCTTAGCTTTTATTCTTTTACTCACTTATCTTCTTCTCTGTTGACTATTTGAGTCTCTCTTTCCTCAAATACCTACAACACTACATCACCTATTCATCCAATCAACAATTGTATAAAGTAAAAATAATAATAACTTAATCAGTCTAACAATTCATAAATATATAACTGAGGTATCACTACACTAATAGCAAAATGGTGTACCTCCTAGCATGGCTATCCCTTTCATGCCTATCATACTCTTGGCTTCCTAAACCCACAAACCTCCATGTTATGTCCTTGTCCAAATTTCATGCATATTCAATTCTTTGCTATCAACTTTGACCCTTCACAATCATCAAGCAAAGTTATATCCCCAAAATACACTGATATATGGGTAAGAGACAATGTTACACTTGACTTAAATCTCTTGTACAATCACATAGCCATACACTTTTTTCACCTTGTTTTATGTTCTTCTAGAGCACTTTTTCCATCAATCCTAAAACAATGGACCCATTACCTGAATTAGGGATCCATATAATCTTCTCTATTTTTCATATACATCCATTCACCTTATTTTGTTTAAACACTTATTCCATCCTTGTATATCATAACCATGACCCTTATGTAGTATGCATGTAGCCTTGAATCATATTTTAGGACTACCGATATAAATTCTTAGTTCTTCCTACAACCTTGATGCTTCAATAAGGACCTTATAACTGTCATTAAATTTCTTATTCAGAGAGTAGGTCAGATTTTCTTCTTGAGGCCTTACGATATAGTCCTTAAATATAGAGGTTACTAGTATCTCTGCTCCTTGTTATCATCTAGAAAAAATTGGGATCACTAGATCAATGTCATATAAGTATTCAAACCTTCTATCTTCTCATTCAAAGATTATTTCATACTCCAAAATCCATTCTTTGAGGTTTCTCACATACGTGTCATTCAAATATTATTAGCCATGCTTTATCCTATAATGGATTCATACTGAAAATAGGGTCATATGTTCATTCATACCTATTTAAATATGTTGAAGGCATCATATTAAAGGCTTAGGCTTCCTTATAAATGATCAAGAATTGGTCTTTATTTTTTCTTCTTAGTGTTATGCCCAAAGCCTTTTATGGCTCTTATTTCCACAAATCAAGATGCGAAATACAACTAAGAGGATTTCATACCATGGTCCCATGTTCTATAGACATTATTTATCATGATTGAAGTGCTCCTAAAATTTCAAGGACTAGATATTAACACATTTCTCCCATCTCACCTTTCTTTATATCCTTTTCTAGTAATCTAATGAAGTCTTACAACATGCATAGCCAGTCTTGCTTTAAGGTGATGGAATGTTCTTCATGGAGTTATCCCTAAGATCACTTAAAATCATAATTTATACCTCATTATATCACCATACTATGTATAATATTATGATCATGAATCCCTAGTGGAACCTCTGTCTTTTACCTCTCTTACCTATACACTGTATTTTCTCAGTCTTGCTTGAAACTTATGTTATCAAGATCTTCACATTTTCCTTCTCAATCATTATAAACTTTTCAATATCTCTAATTCAAGTTAGGTCAAAGGTATATTGAAAATCTTGGCTCATTTCATCACTGCAAAAAAATTAAAGGAAGCCCTAGGTTGAGCTCGAGAACAAACAATTTGGCATTAAAACCATATCATGCTCTATCAAGACTTGTAAAAACTATGATTACATTTGTTATAACATGTAGGATATTTTCTACCTTAACAATCAAGATCTTTTCAACATCTAACTAGTACTGAGGGTTTTATACTCATTGTTATGTTAAGCCATTCCTCACAAAGTCCCATTAAAACATGTAAATTCACTAAAAATAGAGGTATATTCTTCCTCTCAATCACCACACATTTCATTGCTCATTCAATTATTCTTACAAATATTTATCCTTCAAATTCTTAATACAATCATGAATTATTGAACTATTATAGCTCCTTAGGAAACTCAACTAGCGCCTAGAATGACTGAGTCTACCCTAGCTAAGCTTAACCATACTCTAAACATACAAAATTTGGATGATCTTCATCCTAAACACCTCACAATTCACTACAAGCCTCATTTTATGGTATTCATGACCTTATCAAGCTATGAAAACTCACTTCCACATAGTAAAACTATCTTGCTTAGTCAAAATTTACAAATTACCACTCATTACAAGGCTTTTCACTTTCACCATTACAATGCACATATAAATTTGAATTTGAACAATGATATAATGGAGGGAAAACAATTATCCATCACTCCTAACCCACATAACCATGTAATATACTATTTCTTGTTTGCAAAGGATGTGCCTACATCATACACCTTCTTGCACCACACATAGTCTAACTTTCTTCTGCCTCCCTCACATTACAATGTGTGGCCATCTCTTCATGTGATTTCTAATATGAGTGTCCTATATACCTTTGAGCACCATCATCCTTAATCACCTTCACATCATTTCCATCCATTCATAGCACCATATTTCATGCACCACCATATATTTCCATCCCCCACCAAAATATTTCTCTAATGCACACTTGTGCTTGTCTCCAATGTGTACCTTATCAATTTTTCCATGCACCTCCATCTCATACCAATGCATACTCACCTATCATCTTCTCACTGAGTACCATTTCCCCATATTTTCTTATTTCTCACACTTGAATCTATTTCACCCCACACTAAAAGTATATGTGGTTCTCTATGCATTAGTCTAACATAGAGTAATAAACTACTGCGCATGAACGCCCTTATACTAAAAAACAAAACAAAACAAAGTTCAAAGGGAAATTTAATCTAAATGGCTATACTACCTTATTACAAACAAAAATAAATTGTATTTATGGTATGGATTCATCATACTCCCATTGAAGTAACCAGGAAACATGGTGTCATCCGACGAAGTCAATTGACATACACTTGATTCCAATATCTTGGTTACTACAAATGGTCCCAATAAATTAACTTTCAACTTTCCAGGATGGCGTAAAAACTTGGAATAATATAAAATTACCATATTTCCCAATAAGAAAGACTTATTATTTATATTCATGTCATGTCAAGCCTTATATTGTTCTTTCTTTGTCTTTTGAATCCAATGCGTAATGAATCACAACTCATCTAGTTACATCAGCTTTTCAATGTGCTCACCTACTTCTATCTCATCATCAAATCCTCTTGTGTACATAATACATAGGGAGGGTAACATAAAATTCACAAGTAAAACAACCTTTACACCAAACACCAACTGAAAGGGTGTGTCCTTATTCAACTTCTTATAAGTTGTTTAGTATACTCATAAAAGGACTGAAACCTTATCATCCTAATCCTTCTTTCATACATCACATATCTTTATCAAGGTTTGTACCAGGACCTTATTGAAAGCATAAGTAGTACCATTAGCCTGGGGGTACTAAGGTGTAGTCTTATCATGCACTACCATGAACTTTTCCAATAATATTATAATTGTTTCATTGAGAAAGTGATTTCCTCTATCACTAGTAAGGCTCAATGGATAACCATACCTACTTATAATGTTCTCCCATATAAACCTAACCATTGTTACCGTAATGACATCATTCCTCTTCTCACCTTGTCAAGTAATATGTGCATGTAATAATATAGTGCACATATGTCTTGCGTGTAGGTGGTGTAATTGGGCCTACAAAGTCAATCATCCATTTCTCAAATGGATCTACACTCTCTATAGGTCTTAGTGGAATTTCATCCTTTTTTCTAGGTTTACCTATCCTCTGAAAATGGTCGCAAGCCTTCAAAAATTCCTTAGAATCCATATACATCATTTCCCACGATAATCCTGCCAAAAGGATCTTGTACGTTATCACTCACCTGCATAGTGACCTCCATCTATCCCACCACGTGCTTCCTCCATTATAGCTTAATGCTCATAGTTTAGTACACATATGCACAATAATTCATCTCTACCCATCTTGTATAAATATCCTAAAATTAATTGTTAGGTCACAACGTGAATAACGAGCTTCTTCTTTTCTAAGGTTTTCATTTGCTTAAGCGTAAGTCTAGTGCACAAGAACACTGCAATCTCTTCTAAAGTAGCCAGTGCACGCTTTAGCCTAAAAAATCAAGCATCATGCATAGTATTCTCTATATTTTGCATGTCTTCTCTAGAATTAATCTTTAATATATGATCAGGTCCCAAATTTATTTTTTATGGATTTATTATAATAGAGAAATCAAATTCCTGAAAAATAAGGATCCAATGGTAGATGCACCCATATAAAATTGGCTTATTAACTAAGCAATTTAATTCCATATGATCCATATAGAATATAAATTATGTGGCCAACAAGTATTACCTGAACTTATGAAGTGAATATATCATTGAAAATTCCTCACACTCTGTAGTTGTATAATTTTATTCTATCAGTGTTAGTTTCCTACTTGCAAACCAGATGGGATGATCAACATTTCTTTCACCTAGTTATGTTAATACTGCTCCAATGGTTATACCAAAAGTATATACATTTACATGAAAATTACTATTCCAAGAAGGAAATCGTAAGATATGTGTGGTGATTATTATCTCCTTCAAGGTCTCAAAATCATGTTGTTGTGCATCACCCCAATAAATATTTCCTGAAAACAGATGAAACACGTAAGTGTTTTTCTAAAAGATGCTCACATTTTATTTTTTTGGCTTGGTAATTACCGAACCTATAACGCATATGCGTTATAAGGAAGGAAAAATGTGTACGCATTTTAAAGAAGGAAAAATGCGTACATGTTTTATATAAGTCAAAACGCATACGCATTTTGAAGAGTATGGACCATGTATATTTTTTTGGGTGTCTTATACTTACAAGCATAAGATTTCTTTTATTATTTATTATACTTTTATTATTTCTTATAATTTAAATTTATTTTAGTAAATATAAGAAATTAGGGTCACTCTGCACCTAATGAATGTGGTCCCGTCACTCCAACAGTTATAATCTAGAAAATAGTTTTTCAAAATCTAATTCTGGTTAGTACTTACTCATTTTCAAGATTTCTGCAAATGACCTAAAACTTTCAGGGTATATATATTGTAGTCGGCCTTTGTTTTGGGAAAGAATATAGTTATTTTTTAGGTTTTTTGACCTTCTAAAATGTATTTTGGCCATACCACTTCTTGAATTGGTAATAATTTTTAAATTTGGTCCATAATTCACTTTAGTAACCATGAATCAACTTTATGATGCTCGTCTACATTTTACTAAAAAGAGATCCTCACTTTGTACATAGAGGATTGTTCCCAGAATGGGATTCCTGTCCTATGGCCAAAATGAGGTGATTATAATGTGCGTCCTCCTTAAGGTGTGATAACACTACTAGGTGTTGAATGAGTTGTTACGAATAGTACCAAGTGAATTGCATCAAGTGAACTTAGATGATTTCTCATCCTTGGAAACATGGTGCTCGATATAAATATCATTCTCTTAGCTTTCCTAGCTCTAAAAGAATCCATTCATGGAATCAAATTCATGATTCTCATACATGTTTTTTCTCATATGTCTCTTAGGGAGACAAATAATGGTCTTTGATAGCTTGGTGACATGACTAGCTCATTTTAGCTTGTTCTGAAGCGTGTTCAATTAACTACATAATGGCCAAAAATGCCTTTTTAGGAATTCAAAGGAAGTAGTCTCTCATTAAAAACTAAATGAGTCGATCGATCACCTTAAACACTATTCCCTACACACTGAAACATGTTGATTGATCTTTTTAGGACTTTTATTTGGGTGAGGATTTATTATTTAGGGTTTAAGGCTCAGGGTTTAGGAGTCAAGGTTTAGAGTTTAGGGTTTAAGTTTTAGTGTTTAAGGCTCATAGTTCAGATTTTAGGGTTTAAGGTTTAGGGCTCAGGGCTTAGTGTTCATGGTTTAGGGTTTATGGTTTAAGGTTTAGATTTTAGGGTTTATGGTTCAAGGTTAAGGGTTGAGGGTTGAGGGTTTAGGGTTCAAGGTTGATGGTTTATGGTTTATGGCTCAAGGTTCAGGGTTTAGGGTTTAGGGATCAGGGTTTAGGGTTTAGGGTTTAGGGTTGAGAATTAAGGGTTCAACTTTTAGGGATTAGGGTTTAGTTTTTAGGGTTTAGGGTTGAGAGTTTATGTTTGAGGGTTCAAGGTTTAGGGTTTTGGCTTAGGGCGTATGGCTTAGGGCCTAGGGTTTAGGGCTTAAGGTTTAGGGTTTAGGGCTCAAGGTTTAGGTTTTAGGGTTTAGGGTTTAGGGTTTAGGATTTAGTGCTTAGAGTTTAGGGTTTAGGGTGTATGGCTTATGGTTTAGGGTTGAGGAATCAGGGTTTAAGATTTAGGGTTGAGGATTTAGGGTTTACGGTTTAGGGTTTAAGAGTTATGGTTTAAGGTTTAAAGTTTAGGGTTTGGGGTTTAGGGTTTAGGGGTTAGGGGTTAGGGGTTAGGGTTCAGGAATTAAGGCTCATGGATTAGGCTCACCCATTCAGTCACAATAATGTTCTATGTATTACCCATTCTTATAAGTATCAATAAAGTGTATTTAACTAAAAAGGGTTCATCTACTTCGTAGATAGAACATTCAAGGGAGTCATCATAATTTGATGCCTTTCATCTACTGATATTTTAAAGGAGGGAAATTTGCATTACATGTAAACTATTTCACTCACTGTAATGTTTTGTGTCTTACCCATTCTTATTAGTATTGATAGAGAATATTCAACTGAAAAAGGGTTCATCGACTTCGTAGGAACAAAATTCAAAGAGATTCATCAAAATTTGATGTCTTTCATCTGTTGATATTTCAAAGGAGGGAAATTCCCACCTCTCATAACCAAGGTAGTTGTAAAAGTAGACTTAATGATGGTTCTAAGCACAAGACTAGGAAATATGGTCCTAAGATATTTTAAAAATGAACTCACTCATGAGACCTACTGGAAATATATGAGGTTTAGGGGTTAGAGCTTAGGGTTCTAGATTTAGTGTGTAGGGTTTACGACTTAGGGCTCAGGGCTCAGGGTACAAGGTTTGGGTTTTAGGGTTAAGTTGTAAGGGTTTAAGGTTTAGGGTTCAGGTTTTAGTGTTCAGAGTTTAAGGTTTATTATTTTTGTTTTAGGGTTTAGGGTTTATAATATAGGTTTTAGGTCTTTGGGTTAAGGGTTAAGGGTTTAGGTTACAGAGTTCAGGGTTTAGGGTTTAGTGTTTAGGGATTAAGGTTTAGGGTTTAGGGCTTAGGGTTTAGGTTTTAGGATTTAGTGCTTAGGGTTTATAGTTTAGGGTTTAGGGGTTAGGGTTTACGGTTTATGATTTATTTTTTAGGGTTTAGGGTTTAGGGACCTTTAGGATTTAACATTTAGGGCTTAAGGTTTAGGGTTTAAGATTTAGGACTCAGGGCTTAGGGTTTAGGGTTTAGGGGTTAGGGTTCATTGTTTAGGGTTTACGACTTAGGGTTCAGGGTTTAGAGTTATGGGTTTAAGGTTTAGGGGTTGGTTACAAGTTTAAGGTTTAGGGGTTAGAGCTCAGGGCTCTAGATTTAGGGTTTAGAGCTCAGGGTTTAAGGTTGAGGGTTTAGGGTTAAAGGATTAGGGTGTAGGGTTCAAGGCTTAAGGTTTAGGGTTGGTTTAGGGATTAGGGTTTAGGGTTCATGGTTTATGGCTTAAGGTTCAGGGTTTAGAGTTATTTGTTTAAGGTTTGGGGATTAGAGCTCGGGGCTCTGGATTTAGTATTTAGGGTTTAGGGCTTAGGGATTAGGATTTATGGTCTAGCGTTAAGGTTTTAGGGTTTAGGGTTTAGATTTTAGGGTTTATAGTTTAGGGTTTAGGTCTCATGGTTGAGGGTTAAGTGTTTAGGTCACAAATTTCAAGGTTTAGGGTTTAGGGCTCAAGCTTTATGGTTTATGATTTAGTGTTTAGGGTTCATGGGTTAGGGTTTAGGGTTTACCATTTAAGGCTCATGGTTCATGGTTCATGGTTTAGGGTTTAGGACTTAAGGCTCAAGGTTTAGGGTTTAGGGCTCATGGGTAAGAGCTGAATATTTAAGGATTAGGGTTTAGGGTTTAAGATTTAGGGTTTAGGGATCATGGTTTAGGGTTTAAGGTTTAGGTTTAGAGCCTTGAATTTAAAGTTTAAGCTTTAGACTTTAGTCTTTTGATTGTAGAATTTAAATGCTAAAAGATTTAGGCTGAATGCTGAAAGCCTGAAAATTACCTATATACCAACCATATTATACTATAAAAAACTATCTCATAAACTGTGATTAATGGAGCTGTGAGACTAGCTCCATAAGGTGCAGAGTGACCCTAATTTCTTGTATTTACATAAATAAATTTAAATTATAAAAAATAATTTTATGTTTAAGTATAAGTTTTTCATTTATTATTTCTTATACTTAAACATTTATTTTTGTAAATATAAGCATGTCAAAAGCATATACAATGTTCATACTATACAGAACGCGCATGCGTTTTGTGTTTTCTCTTGTTCTAAGCCATGCCTCAAGGGTTGGGATCTGGTTTAGATCCCCAACCCTAAGACATGGACCTGCACAAACACAACAAACAACGTGTTTTTGCAGGAAAATGTAAAAATGCAACTTCCTCTATGATAAATCAAAATAAAACAATCGATCCATTTATAAAAAGTTATACCACAACGTAGAGAAGAGTTTTTTATTTCTAAAAATATAATTTTTTAAATTTTCTGACTAATATAAGGTTTCCATATTATTTATTGTCTAACTATGCCTTTTTATAGCTATTTTTTTAAAGTTTAAATATGTTTATCTTTCATCATGTATCTTTAGTTTGGGTCATCGAAATTGAAAAAAACTTATACTAGCACAAACTAGGAACAATTCTATACATATTAAAAAAAAAATCTAATTTTCGATAATTTTTGAGGTAATTAAGGGGGGGCATGGTCGGAGCTCCATTATTTTTCAAAACATAAAATTTTTGGACTAGAAAACTCATAAATAAAAAAATACTCGTTCAAAAAATCTAACACAAACTAGATGCTCCTAGCTATCTTTCTACCAAAGGGTTTTCAAAAATACTCAATGGTGCTAAAAAAATGGTGGGGGGCACGAAAGTCACTCTATTATGTTTTTTAACAAAAACAAGAGCACTTGTTGGTATTTTAGTTGTTTGACCTACTTAAACTTATATGTTTTCAATAAAATTTAATAGTTTAGAAAATAGACTCAAAATTCTACGATTCATATTTCTAGAACATCTTCCAATTTTGAGTGTAACTATTTCGAAAAACTCGTACATGTTGAAGTTTTTTATTTTTCAGAAAAATGTGTCCACTTAAGACCCCCTTTTGGCCTCCTAACTTGGTGCACTTACCCCATCTCTACCCATATTATATAAATATCCTCAAATTAATTGTTAGGGCACAACTTGAATAACAAGCTTCTTCTTTTCTAAGGTTTTCATTTCCTTAGGAATAAGTCTAGTGCACAAGAACATTGCAATCTCTTCTAAAGTAGCCAGTGCATGCTTTAGCCTAAAAAATTGAGCATCATGCATAGTATCCTCTATCTTTTGCATGTCTTCTCTGGAATTAATATTTAATATCTGATCATGTCCCAAATTTATTTTTTCTAGATTTATTATAATAGAGAAATCAAATTCTTGAAAAATAAGGATCGAATAGCAGATGCACCCCTTTAAAAATGGCTTATTAACTAAGCAATTTAATTCCATATGATCTGTATAGAATATAAATTCTATGCCCAACAAGTATTACCTGAACTTATGAAGTGAATATATCATTGAAAATTCCTCATGCTCCATAGTTGTATAATTGTGTTCTATTGGTGTCAGTTTCCTACTCGCAAATTAGATGGGAGGATCAACATTTCTTTCACCTAGTTATGTTAATACTAATCTAATGGTTATACCAAAATCATATACATTTACATGAAAATTCTTGTTCCAAGAAGGAAATCGTAAGATATGTGCGGTGGTTATTGTCCCCTTCAAGGTCTCAAAATCATGTTGTTGTGCCCCACCCCAATAAATTTTTTCCCTTGACATTAAACAAGTATTCCAATGGTTCAGAAATCTTGGCATATCCCTTAATAAAAAATTTGTAGTAACCATTTTTCCCAAGAAACCCACACACTTTACTCTAATTAGTTAGTTCTTCTAGCCCCAAAATAACGAAAATCTTGGCTGGATCCACTAAAAATCCCTCTTTGAAAATGATATGACCAATTAATGTACAAAAAGGAGTTGGAAAAATACACTTCTTGATGTTTAAATAGATGTTAATCTACCTACATATTTCAAAAATCAATCTTAGATAGTCAAAATGATCCTTCACCAGCCCATAAATAGTCCAATCATCAAGTATACCTACAAAACCTTGTGAATCAAATCATTGAAATCTTGAGCCACTATGCGTGAGAACATTGTTGGAAAATTATTCAGTCTGAAGCACATGATAGTGTATAAAAAGATTTCCCATTAATTAATGAAGGTTTTCTTATCTTTATATTCACGTGTAATTCTGACCTAATGGTAGATTGAATCTATCTATAAATGAATACATTTCACGCCCAACAATGCCTTCTAGGATCTCCACAGTGAATAGTGTAGGTAAGTGGTCAATGATACATGAGGTATTTATAACTCTATAGTCCAAACATGTCCTTATATGACCATTATTCTTGATACTAATCACCATTGGGATTATCCATTCAAACTCCTCAATCGGATCAATAATGCATGACTTGAGATTTTTTTTGATTTCATCTTTTATCTTTATGAACAAATTTGTATTCATTAGGTACGTCCTCTTCTAAATCGGTCATGTTCCCTCCTTAAAATTGATCCACATTTCTCCTAATGAGGGATGTACACCTTTCATCTCATGGTACCCTATGGGAAAAATATCTGTAACTCAACAACTCAATGATTTTTTCAACTTTGGGTTCACACCAAAAATCACCAATTATAGCCTTGTTTAGCACATCTTTAGTCGTAGTGTTCATTTGCTTGGTCTTCAAAGACACATGATATGTGTGCACTTGTTCATCTGTTGAGTCCAACACATCGCATGCACCTTTTGTGTGCTTGGTATCCTAATCCCTTACCTCTTCATCATTAATTAGGTAGACCGGATTGTCTTTCCCTTTTTCTTTCCATACCCACCTCAACAATGTTTCTATTTTGACCATATCTTCATGTTCCTCAGTATCTTCGTCTCTAAACAATTGGATCATGAGATCCTTATCTTTCACGTAATATCCCAATGTGATACACCTCATGATCAACAAAACTTGATGAACTAATGGATTAGTAGAAAATAATAAAAAAGTACGAAAATTACCTTTATTCGTGTTGCGCCAACTTGTTGTCTTGTGATTCAACTCAACAGGCACATACCAGGCACATGGGTAACCACATAAAGTGGAGTAAAATTTATGTAACCATAGAGATAGTGGTAAATCATCTAGTCCTTCCTTCCAATACATCTCACAACTATGACATGTACCAAAGGAGGAGTCTTCCCATCATGATCATGTACCAATGAAGGAAAATTATTCCTTCTAAACCTTTTCACGAAGGTTACTGTGATTTCACGCTAACCCAATAAGTTGTCTCTATGTGTATCCCACAATGTCACAAATAGTGTACACCATCATATTTATCCTATCCCTTTCATTGTGCCATTGTTCCTCCATCACATGTAATAATAATGTCTCAGGATTCTCTTCACCAGTATACTTTAGCAGGTTGGTTTTACCCAACTTCCTAATGAGTCATGGCCTAGTGACCCTTGTGACTCTTTCTTGAACCTTGTGACCAACCATGTCATAAGTTTCATGGGACCAATTATCACATACTACACTGGCAATATCATTGATGGACTATGTGTTTTTCCACGGAAGCATGCCTTATTTTGATGGTTCCAAATTCTCTAGGTCACACAACGTGTGTGTGTATATTCTATTGAGATCCTCCTCATTAATAGGATTTGTATAAGGAAATCTTTGCATCATCCAATGGTATCACAATGAGATCTTCTTTATTTTCAAAACTTACATAGCGCTTGTTGAAGTGTAAATCTGTGTTGTTGGCATAGAACCAAGGACAACCTAAAATCACTAAGAATTTATCTACTTCTCCAAGCTCAAACACCAAACAATCACCCGTGAATCTATCTCCTTGAATAATCATAGAAGCATCCTTAAGTACCCCAATGGAAATGAACCTTGTCTTGTTAGCTATATAAAACACATTTGAGGATGGATGTAATGGTGGCCTTCCCATTTGGTTCCAAGCATCAAGGGTGATAAAATTAACTTTTTCACCTATATCAATAAGAATATTACTCACCAGCCACCCATTAATCCTGAAATCTGATGTGATCTCCTTGTTATACTCGTTATCATGTAGTAGAAAAAACTATATGAATAATTTGGTGTTCTCTTTCCATACCCGTACATGACTTCTTATCTTGCAACAATTATCCTAATAAAGGGATGATTTTCTCATGCCTAAGAGTACATACCTCTCAAAGATAATCAACGTCCTCTCGAGGTATCTCAGAACTCTTCATGTATTCTCTCTCACGTACCTTCTCCTTCAAACGTTGAATCTCCCCATGTAGCTCCCTTATGATGCCCATAGTCTCCTAATAAACTTCCTTATATTGAGCCATGTCTGGATACTTAGCATACATCACTTCTTCCCTCATGATCAATGATTATGTCTTACCCTACTCATGCATGCATTACCTCTATGCATGTAGTGACTAATAAATATTGAAGGTCAGGTTCAACCATCTTCTTAGTTGCGTTTTTTTTTTAGCATGTTCCACCTTTTTCATGGATACACATTTGTCCTTATTATTCTTATAAATATGGTCATACAAGTCTTGAAAATATTCAACCTTATGCCCCTTTCCAAAATACGTGAAAACCCGATTCTTTGGAAACTCGTGCTGATAGTGATCAGGCGAACCATAAGTATAGCATGTCCCATGTGTAAACCTTCCTCTACCTTCCAAAATCCACCTCTGAAGCTTCCATTATCACTATTGCACCCTTCATTCTTATTCCCCTCTTATTCCTACGAGCTACTTGCCACACTAGTCTGGCTCAACTATTTTTCACATGCCTCGTGAATAAGATAAATTAGATGATAATCATATGTGTCATGGATATGCACATAAAATATTTTACAATACATGGAGACATTCTTCTATGTCACATGCTAAAAAGTGGGAAATTATGAACATCATGATTCTTATGAAAAATATCACAAGATATTAATAATGCACACACATTCTAGCACAGACATATGTCCTTTGAATGCTCTTCTACCTCATAATCAATATGTCATAATCCGTTGCGCATCTCATGTGCCAAATTAGCAGAAAATTTCTCCAACTAGGTGGCCATTGCTATAATCTACACCTCAAGAAAAGGACTTAGCCCTGTATCCACACTTATTATTGCGTCTACTTGAAATGTTGCTTCAAATATATCACACAAATCAATGAATGTTGTGTGATAATGGCCTCTAAAAATGTGTTAGTGAGCCTCATACAAACTAGTGTGAGTGTTGGCTATGATGAATATCATTTGAAATTTTGGACAACATATTTTTCAAATTTGCTTCGTATCACTTTAAGAAATACCCTTCTTAATTTCTTTCACTACGTCAATGCTCTAATGCTCAAACTCTTGTATATGGAAATCAACCAAGAAGGCGGTGTGCAACACATCATAGTCTAATGTAGTCTGATGTAGATCATATTTCATGTACCAACTACGCATGCGGCCCTGAAGTGTTGTTGAAAATTGATTTTCCTTCCAATATGGAGTAGTTATACCCTTTTCCCTCCATAAAATTTCACACTTATGCAACGCTCGACTAAATTTTCCACACCTCTATACTCTGGAAAATTAAGAGACGTTTCAAAGAAAATCATAGGGGTATGCTACCATGGTTTCTATGGTTATTATGCTTCCTTTTTTTCCCTTGTCTTGGAGTGGCACCAAATCTAGAACTTAAACCTCCACTAGGATTTCAACTGCGTGGTGGCTAGCCTAAACCTCCTAAGCCTCATGTCATGACCCGTGGCCCTATGGATGTATTTCCTTGGGTCCCTGTAGTAGTAGTAAAATTAACACCAATTGTTTTTCCTATCACTTTAGCTATAGGATAACTTCCAATAGGTTGCACGCCACTACTTTTCCTTGACATTGCACCTACCAGATTGGTTCCAAAAATACGTTGCTTAAACATTGGTGCCTATTGCACTTCCATAAGTATGCCCTTAATCTATTTGACCTCCTAAGATAATACTAAAATGTGCCTACCTATTTCTCCAACCCAACGTGGTGATACTTGATTTCCTTTCTTCTCACCTTCACTATGATGATCTTCTACAAAAAATCTGGATTTTGAACACCATGTCTAAAGTAGATGGCCAGGCTAGTGACATGCACACTCATTGTTCTCATTCTCTCCACAAACTCTCTATCATCAAATTTTAGTGGGTTCCTTCTACTGCACTTTAACAATACTGGTAATACATGATCTTATATCCCTTCACCTTTTGTAGGGTTCTCGTCACTACCATCCATCATCATTCACCTCAGTATTATTGCTTCTTCAAGTTCCCTCTCTCATGCATTATTATATTTATGCAGCATTTCTTCTCTTTCTATTTTTTCCACTTAGAAAAATTCCATCCTTCCCAAACATGATTCTTTCCCCTATGTGTGGTGGGGTTTTAGGTTTCCATAGGTAAATTATCCATCCCAAGCTCAATCATCAAGATCTCAATAGCTAAAGGAAACAAGTTCAAATATGATCCTTGAGGCTCACATAAAAAACCATAAATTTTCTTCCTTCGAGCATGACTATGTCAAAATAGCATACTCCAAACTATAATTATGTAGCACACCTTCCCATCAGTGATCTACAACTCTTATCCATGGCTCATCTAAATCTAAGAGCACTTGATAATGATCCTAGATCTAAACTTTCTTCACTCCTATCTGAACACCCCTATTATCTGTGTAAGATCCTAACCACTTGTAAAATTATACTGGGAAGAAATTCAAGAACATATCATACAATAAATCATAGATTTTATCTTCCACCCACTTATGCACATTAAAATCAGGTCTAGTGTTGTATCTCTGGGAAAATTCAGCCTTGTTATGATGTTTACAAAGCTCAATATTCTCTGAAGACAATCAAAACTCCATGTGTATGCCACATCCTGATGAAAAAATTGAAAATAGGTCCTGATAATGGAACCAAAATGTAGTATTTTTGTTAATCAATGCTTATTTAGGTACACTGACACTTCATACAGACTTGGGCCTAAACACTCACCCGCCACCATGTCCCTCCTTTACTTTTCTTATCAGGATATGGTTAATGCATGCATAACTATCATAACCATTACAAAATTCATGATGGAGACACATCATATGAGTTTGGAAACACATTGTTGTCGTGAAAATGTGTAATAAGGAAATTGGAAGTTTCTAAGCACGACAACTATACCCTTACGGCGAAATTTTAATTTTTTTTATCATTCCCAGGCACCCCAGGTGAAATCCGTCAACCTGATCACCCCTTATTTGATGTCAATTTGGTCCCCTAGGTGATTTAGGAAATTCTATTCATTCCACCTAGGTGATTTTAGGGAGTTCTAAAAAGACACTATCTTCTGGCAGTATAGGGAAGGGCTATCGCTAGCCTTCCCAGGACTGGATTCAACTCCTTGGAGTGGAACAGAAGGGAAAAAATCAACACAGAGATGAAATTAAGACCTTAAAACATAATATAAATGATTTTTGAAGGTTTTGGGAACTTTTTCAAGACTTGGAGTTGTCTGAGTAAAAAGCAGAGCTCACAAGCCTAGGCGGTACACATACCTAAAACATCTGTTGGGATTCAAAAGAAGATTCTGGGAGCTCTGGATGGAGTTAGGAGAAAAAAAATATATATCCAAAAATAGGATTCCAAGACCTACATGATGGTGAAATAATATTTTTCACAACACTTTGGCACATTAGGTCTGCAGGCAGTTTTTCTCAAGCACAAGTGGAGTACAAAATAAAAAATCTGATTTTTCAAGGATAAATGGAATAATAAAGAAATTATACTCCCACCATTAGATTCATAAGGTCATATCCAGTCAGCATAATATAAAACATTTCCAAAAAAATCCATCAGGAGCTCAAGTTGTCACTGTTACAAGTTCAGGACTTAGCCAAATTTTTGGTAGGACACGTGTCAGCACCAAGAGCCTAGGGGGATTTTGTGTCCCTCACGTCCCCTAAGGTCAGGGAAATCAAGGTTGGAAAAGTGTTCCTAGCCCCCTTGAATCCCTCTCAGCCCTCATATGACCTCTTGGACCCTCATGTGACCTCCAGACTCGACAGTTCAGCCCCCACGTGCATTTTTGGACCATCCATTCCTTGTCGTCAGATCGGGTGCCACGTGTCATCTCTAGGACCATCGTATAATTTTATGTCCCTTATGCACCTAAGGTGGGGGACATCAGACCTTGAAAAATGTGCCCAGCCCCCATAGGGAGTCTTCTAAACACCACGTGATTGCCTTTTAGCTCCCAGTGCTTTAAAGAAGCTTTTTCCTCCTTCATTACCTGCCATTGGATTAAACGCCGCATATCGCTATCTTGCTCCTTGTGGAAATTTATTTCCCTCATATCCCTGAGGTCAGGGACATAAAAAATGAAAAAATGTGACCAAATCCAACTCAAAAATTTGAAAAATATTCTAACTCTTAGCTACTTCTAATTGCTTATAACTGCTCCTCCATTACCAAAAGAAGAGAATACAAATCCACCACTCCACCATTACAAGAAAATCAGACCAGATCAGAAAAGGAACTAAAATACCTTTTCCATGGAGATATGCAGGTCTCAAAAGGAATTTTCATTAATTTAACAAGGAGAAATGAAGAACATAGAAGAAGAACAATGGAAATCCCCTTAGCCATGAAAACGAAGATTCAAACATATCTTGCAAATTGGTGCTCAGATTGATGAACCGTTTATTGCTGAGTTTTAATCTCTTGAAGGCTATTAAACAGTCATATTCAAAACTCCAATTTTCATCAAGGATTTCTCACAGAAAAGAAACCCTCTTTTCGGCTCTAAGAAGGAAAAAGCTTGATTTCCCGTCAAACTGATTTTCCGGATTGAAGTAAGATCACACGTGAAGCACCAAAAGAAAAAACCCACATAAAAAATACAATTTTCTTTGTAAACGGAGGAGAAAACCAGACTTGAAATTTTGAGGTCCATTAATGGCTACCGTACCCAGAAGCACTGCCAGGTCTGAAAATTAAAACTTTAAAATCTCCTGGATTATTAAGTGGGCGGGCCCAAAATTTTAGAGGGATGATATTGGGAAAAAACCCATATCAAAAAAATTCGTTCAACGTCAAATGACTCCCAAAGGCCAAATTTCTAAAAATAGTAGGTCTACTACATAGAAACTATTATTTCGGGAAAGTCATCAACAAAAGAACCTGCGAAGGAGATGAAGACATTGGAGGTGCACTATAGCTGAGAATTCACCAAGATAGATATTTTGGCACTTACTAAAAATAGTAAGTGGGCCCTTGAGCACCTGCTAAAAATAGAAATTTGATCCAAAGGAGTGAGGAACGCAAGGAGAAAGGGGAATCAAGGTCACAACACTCAGCAAAGGATCGAGGGAGTTATTTTTTTCTGTTAGGAAATTATATTGTTAGTGCTCTATTAGTAAATTATAATTACGTGAAGTAATTATTATGCTGTAAATATGTGTTAGTAAATTGTTATTAGTTGTTATATAAAAAAACAATAACAATTATATTTGGTTAGTGTGTTAGAAACAACTCACGTAAGTTAGTGAGTTGTTATAGCTACTTCCTATTATTTAGGAAGTTTATTTCCTATATATATGGATGTATCTGTATCAAAGAATATTGAATATCAATACAAAGAATATCATATTGTGTGATTAAAATATTTACTTGTTTTCTAGGTTTGGATTTGTGGATGTAATAATTCTCTGCATAAGATCCACTAATCCCTATCAGTGGTATCAGAGTAGGGAAATTTAAATGGCATAATTAGCATTAAGGAGCAGATTTATACAATATTGCCCCTATGGATGTGTATTTCGGAGAAGAAGGTAGTCTCAAATTTACTGGAGTAGTTTAGAAAATATTTTTATTAATTTCACGCCATTCTTGACCTCCACCAACTCTACATTGGGCGATACATTTTGCATTTGGATTTGGTGTTTTCATCTGACATTACACAGTCTGTATTTTAGACTTTAATGGTGAAGATCCAGAGATTTATGATTTGATAATACATTTTCTCGTGTGTGTACTGATAATAACAATATCACGTCTAAGGTTTGTGCCCCATTGGAAGTTTATACAGTGTTATATTTTCGCAGCCAGTGATCAAATCAGTGGTTGACTCTCGATGATTAATAGAGTCCACGCAATCTAATACCCCTGGTGTATTTTTGGATATACGTCTACATTCACACAATAGCATCTATATCTATGGAATCAATGGTGGAATTGAATATTTTCCTTGAATGACATTGCATAAATCTTGGTTCATGTGGCATTCATACTACAAAATGTTTGAATGAGAGATCGATAATTTTCTAATATTTAAATTTCAACAGAGCCCTTGATTAAATATTGTAATATTCTGTCAGAAATAGCACCTGATAATTTGAATAGAAATAATATTTTGTCAATTTTTTCTTCAGACAGAACACCTTCATGGTTATCGTCCAGCCAAACTAAAGCCAGCAAAGAGGAGTTTCAATCATTGGAGAACCCAGTCTACCTACCTCCCACTAAAAGCAGAACCTAACTAGTTTTGGTACACAAGTTTTAATACAAATATGTAGTTTATTTTTTGGATAGTCAATGGTTTATTATAAACCATAAAGTCTTAGTTTACATTTTTATCTTTAGCATATCAATAAAACTGAGTCTATTAGTGCACGAGTCTAAAACATAGCATTGTATTAGGTTTTGGTTTAGAAGTCAAAATCACCTTTTATTCATATAAAAATTGTGTCACTTTTAAGTATATTGTCATCATCATCTACGTCGTGTATCATTTATCCCTTACCATCATTGAAATTTTTTTCGAGTCAGTCATTCTAGTGTTATTTGTGAGTTATTATCTAAAGTCTTGTTTTATATTGAGGAAGATTCATTAGTTATTCAATACATTTGTCATCATATTTTGTATGTTCATATTAATATCAATAGGTAAGTCATTGTTAGTCGTTAAATGGTATAAGAGTCAATTGTCACATGTTATGATGTTGAACTATCCTTTTGTGTCATTTGAAAATTGTTTTGTCTAGTATCATCAAAAGTTTTATTATCAAGAGTCAGATTCAAAATATTGACTCATTATAAAAAGTCCGTAAAATAAAAAAAATATTTTCCTTACAGATGCATTTTCGGTGTTACCCGACGTCCCAAAAATAAAGTGTTTCACATTGCGGGGGGGAAGAAAATAAACACAATGTGGAAACAATTGAGTGACATGATCATATTTGTTGAGTAAGCAACATCATTCACCAGAGGCAGGAGGCATCAGAGGTTGGAGGTCATTCAACAACCTCTCGTCTGTCGCCAACGACGGGGCCTCACAGATGGTTTGGTGACATTTTTGTGGTGTATTTTCTTTCAGCTTGTGTCGTGTGCTTCTTGTCATGTTTTTTCTGAGTTCCAGTATCAATGTTCTTGTTTACCGTGTTCACGATTGAAAAAGTGGAAATTTCACATTGAGGGGGGGAACATGATCTCAATGTTCCATTATCCAATTTTTAGTTTGTGCATTAGCAATAGATTTCATGTAGAATTTCCTATGTTATTCCCTACAGTGAGATATTGATGAGGGCTGATAATAGTACTTGGCACATCATGATGTGGTTTTAGGTGAACCACTTGAAAACCTTTGTTTGTGATTTTTGGTAAATCTAATTGTAAAACCACCATTCTTGGTTATTGCTAATCTATTTACAAAACCATCACTTTGTGGATTTGTGGTAAACTAATTACAAAACCACCATTCTCATTTTTTGGTCAACCATTTACAAAACCATCCTTGAGGTTTTTGATCATCTTGTGAAAATCACCTGATCATGAGCAGGTACAAGTACAAAAGGAGGTTTTCCCCATGTTCGCACTAAGGGGGGAATGTTAGGAAATTATATTGTTAGTGCTCCATTAGTAAATTATAATTACATGAAGTAATTAATATGTTGTAAATATGTGTTAGTAAATTGTTATTAGTTGTTATATAAAACAACAATAACAATTATATTTGGTTAGTGTGTTAGAAACAACTCACGTAAGTTAGTGAGTTGTTATAGCTACTTCCTAATATTTAGGAAGTCTATTTCCTATATATATGGATGTATCTGTATCAAATAATATTGAATATCAATACAAAGAATATCATATTGTGTGATTAAAACATTTACTTGTTTTCTAGGTTTGGCTCTGTCGATGTAATAATTCTCTGCATAAGATCCACTAATCCCTATCATTTTCAAACTTACTAAAAATAGTAAGCTACACTCAAAGAGAAGTTTTGGCACAATGGGATATACAAGGATAATCACTCAGGGGGACATCATTGTTCGGGAGCATCCTAGTCATTTTTCACAGGGCATTCAAGATCCACCTTAGTTCATTCAACTAAGCGAGCGTTTGTGAGCTAATTTGGAGGAGTTTTCACAGTATGCAAGGAGTTTGAAGATTCAGAGTTTCACTAATTTGGAGATTTCCATCAACGAGGATCAACGGACATCATTAGGTGACATCTCATCTTCTTCTCTCTCTCTGGTTTCTCTCTCTTCTTCCCCCAAATGTTCTAATTCTTCATTGGAGTTTGCACTTTTTGATATGCCTTTAAGTCACTTAAAAGTGACTTTAGAAACATAATGTAAATTAATTCACCTTGCTATTATAAAAGGGAATTAAATATTTAAAGTGTAATATGAACAATCTTAAGTCATATTAATGCATATGGAGGGTCATGAGGAAGATGATAAGTCACCTCTTGTTCTATATATTGTAACACCATTCCCATTACAAAGGGTTGGCAATTGATCTTGTAGACTCAATGAGTGCATTATACCTAGAGAAAGCAAAGGAGATAGCCATTTTCTTCTATTTCCCTCTTTTCTAAATCTCCTCCATTCCCACATTATGTACAGCTTTGATTTGAGCAACTCAATACAAGAAGAAGGAGTTTCTATCTTTCTCTGACTAAGGGGTTTCTTGATACTTGGTGATTAGTGAATTCTATTTGGTCTTTGTTGCTATTTGCAGAGTTGTTTCTTCTGATAAATGCATGTGTTGAAGTTTCTAACTAGTGTGTGCGTGCAAAAATATGATTTTCTACCTGCAGCATTAGTTATTCTACCTCTTTTCTCACCCCCCTTTCCTCGCTCTATAGACAAAGACTTCCTTAGCAAGAGATTTCTAGATTTTTCACTAGGGTCAGTGGAGTGCCCCTATTGGATCCCTAGTTGAAAGACCACCGCAAAAATCCACACTTGCTCGTGCATGCACATACGAAAGTTACACCAGTTAAGTAGAGGGGACTTATATTCTCAGAGTGTTGGTAAGAAAAACCACAAGTTTGTTCACTTGAAATTTTTTATTGCCAATAGTTTTTGGTGCCCATTGTGGGGTAGATTTAGCAGCATCAGCACCCAAAATACGAGTGTAAGGTCTCAAAATACAAAAAAAAATAAAATATTGACAAAAATAAAAAAAGGAGTTCATGAAAGTCCGTTGCCAAAAGATACACTACTGATTTCTGCACATGAATTTTCACATTCCACAGTGCCCTTTCATGTTTTGACTACAGAAGTTTTCAAAAGCTGTCTGAAAGGAGATACACTAGGTTGAGCAGGTCAAGAGGCATTTCTGATTTCAATTTTGAAACTTTGAAAAATCAGCGAGAACGAATTAGAGATAATCCATACTTCTTCTCTCAAGCCTCCTCTCCATCTGACACTTTGAGAAGTTCACCTGGTAATCCTATCCAAAATCCTTCAAATTCTCCCATTTTTCAACCACCATTGAACATCGAGTTCATAGAAGAAGAAGAATTTGAAGAAGAATTTGCAGAAGTAAGAGCTGAAATAGAAAGCAGAAAACAACAATGGAAGATGAAGAACAAAGACCTCAAACCATTGTTCCATGGGGAAGGAATACATGCCCGATTGCTCTTGAACCTCCTCTTCACACTCTACCAACGGGTTCCCACAAGAAATTTCTGAAGTTCAAAGGTGACAACACACAACATCTTGAAGAACACATTGCTGTTTTCATGACATCATGTGGAATTCTTGGTGTCCAGCATGAAGATGTTGCTGTAAGATTGTTCATGGAGTCTCTCCAAGAAAAAGCAGCAAAATGGTTCTACCTCCTATCTTCCCGACCCATCACTGGTTAGGATGACATCAAGGTTGCCTTCGAGGAAAGATTTAAATAAACTGAAGATCGTTAAGACCTCTTAGTGCAGTTGGCTCAAATGAGGAAAGGAGAAAGTGAAAAGATGCGAGACTTCATGGCTCGTTTCAAACGGTTGCTTTGCAGGATACTCAGAAGAATATTTTCCCTCTCAGAACAATATCAAAATATTCTTTATAAATGTCTCAATCACTAGAGGTAGGATTTCTCCTATGAAGAGTTCAACCAAGGAACATTGTAGAAGCACAAAGAAGGGCCATTGAATTGGATGACGATCTCATCCTCTTTGAAAAGATCAAGAATCCATCAAAGGGCAAGGCCCAATGTCGTAAAGATGAGTGAACCAATCCGTCATTGCAAAATTTAGCGAATGAGATAGCATCTTTGAAGAGGGAAATATTTGAACATATTTATTCCCAAAGAAGAAATAGAAATTAAATTGCAGGAGCACCCCCAAGGCTCACCTTGGAGGCCCCACCCATGAACATAAATTACAGATTTCAAGAAGATGAAGAAGAGCTTGAACAAGAAAGTGAAGGTGGCGGTTTCCTAGAAAGGGATGAGTTTGAGAATGATGCACACAAATCAGATTTTGTGAGTATTCTAGAGGTTATGAAGAAGATGCACCCAGTTTCTCATGCGCGGTATTCACTCATTCTCAGTCTGAGAAAAGAGAATCTCCCTTCACTACTATAAAAGAAAAGAAGGTTGATGATCCTCCTATGGAAAATTCTGAAAAGTAAAATAATTAGTTGAGGATCCCCACTTCCATCTTCCATGAAGTCTGCATGGTTGGTTCCTGATCCCGTAGCAAGTAAGAAGACTCCCGAAATCCCAAGTAAGTCTTCCAATGTCTCTTCCATTTCTAAAGCCAAATCCGCTCCTACAAAATCTAATAACTTGAAATCTCCTAGTGTACCTTTTAAAATACCCTCCATTCCTAAAACATCAAATCCTACTCCCAAGCCTATCTAGACCCCAAAATTAGTCCCTTCACTCCCCTTGTTTGCATCTTCTCCCTTTGACTTCATAGAATATGAAAACAAAGCCAAAGTGCAGATTATTGAAATTGAATATTTGTGGACTCATCCTAAACAATTCGAGAGGTTCGTTTGATACATCAGGAGTGGTAGTCTAACAACCAATGTGGTAGCTTCTAATTCCAAAGGCATGTTACTAAACTCACCTACACCTCCCTCACAAAACATGCTTTCTCTGAGTACATCGAAGACTGATAAAGTTGAACCTTTCTACATCTCCCTTCTTGTTGGAGAATATGTATTGAACAATTGCATAATAGATTCTAGTGCCTTAGACAATGTGATGCCTTTAAAGGTCACCAAGGCTCTTAAACTTACAATGACTCCACCTAGTGGCTCTTGTTACTCTTTGGAGTAAAAGAAGGTTCCACTTGTAGGGAAGGTTAAAGATGCACAAGTGTCTCTTGCAAAATTTCTGGACAAGAAAATTTCAGTGATGATTTTGGTAGCCGATGTCCCGGTCTCATTCCAAATTATTGTTGAGTAGAAATTTCTGCTAAGATTTGGGAGGGAAAATTTAGATGAATTGGTCATCCACAACCATACCAGTGAAGGGAGACATGGAGAAATTACTTCCTGAGAAGAAAATGAGGTACACGGTATGAAATTCCAGAAGCCTAGAAGCTAACATCTTGTATCAAGGTAGCAGGGAGATGAATCACTTTGTGGCAACCAAGGAGGAAGAGGATATCCCCATCTTGATAGGCCTAGACATGCCTTCTTAAAGAGATTTGGATTTCGAAGAAGCATTGAGGAGATTTGAGTTACAAGAGGACAACCCCGATTCACCAGATGATGCAGACCACGAGGAAGAGGAGATGGTTCTTCATGATTTTCAAGAAGAAAAATCAGTTTATATGATTTTACAAGATGAGGAGTTATTCTCATTCCCACTTGGGGATGAGGATGATCTTAGTCAGGCCATCTATGAAGAGAAAAAATCAGCTTGTGATGAGCCCATAAAAGGTTTGAAAGAAATGTTTATATAAGAAATGCTTAGAGCCACAGAAGAAAATGAATATCCTGAGCTCAGTCTCGAGCTCCTGATGCAAGCCACAAATTTACAAGACAAGCGTGAAGCTGATTTGGAAGCCTTAACTAATGTGAAGGTTGGCCATATTGAGATAAGGCAAGATGAAACATATGATGCCGCTCTTGAGCTAATGATTGATGGATGTAATACCGAAATGGAGATATTTTCTTTCCTATTTGAAGATGAATACTCTTCCCATGACGAAGAAATTGAAGAAAGGATTTTTGAGACCTCTAAAGATGAAGATATTTTTGATGAAGGATCGGTAGAGTGTTGCGATTCTTGAGATGATGAGGTAATCCCTCTAGATAGTTTCTTTGAGTTGCAAGATAAATATTCTTGAAAGGCATACAAAGAGGAACTCCAGGAAATGATGAAACATTACTCCATGCAAGAAATCTTAGATGCAGTAGAAGTTACAGAAGATCCCAAGCTGATTCTTGATCTCTTCATTAGTGTCATGGACATACAAGACAAGTATGAGTTCGCATCCAATTCTTCCGTCAGTACTCAAGCACCTCGCAGTGGAGTGAAGTTAAAGGATGAATCAAAGGTTTCTCATAGATAAGATGTCAATGAGCATAGACCTAGGAAAGAAGTTAACTCAGAATATCAAAGGAATTGGAATGAAAATCAGCATTGGGACAGCAATGAGATGCTCGATGGAGAATCAGCTATATTGATAAACATGGAAGGAAACTGGCACAATGAAACCAATTTCAAAGAGCATGAAGGCAGTGGAATTTCCAAGCAAGGACTTAACCATCAAGAAGCTCATATGGACCCAATATTACAAAGTAAAATGACAATTGTGAAGGCACCTAGATTTCGTAAGCAGTTGAGGAAGGGAGGCTACTTTCTGGAACCTGTCAAAGGATTCGCAAAACATCATCATTTGGTGTTACCTCTTTAGGGGTAAATTTTGAGAAATGAAAAGTATTTCAGTGAAATCGGGTTGTCCCCCACCTTGTACCATAGGTGATTGATAGGTGTGTTTCCCTTCCTGTTGTGTTTCGTGTGTTTCATTTCCTTCATTTTGTGTGTGTGTGTGTTTCCTTCTAATCTTCCTTTCTTGAAGTTGTACATGACTCCGCAGGGCCCAATGGTTAAGGCATTGGTCAATGAATTATATGGTCTAAAATTGAGATTATGGATTCCCATGTCATGGCTTCGCTACGCTTAGTCCATGTCATGTCCCCAAGCTAGAGCCAGTTGTTGTCGTGAAAATGTGCAATAGGGAAATTGGAAGTTTCCAAGCATGGCAACTATACCCCTATGGTGATTTTTTCATGTTTTACCATTTCTAGGCACCCTAGGTCAAATCCGTTAGTCTAATCACCCCCTATTTGATGTCAATTTGGTCCCCTAGGTGATTTAGGAAATTCTATTCATTCCACCTAGGTGATTTTAGGGAGTCTTAAAAAGACACTATCTTCTGGCAGTATAGGGAAGGGCTATCGCTAGCCTTCCCAGGACTGGATTCAACTCCCTGGAGCGGAATGAAAGAGAAAAAATAAACACAGAGATGAAATGAAAACCTTAAAACATAATAGCAATGATTTTTGAAGGTTTGGGGAACTTTTGCAAGACTTGGAGCAGTCTGAGTAAAAAATAGGTTTCACAAGCCTAGGTGGTACAAAAGCCAAAAACAACTACTGGGCTTTAGAAGAAGATTCCAGGAGCTCCAGATGGAGTTAGGAGAAAAACAAAATATATCTAGAAATAGGATTCCAAGACATACATGATGGTGAAATAATATTTTTCACAACACTTTGGCGCATTAGGTTTGCAGGTAGTTTTTCTCAGGCAAAAGTGGAGTATAAAATAAAAAATCATATTTTTCAGAGATCAAATGGAATAATAAAGACATTATACCCCCACCATTGGATTCATAAGGAAATTTATAGTAAGGCTAATATAAATTTTTTCTAAAAAATTCCATTAGGATCTCAAGTTATCACTATTACAAGTTCAGGACTTAGCCAAATTTTTAGGAGGACATGTGTTAGCACCAGGAGCCTAGTGGGATTTTGTGTCCCTCATGTCCCCCAAGGTCAAGGAAATAAAGGTTGGAAAATTTTTCCCAGCCCCCTTGACTACCTCTCAGCCCTCATATGACCTCTTGGACCCTCATGTGACCTCCATACTCGACAATTCAGCCCCTAGGTACATTTTTGGGGCATCCATTCCCTGTCGTCAGATCGGTTGCCATGTGTCAGCTCCAGGACCACCATGGAATTTGATGTCCCTTATGAACCTAATGTGGGGAACATAAGACCTTGAAAAATTCACCCATACCCCATAGGGCATCTTCTGGACACACACGTGACCACCTTTTACCTCCCAGTGCTTTAAAGCAGCTTTTTCCTCCTTCATTCCCCGCTATTGGATTAAACGCCACATGTCATCATCTTGCTCATTATGGAAATTGATGTACCTCATGTCCCTGAGGTCATGGACATAAAATATGAAAAAATTCACCCAACTCCAACTCAAAAATTTGAAAAATATTCTAATTCTTAGCTGCTTCTAACTGCTTCTCCATTACTAGAAGAAGAGAACAAAAGTCCACCACTCCACCATTGCAAGAAACTCAGACCAGATCAGAAAAGGAACTGAAATACCTTTTCCATGGAGATAAGCAGGTCTCAGAAGGAATTTTCATCAATCTAAGAAGGAGAAACAAAGAATAAAGAAGAAGAAAAATGGAAATCCCCATAGCCATGAAAACAAAGATTCGAACATATCTTGCAAACCAGTGCTCAGATTGAAAAAATATTTGTTTCTGAGTTTTAATATATTGAAGGCAATTAAAAAATCATATTCAAACCTCCAATTTTCATCAAGTATTGCTCGCAGTGAAGAAACCCTCTTTCCGGCTCTACGAAGGAAAAAGCTTGATTCCTGTCAAACCGATTGCCGGATTGAAGTAAGATCACACATGAAGCACCAGAAGAAAAAACCCACATCAAAAATATAATTTTATTTACAAATGGAGGAGAAGACCAGACCTACAATTTTGACGTCCATTAATGGCTATCGTACCCAGAAGCACTGCCAGGTCTGAAAATTAAAAATTTAAAATCTCCTGGATTATTAAGTGGGCGGGCCTGAAATTTCAAAGGGATGATATTGGGAAAAATCCCATATAAAAAAACTTCATTCCATGTCAATTCAAATCCTAGAGTGAACTTTCTAAAAATACTAGGTCTACTACATAGGAACTACTATTTCGGGAAAGTTATCAACAAAAGAACCTGCGAAGGAGATGAAGAGATTGGAGGTGCACTACAACTGAGAATTCACTAGAATGGAAATTTTTTGTAGTTACTAAAAGTAGTAAGTGGGCCCTCGAGCACCTACTAAAAATATAAATTTGATCAAAAGGAGTGAGGAACATAGGGAGAAAGGGGAATCAAGGTCACAACACTTAGCAAGGATTGAGGGAGTTTCTTTTTTAACACTTACTAAAATTAGTAAGTTACACTCCAAGAGAAGTTTTGGAAAAATGAGATGTAAAAGGATAATCATTCCAGGGGACATCATTGTTCGGGAGCATCCTAGTATTTTTTCATAGGGCATTCAAGATCCACCTTAGTTCATTCAACTTAGCGAGCGTTCGTGAGCTAATTTGGAGGAGTTTCACAATGTGTAAGGAGTTCAAAGATTTAGGACTGCATTTGGAGCTTTCCATCAACAAGGATCAATGGAATTCATCAGGTGACATCTCCTCTTCTTCTTCTCTCTCTCTCTTTCTCTCTCTTCTTCCCCTAAATGTTCTGATTCTTCGTTGGAGTTTGCACTTTTTGATATGCCTTTAAGTCACTTAAAAGTGACTTTAGAAACATAATGTAAATTAAGTCACCTTGCTATTATAAAAGGGACTTAAATATTTAAAGTGGAATATGAATAGTCTTAAGTCATATTAAGGCATATGGAGGGTCATGAGGAAGACGATAAGTCACCTCTCATTCTATAAATTGTAATGCCATTCCCATTACAAAGGGTTGGCAATTGATCTTGTAGACTCAAGAGTGCATTGTACCTAGAGAAAGCAAAGGAGATAGCCATTTTATTCTATTTTCCCTTTTCTAAATATCCTCCATTCCCACATTATGTACAAAATTGATTTGAGAAATCAATACAAGAAGAAGGAGTTTCTATATTTCTTTGACTAAGGGGTTTTTTGATACTTGGTGATCAGTGAATTCTATTTGGTATTGTTGTTATTCGCAGAGTTGTTTCATACGATAAATGCATGTGTTGAAGTTTCTAACTAGTGTGTGTGCAAGAATCTAATTTTCTACCTGCAGCATTAGTTGTCCTACCTCTTTTCTCACCCCCCCTTTCCTTCTCTACAGATGAAGACTTCCCTAGCAAGAGATTGCTATCTTTTCCATAGGGTCAGTGGAGTGCCCTTGTTGGATCCCTGGTCAAAAGACCACCACAGAAATCCACACTTTCTCACACATGCACACACGATAGCTACACCAGTTAAGTAGAGGGACTTAGATTCCCAGAGTGTTGGAAAGAAATCCACAAGTTTTTCCACCCGACAAATTTTCTTGCCAACACAAATATAATAAATAATTCATTAAACATAAAAAAATCATTAATAATATTTAAATTCCCATTACATCATACTCATATCTATTAATATTTTCTATCTAAACACAATTATCCATCATAACACATTGTAATACATAGAAAACATGTTGATTACATAAAAAATTTCTTACAATCGTGTGTTAGATCATGCGCACATACATAATTACTTACATACTAACTCTATATGCTACTAAAAATGTGTCTAGTACAAGAGTACTACACCTATTTATACCTAGTGGGGATTTTCCCTTCACTGCTTACATGTGCTTTCCTAATAATAGGCATGATAATAATAGGATGCATGCCTTTATAACTCTTCTTTATCTTTAGATAAAGCTATAAATAATTTGCCTTATCCTACTTTAATCCTATAATTAAATTTTATTCATGTGCCATCTTTATTCTTGTCTGCATGTTCTTTTCTATTTATAGAACTTTCTTGTTTGTCATGCCATCTCTTTCTTTCTTTCATATTTTTTAGTCTTGCCTCCAAAAATGGCTAAGACCTAAATCTTGTGCATGTGTAAACCCTTGCGTGTTGACATGTTCCTCTTTTTTGCACACACCCTCACACTATGTTATGCTTATGATTCCTATTCAGGTGTGCATGCTTTCACCCATCCTCCCATAGAATGGTTTCCTTTTATTCATGTGCGCACTCCTACATGTAGCTTCCAACCTCTGTGCATAACTAATACTTAGCTATTTCTTCTTACCAACAGTATGGGACCATCATTTTGGATTGACGACTACAATGAATTTATGATTTCTCTAGATTAGCTTTTATGATCATGTTTGGCTAACCTTCCAAGGATTTAAAAACAAATTTGTGATCTTTTTTATTTTTTTACCAACTGTCTCTATTTTTTTCACTCAAATATTCCACATGTTCAATTTTTAGGTTGATATGATTTTATTAGCTTAATCTCGTATCTTGACATTTATCACATAATTGTAACTATGGTCGGCCTTCATCTTGTTTAGTTTCAATGTTAAGAGAGTGAAAAAATATAAAAGGATATATAGAATAATAATTTGAGTGATTTATTAAGAGAGGAAAGTAGTGAATTATAGTGTTGGAGCTGTAGAAAAAGGAATATTTGAAGAATAAATTTGTGAAGGATAGTAGAAGGTCGTGTAAATAGTGAGTATCATGTGCAAATAAAGAAGATATTATTTTGTATCTAAAATGGAATATTGAGTATGAAGCAATGGTGACATGCATAGAGTTGGCTTACATTGATGATTTTATTCATGTGTGTACTCTTAGATGTTTATAATTTCTAATTTTCTATGCTTTTCAAAATGCATGCAATGGACATGAATGCTAATAGAATGATTTCTCTCTCTTTTTCTTTGTAATGCTGATATATGATAATGCAATCACATTGTGATGTTGAAATTTAGTTTCTCCAAGAAACTGTTAGTACTTCTTATTGTTTTGACAAAACATCGCAAAAGAGTGATATGATAAGTGAATGAAGTTTTTGTACTCCTATCTCCACATAACCAGTAAGATGTGGGAACTCAACACCAAGAACCAGAAAGGGCACAAGTTATGGAATTTTTTGAATGGTAATGATGAGCGAAAGAAAAGGATTTGGAAAAACCAAATTGAGACACTACAACCTCACTCTACTCAAGTTTGCTTCATAGTTTAGAATCTAAATTGCTTTCTAGTTTATCTAGACTTAGATCCGTAGATGGCCACTTGGTTGACAAAATCTGGTATTCAGGTTGTAAGCTCTTTTGGAATTTTGGACATCTAACTCAGTTTGCTTTGATTTATGATTTCACAACATTTGAATGAATTACTTCTAACTTTCAAGTTTTTCAAAGATACCCCCTACACCTTGCCCCATGCCATTAATAGGGAGCATGGGCTCATCACCATGGGCAAGGTGTAGGTAACTAAGGGCATTTCTCTCCTTTCCCAACCCTACATCACCAGTAAGAGACGCAGGATCAACACTGAAGGTTGGTAGAGAAAAGAAATGTGTAAAATAAAAATTTTCTGTGAACTTTCATTTGACTTATTTATCTAGGAAAAATGTCTAGAATGTTCTTATTTCTAAAGAGATGTTTATGGGATAGATGTGACACAATGAAGCTTCTAGAACAGACTATAGGCAAATACACCTAACCTTGAAAGAGACTATAAGTAGAGCCAAGTATGCATGCCTTGGTATGGTTACTTTCAAAGCTTTGTCTTATCTTGTTTTGATCAATGAAATGATTCACAAATAATTGATGATATTGTGAATATTTGAAGAGACATGATTTGAATGTTTTTCCAATATTTTTCGGAAGTTTATAGGAATTTCTATAAGAATAAGTCCCTTGATAAAAAATTTACGAAATGAACTGGCAAATGAAGATGCAATGTATATGCAATAATGTACATATTAAAATACAGGGGAACTACATGTCATGATGCCTAAGATGAAGAAAGTTGATGAATATCAAATTCTTCACCCCTAAAAGTACACACCTGAGAACCATTATCCTCAAAATTTCCGTTCTCTTGATAAGGGCCTATCATTCTAGGTTTAGACTTACAACCCTTACCCAGAAGTGTATATTTCAAATCACTAAAATAATTTGTCTAAAAGAGGCATGCATGCATCTCTTTGTCATGCTCTTGAAGCATGGTGTGTGGGTGAACATGATTATGTTGCTTTGCCTTGTCTCCTGTGTAAAGCATTGTGTTTACTTGTAATACTTGTTGAATGATGAGGACTTACCCCATGGATATGGTAAGCTTAGCTTCATACACACATGGGTTGAAACCATGGTTTAGAATAGAACAACCCTCAAATATTATTTTTATGGGCATCATTTCAATCTCAAATTTCCATTCTTCATTTATTAATTCTTTCATGTTTACACCTAAACCTATGTCATCGGATGGAAAAGATGCTAAACCAATAATAATACCCATCCCTTGTGGTTCAAATGGGAGGAAGATCAGATTATCACTCTCTAAGAGTTTCATAATTCCCATTGTGGTCTTGGTGGACACTATTTCCATAGATAATGATTTACCCTTATCTGTTTTTGCCACCTCAAATGTTTTTGGGTCAATGACTTCAACCTTTGGAATGTCTGGGGTGACCGGGACTAACTCTTTCATTGGAGATGGTTTATTCAATTGATTCACAGGAATCTCATACTCTGTATGGACTCCTTTCTTCTTCTTAAGGTTTTCTAAGTGTATATCAAAGGGCTTAGGATCCCTTTGAGCAATGAAGACCTTCCCTAAATGGAGGAATATAATCTCCTGGAATAGGGTAGAAGGGATATCCTTCATTCAATGAATCTAGGGTCTCCCAAGGATCATGTTATAACTTGTTTCCCTATCGATAATGTAAAACTTTGTCAAGATGGTTTTTGGACCAAGTGTGACTGGAAGAACTATGGTTCCAATCGAGGTCACTTTAAGACTTTCATACCCATGTAACGTGTTTCTTATAGAGGAGAAATTTTTCTCTCCATATCCCAAATTTTGCAAGACAGAGAAGGGAACCACATTTACAGCAGCCTCATCATTAATCATGGATCTCTTAATGAAATTGTTGTAAACCCAGACTTGTAAAAATAATCACCTCTTTGGGAAATTTCCACGTCATATGGCATCTTCTCTATATAGAAAATAAACTTAGTTTCCCTATCATTCTATCATGGAGGATGTATGTGAAAGTCAATATGATTTATTTTAGCACTAAGAGGTGGCGTAACATGGATTAGATGACCAAGACCTAGTGCATTGAGCAACGTGGAACGATGTGTAGGTAAATTCTTTAGCAAATCTAGGAATGAAATGTGAGAAAATTTCTTATTCAAATCCAATATTAAATCATAGTATCCTATTAGTTTTGTGATTGTAGGAATGTCATCCTTTGGGAAGGAAAGATCTAGTAGGGGTTGTGTAAGATACTCCTTTTGTCTGAGTTTTTGCATTAACTTCACCCTTAACCTCTAGCTCAACTAATCCCAATATTTTTGTATTATCATTTGAACTAAGGTTAGAAGTGACTCAAGAGTTATTGGAAGTTGAGGCCACACCCTTTCAATTGGTGTTTGGCATAGAAGCTATTATTCCTATGGAATTCATGCTACCTTATTTGCATATTACATGCGTTGGAGGTCTAGCTGATGAACAAGAATTAAAAGAAAGAATTGAAATGTTGATAAAGATGGATGAGTGATAATAAATATCATGTTGGATTCATAAGAAAGAAAACAATAGGTAGAAAGCATGGCATGACAGACACATTAGGGACAAAAATCTTGAGATAAGATAGATGGTGCTTCTTTATGATTCTAAGTTTATGTGCCATCTAGGAAAACTTTAATTACATTGGTTGGTAAAATATGTTATCACTTACATACTTGAAACAAGAGCTTGTCAGTTAGAAGTGCTTGATGGCATATGGTTACTCGATTACTTCAACATGAGTAGGTTGAAGCCCTACTATAAATAAGTCTTCTTGGTGTTTGTAATAAGGTAGTGTTTCCATTTAGATTAGGTTTTCAATTATGTATACCTTTAATGTATTTCCTTCTTCATCATAATGCTTTATCAATTGAGTTGGTGTTTTGTGAAATAAGTGTGTTTGCATGCTAGAATATAATTACCATTTGCAATATTTTTTAAAAGGAACGATAACCAGATTGTACCAAGCAAAGAACACAGATGCTAATCAAACACCATGATCAATAAGATGAAAGTAATTCACCAGAATACCTTTACATAAAACCTTTGCAAAAAAATGAGAAGAAAAAAAATATCAGGGTTCATTTTAAGAGACCTCTTAGAAATTGGAGGTGTAAAATACCTGGTGAATATCCTCGGAACCATTTTCATGGGAAGGCGAAATTTTTGGGGGTCTGACAGAAAAAATTTTACCTGATTTTTAAGTGGTGGGATAGAAGGCTGCAAATAGGTGATAGAGATTTTCTGACATGCGTTAATAAGGTGTTTGACACTCGTCAATAAGGTGGTTTACACGTGTCAACAAACCTCATTGACGTGTGTCAACAACCATGTTGACGCACGTCAATGGGGTTTGTTGACGCACATCAGCAAGGGTGTTGTCCACTCCACCATCTAATCACGTAGCAAAAAAATCTCACAGAACCCTCACTGACACGCGTCAACAAGGTGGTTGATGCACATCAACAAACCTCATTGACGTGTGTCAAAAAGGTTGTTGATGTGTGTCAATGAGGTTTGTTACACACGTCAACCACCTTATTGATGTGCGTCAACAAATCTCTATCACGCATCTGCAGCCTCTGCCATCTGGTCGCGCAACAAAAAAAATCTCCGTGTTACCCATCAAAAAACTCTGTCGCATGTCTACTTCCTCCACACTCCTGTCATGTGTCAACAAAATCTCTTTGTCACACGTCAACAAACTCTCCCTGTCACGCATCAACAAACTCTTTTTCACGCATCTGCAGCCTCTGCCCTCCTATCACGTGTTTACTGTACTTGATAATACATATGCCCCTAGGTGGTATGAGTGAGCTAATAGTGTTCTACCTAGAAAATAATATAGGATTATATAGGGGATAGTTTTAAGGGTAGGAAAAGCTGACCCCTAAAACAATTAAACTGTAATTTTTAGGCGAACAGGTCACTGACCCGTGCTAGAAAATTCATCTTTTCAATTTTTTTAAAAATGGAATATTCACCATATTACAAATATTCACCACTAGAATTATCCCTGTATCATATATTATAATGGAACTCAATGCAATACATTGAGAATGATCCTTGCTTAAATAGACAAGGAATAACAATCTAAGAACCAGTCAAGGTCGTAGATCAAACCATAAAACAAGGAAATAACAAGTCATCAAAGAACTAGTCAAGACCATAGATTTAGGAGAGAACTACACATCAAGGATCTAGTCAGTACCATAGATCAAGGAAAGAACTATACCTAACAACTAGATAATATTTATTAATATCTAAATAAGATAAAAGAAATATCCACACACATAAGTAAGTGAGGATAAATACAATAAAGGTAAATAAAGTACCTAGGTTAACATGAGCTAAGGTAGATACCTACTTTAACACCCCCCCTCAAGTGAAGCTAGGGGCCAAAATAGAAGTGGCATGTCCACAGTATGAGTCTCGACAACTAGGCATGATGAGGTACTCATGTTCAATAACTGGGAAAAAAGGGACACTACAAGGTACCCAAAAAATAGTAACAACAAATTAAAGAGAGTAAAGACCTAATCTAAGGCATCCCAAGAAGCTCAGCTCAAAAAAACCGTACAATGTTGAAGAATTTTGGTGTGCATTGGTATCTAAATCCACTGCTTGATCACAAAACTAAAAAAAAAATGACATTGGGTTTCACCAGAATAGCTCCATATAAGGAGACTGTCAACAGAGTGTTGTTAAAAGTTAAAAAAAAAACACCAAACATAATTCGATCAACTGCTATAAATAGGTGTGCCACGATCCAAGAATAAAAACCAAAGCAACAAGGCAAGGAAGAAAAGTCAAGGTAACAAGGTAAGGACACAAAACCCAAAGAAGCAGGATCAGCACCACACCCTCCCATACTTCTTTATGGGTGGAGTGGTGCTACAAATCTGTATGAGTTATCAAAAAACCTAGTCGAACACTAAAAAACTAACACTAGAATGCACCAGAATAGATCCCCTATAAGAGATATTGTCAACATGCCAAAAGTGTCAAAAATATAGATACAAAATCTCTCAACAAACAAGAGAGATACACTACACCTGCTAAAGAAAAATTCTCAAAAAAAGAAGCATCACAATACATAAGGTATAGAAAGTGGAGTAAGAAGTCAAATGATGGAGGAGCCACACCTATAGAGTCCTCTCAATGAATTCCTATGTCATCACCACGAGTAATCAGATATCCACCTCAAATCAACACAGATGGATGAAGAAGATGCCTGCATATGAATTGGTGTAAAATGCATAATGGGTGCATGCAAATGAACATCAAAATGTGTGTCAGGTTGATCATGTATGACAGCTGAAATCTCAAGTTTCTCAAGCTTGAGTGAATGTATAGGACTCATGTTTTTCTCATGATCCTTAGAAAGAGTCGAGTGAACAAAAAAAGGAGCTCTGTCAATGTGTGATCCCAATGAAGTATCTGCTTGAAAACCAATGTCATGACGAGAATTCCACTTAACATGTGGAATAGAGGAAATAATACCTTGTGAATTTCTGCCAATGAATATGCTAGTGAGACCCATAGAATGGAGCATGCGAGAACTAAATGCAGTGGTATGCTTCTCAAAAAATCCATGCAGCTGAGCAGAAGTAGGATACATAACATGTGGTACTGTAATAGGCACAAATGTGGAAGAGCATGCAGTAACAAGCTTCATAGGTGTATGAGCATCAAGAGCAGGAACAAACTCAAAGACTGATAGATCAATGTTAGTGGGTTCAAGAGTAATAGCTACAAGTGGACTAGGAGAATGGATATGGCTATCCACAATATGATGGTGATGTTGTAGGCTAACAAGTTTGTTCTGCAGGAAGTGTATTATTGTATCCTTATTGTGAATGAGTGATTGTAGAAGAGAATTTCGTTTCTTGAGTGATCTATTTTCTTCCACAAATTTTACAATATCCTCTTGAAGTCCACACACTTCTAAGAAAAGCATATCATTTTCATAATCCATGATAGATAAAAAATGTGTAACTCCCAGAAGTTTAGTACATCGGGCTCAACCAAAATTGTGTCTACAATTGATTATAACACTCCTCCATATTTGGCACTTTATAATTATAGTGCAAGTCTCAAAATAAATATTTGCAATGGAAAGAGCTTGAAAAAACAAGCACTTTTGTAAAAAACGACACTCTAGTTGCCACTAAAGCAAAATAAATTATTATTTCCTTCACCACACAAATAAAATTAAAGGGGGGTGAAGTTAAGCACCTACTAGTAGGAATCAAAAGCTTTAAGCCCTCATATGACCATACCATACCATATGAAATGTGAGAAAAGGTCTTGTTCAAATCCAATATTAAATCATAGCCTCCTACTAGTTTTGTGATTGTAGGAATGTCATCCTTTGGGAAGGAAAGATCGGGTAGGGGTTGTGAAACATACTCCTTTGTATGAGTTGTTGCATTAACTTCACGCTCAACCTCTAGCTCAAATAATCCCAATATTTTTGTATTATTGTTTGAACCAAGGTTAGGAGCGACTCGAGAGCTATTGGAATTTGAGGCCACACCATTTCAATTGGTTTTTGGTGTAGAAACTATTATTCCTATGGAATTCATGTTACCTTCTTTGCATATTGCGCGCGCTGGAGGTCTAGCTAATGAACAAGCATTAGAAGAATGAATTGAAACATTGATTAAGCTGGATGAGTGACAATAAATAGCACGTTGGAGTCAGAAGAAATAAAATGCCAAGAAGAAAGCATGGCATGATAGACACATTATGGACAAAAGGCTTGAGATATGACATATGGTGCTTCTTTATGATTCTAAGTTTCTATGTCATCTAGGAAAACTTAAATTACATTGGTTAGTAAAATATGTTATCACTTACATACTTGAAACAAGATCTTGTCAGTTAGAAGCACTTGATGGAATACGGTTACTAGGTTACTTCAACATGAGTAGGCTGAAGCCCTACTATAAATAAGTCTTCTTGGTTTTTGTAATAAGGTAGTGTTTCCATTTAGATTAGGTTTTCAATTATGTATACCTTTAATGTATTTCCTTCTTCATCACTATGCTTTTTCAATTGAGTTGGTGTTTTTTGAAATAAGTGTGTTTGCATGCTAGAAGATAATTACCATTTGTAATATTTTTAAAAAGGAATGATAACTAGATCGTACCAAGCCAAGAACACAGATGCTAATCAAACACCAAGATCAATAATATGAAAGAAATTCACCATAATAGATTTACATAAAACCTTTGCAAACAAATGAGCATCAATATCATATATTATAATGGAACTCAATGCAATACATTGAGAATGGGCCTTACTTAAATAGAAAATAAATAACAATCTAAGAACTAGTCAAGGTCATAGATCAAGCCATAAAACAAGGAAATAACTAGTCATCAAAGAACTAGTCAAGACCATAAATTTAGGAGAGAAATAGACATCAAGGATCTAGTCAATACCATAGATCAAGGAAAGAACTACACCTAACAACTAGATAATATCTCCTAAAAGCTAAATAAGATAAAATAAATATCCACACACATAAGTGGGTGAGGATAAATGCAATAAAGGTAAATAAAGTACCTAGGTGAACATGAGCTAAGGTAAATACCTACTATAACATTTTTATGTGCAGAGGAATGCACGTACTATTTGTGTAGGGTAGTTATTGAAAAATGGGTACACATAAAGGAAGAAACTGCTACATGTGTTATTCAAGTTTGGAGAGTTGGTAGAAAGAATATTGCTTCCAAATAAGGACCATAAATGGAGATAAACAAAGTAACATTATAACACGAGGTAAGCAGTGGCCGTGGAGACTACCAAGAGAAGGTGCGGTGGCGAGGTACTCAGGTGCATGGAAGTGCGTTGAAGAGAAGTCTATAGCCTGAAGGTAGGAAGGAACACTAGAAGGTTATAGCTAAGGTGTGAATATGTATCACGTGGAAATTGTGAAAATCATCAATTAATGAGGAATCATTGGTAGGTGGAGCAATAAATGGACCAAATTTTTGAAAATCTATATAAGGACGTGATGCAATTTCATTTTAACATTGTAACCACAAAAATTTAAATGAATTAAGTGTGAATAGGCTGAGAAAAGAGTATTGAGGTTCAGAGAGTGTGAAACTAGATGTGGAGAGAAGATTTGTGGACAAAAGAAGCTTGCGTCCCCATTTGTGAAGGGTTTGAGTGAAGATAAGCAATGCAAAAGAGTGAGGGCACGTGATTTCAACTAGGGAACATGAATTCGAGCTAGGGTTTGGAATTTGTCACTATAGAGGATAGAAGGAGATGCATTTACGCACCATAGAGGACAGAAAGGTGATATTTTTAGACAGCATCAAAGAAAGTAATTGCTGTAGGAGCCAAAGGAAAGAAGAAAGTGGAGGTAGAAGTTGAAATTACTTATGAGAGTAGTTTCTCAAATATATAGTATCTGGAAGGTGTGATAGTTGGGAAAGAGTTGGATTCCCACATACTCATTTACAAGGTGATTGATTACAACCACCGCACCTCTGATAATAATAAATAATTAGATGCATTATTGAGTACAAAGACCAACAAGCACACGAAAGAGGATATGCCAGTATATGATGATGTCAGGGAGAAAATTTTAAAATAATTAGGAGTGCACTAGTTGTATAAGCTCCCATACTCTAGAAAATACAAACCTCTTTACCAATGGCTACTGACCAGAGTCCATGAGGACTTCTTCCATTTTACCAGAGTAAGGATAAGGATTACAACAACATTGATCTCAATGCTGACAAGATTAAAGGGCATGGGGGTAGACCTTGCCAGTGATTTAACAAATAAATCAAAAATCTTGGAAACATAGAAAGAGTTAGGATACACAAAGGGTCTGCGCGGGATGGATATTGAAAAAATTAAAGAAGTACCCAGTGGTTCAGGTAACTGCACGTCTGGTAACAAAGTTGAATGACCAAGAGAGGTGGTCATAAGTGAATACTATGTGGCTGGATATCATGAGGAGAATTTCGTAGGGAGTGATCTAAAACATAGTAGGCTATGTTGCAGATAACATTATCAAGGAAGCACGCACAAGTGACAAAATCAATTTTTGGTGTTGTTTTGTTTTCTTTAGTATTTATAGATAATGGAGTTCCCGATGGGATAAAGGACAAGATTTAGGAGTATCCCATGGAGAAAAATACCTTGTATAGAAGTTCGAAAAATATTTATGTGAAGGGTCAATGAGTGGGCCATTCAAACAGAGGGCGGAGATGTGGTATGACAGGCTCCGAGCGGCATTTGAAGAGGAGTGGTGCATTCCTAAGGATTTTTCGTTAGTGGTGGGTAATGTAGTACAATTCACGGTGTACCAAAACTTCTGCATCACACAATTTTCTATGAAGTATGGGACTTGGAGCGCATGGTAAAAAAATTTGTATGCCTTCACAAGGCACTACTTCAAGGCATCAGTCCACCATTTTACTGATACAATCCACCTGAATTTTGTTACAAACAAGGTAGACTGTGACTACCACATGCTGAGGAAGACATATATAAACCCAAGCATGACTACCTATATTGAAAGACTTATCTCAAATAATATAAACATGAAGCCTGTAAGTTTGGATGTTGGGGATAGTGGATCCACGCTTGTATACCTTCAACTTAAGCCTAAGTTGGAGGGTAAAAAATATGTGGAGAATGATTTTGTGCTTCCAAGGCCACCTAAGGGTAAGCATACAGTGGAGAACATACCAACTCCAAGCCCACATAACCTATAGAGGTAGACTACAAGGAATAAGGGAGATAAGATAGTGGTAGCTTGGTACATAGAGGTCACAGGAAACCTACAGACAAAATAGATATGGAGTGCGCAAGTACCCCACCACAGGAACAAGAAGAAGAAGAAGAGGACTTGGAAGAATTCCATGGAGAGTTTCATTTCAAGAGAGTGTTTAGGAGAACAAGAACACAAGGCGCGGGAGCTCCACAGTCGGTACGAAGATCACCATGACTCTCTTTATAGAAAGAGACAACTAAGAAATGAAGGAGAAAGTTGGAGCTCAATGAGGAGGTAGAGGAGTCTGCATAGAGTGTGCCTAAAACTCCTATACCACCAGAGGATGTGGAAGAACTAAAGGAAAAAGAAATGAAGGATGAAGAAGGAGTAAAGAAGCTAGGAGAAACAGAGCAAGATACTACTCAGGACATAGAGGATCCAACTCCAAACCTTGGCGCTCAAGTTCCTAAGGGGCCGAGAAAAAAAAAGGAAAGTGGGGAGTATGTTGCACTAATCAAGGGGTATGAAGGGGACACAAGTAAAATTTTCTATGCATGATTTCAAAATACAGTGGGCCTCAAGAACTTGTATGGATGGGAGTTAATGGACCCTAACATGGCAACCAAACACATGAGGAAATGGTTTTCATGGTCCATGCACACTCACATGGATGAACCTAATATTGATGTATGTGAATAATCTTGTGTGTCAAGAAGAATGAGAAAGGAACCGTGGAACAAACATATAACCATCAAACCCATGGTTATGTCTGAAGAATGGGTGAGTAATGCCTTAGTGAAGGTATCTATAGAGGTGGCACACATGAATGTGGATAAAGCTGCCACTATTAGAGTGTTAAGGGAAGATTTCAAAGCTAAAGATGCAGAAATAACATGTATGAAAGGAGAGAAGGACCTAGAGAAAATAAGAATGGGTTTCTCATCAGCATGGTAGAGGATATCAGTGACCATGTCCTATAAGCAAGACCGCACTTAGAGCCCAAGGTACCCAAATAGCTCCCTTCAGCTATGCATTATGTACGTACCTTAGTTGATTTGGTGCTTGAGGATGGAATAGTTCAAATGCCAACACCAAAGGACCTTGAGCAGGAATCAGAGAGAGCAAGGGCTTTAGTGGTTATAAATATTTCATCTTATGAAGCATTACTCCAAACCTTGCAAAAAGAGTTGAAGAAGGCATACTAGGCATTGAATATATGTGCATCTCCAAAGGTAGTAATAAGGATTAGGACCATAATAGAAGACAATGAAGCCCTAAAGGCCATTAAGGATGAAACTTTGGGGCATCCAAAATGATTGGCTGTGGTAAAGAAAAAGCACGAGGCCCTTGCAATAGCTCAAGACCCCTATAAAGACACGATGGATTAAATTGGAAAACTTATAGTGTAAAAGATGGATCTCCTGGAAGGAAAGGTGACTGTAATGTCCAAAAATTTTATCATATTGAAAAATGAGAAGGAAGAGATTACACAATAAGAGTTAGACTCTATTGCACATGATATTCCAGAAAAGGAAGAATCTGCGCTAAGTGATTGGAAAACTTTAGAGGCTGAAATCAAAGAGGAATATCTAGAGTTGATTCTTCTAGTTGAAATAGAGGACGTTGCAGGGTGAAATTTCATTCTTTTTACAATGATTATTTAATTTCCTTTCATTCCCATTCTTTATTCTTTAAAAGTATCAAGAGGCAACCACTTTTGGGGCGGCAATGTAGTTTTGTGTCGGATAATGTTGAGCAGACAAAGTGTGACACTTAGCAGAAGGCACATAGAAGGTTCATGCATGGGAATAGAGAAAGTTCAAAGGCATGACATAATAGGAAAGGAAATGCATGAAAAAGACAAGGAAAAATTTGGGACTTAGCCATTTTTTGGATTACGGGCTATTTTTGGAGATAGTGTGCACAACACACAAACTGCATAAATAATTACGCAACACACATAGGATATTTTTGGAAGAGCTTCTACTAAGCAATTTACATGGGTTTGAGTTAATAATAAAATTATTACTATCAGTTAACCAGAAGAGATCTATTGTTAGTGCACTTGTATGTGTGTCTATTATTATAAAGTTGCATGGCTATTTTTAGCATGTGACCTATTTTGAGAATTATGTAAGTGGTGAAGGGAAAGTCCCCACACTTATAAATATTCAGTGATCTACATAGTATAGGAGGAATTAATATGAGCTATTGTGAAGTTATGCTTCCAAATCTGATGCGCACATGAGCTTATGGTAATACTTATTGCAAGGAACTTTTGTGTATTTATTGTGTTTAATATAATGGAGTGTATTGATTGATTCAAGGTCTTAAACATGATTATAAATAGATCTTTCATGGTTGAATTCATTATGGCTATTGTTTGAATCCATTACTCCATAGATCTAGATTTGGAATATGCTTTGTATAATGTTTATACGAATTATGGATCTGAATGCATTAACTCTTCATCTTGCTAACATCCTACACAAACAACTCTAGGGAGGGGCGAAGTACCTTTGCGCACTTTGGGTGAGTGCTCATCATGGGATAAGTGATGTGCCAGCATGCCTGGGTTATTTATGGTAAATTCTAGGTTGCATCAAATGTAGAAGAAATTGTTGAGAAATATGAAAATTATATGGAATTGGGTGAAATATAAAACAAAGTGTTAAAAATGAGAGTGAAAGCCCATGAAAAACAAGTAACATGATCAGGGAACATGGAATTCAAGTTGTACATGCATTCTGAATCAAATGGAATGAGTTATCCCCTCCACTACAAAGGAAAGATATGCATTCATATCCAAACATACTCCTAACTTTATGAAGAGTGAATAAGTACATTCAAATAGCTAATGAATGTGATGATGAATGGTTTTCTATAGGCTATCATCTGCTAATATTTCATTTTCCAATACCACCATAGACAATAATTTTTTTGACGAATTAGAGGATCAAAGATAGAGTTTGGGACATATGCATGAGGAATGGTGCATATTTCTTATCATAAGAAGAGGGAATAGATACATCCATTAAATTCAAGAAAGAATGTAGCTTCCAACAGAGAAGATATGAAGCCCTTGAATGAGGACATTTAATATTTTAAGCCTGGGGGTGTGATGAGTTATATAAATTTCTTTCATAACAAATCATCTTTTATATTTTGATAACAATTGTGTAAACCATGTCTATGTATTTTAGAGGAGCATTTCTGAAAAACTACCATCCCAACTATGCACTCTTGGAATAATGATTAATTGTTATAGTTATATCTAATTGTCTTTATTTTTTGATAATTGTTGATCCCCTAAGAAGACTAAGTAACTAAGGCGCGAAGGGTTTTTTCACTCATCGGCAAGGCGCAAAGGCTCACACCCAAGTAGCTTCAGCAAGGCATAAAGGTTTGCGTCTAGCAAGAACAGGCTCAAGACTTAGCCATAATTTGGACCATGGTCAGAGTTGTAATGAGGAACATGTGGAGATGTGGTCAGGCTATATTATGGATACATCTAACATGGAGAATTACAGCCCATGGAAAACATGTTTTAGGATATGATTATCATGATAAGATTAAGAGCTATAAAGTGGAGTTAGTTATGGTTTAGTTAGCATTTGCATGCCTAAGTTACTTAAGTATAGTGGGGCATGATGACATTTGGCATGTAGTTTTCTCTTGAGAGATGAATAGGCAGTGGAGGGAAAATTCCCAAAGTTATCTTGTTATGTATTGATTTACACGACAAGAAGATGGAGAAAGAGAATAGAACAAGAGAGAGTTCAGAGAGAGAGAGATGCGTGAGAATTATTCTTAAACAAAATGACAGTAGGATTAGAATGTTATTTTGATGATGTATCTAGTCTAATTATTGATCTTATAATGTATTTGACTACTGTAACAATGGTGGATTAATATAATGGTGTTTGTTATGAATATCAATGCCCAATGGATCTAGATATCTATGTTCTTTATCATGTTTTTGGTTTAGATATGATTACTAATTGATGTTCTTGAAGTTCCTAGTCATAATAATGGCCATTTATGTTTAGATCTAGTTCTTTCTTCTTGTTATTAGATGTATGCATTTACTATTGTGCACTACTCTTCTATACATGGTAACATTCTTGACAAATATCACATAGAAGAGGGAAATGGTGCCCTTTCGCAACTCGGGTGAGGTCCTAGTTTAGGTTGGGTGGTATGCTAACATGCTTGGGAATTAAAGGGTTAGAAAAAGTGATTACATCTTGGTTCCATTGTTGGGACCTCTTTTGAAGTTGTTACAAGAATGGTGTGTGATGGATGAACACTTGAAATTGGCTAGTGTGGAGACTTGGCTTAAGAACATGGAGGATGAGTTTGCACAGAGATTCAACAATGGACCTTATTTTGATGCATGTACATGGGTAGAGGAGAATTCTTATCATGAGATCTATGAGACATTATTTTGTTTTTTTTCAGTAGATTTGTATGAATGGTTTTTAGCGTATACATCAAGGAATATTTCATATTTTTTGACCTCATGTTTGGACCCTAGAATATTATTAGTGACTTCATGATTCCGATCTGATCTAGGCTTGTGTTGTTGATCATTGGTGCAGTGGTGTGTTGACTAGCTACACGTTGGAGTATGCGGTTTCTACTTATTTTTTCCCAAAGGTTATTGAGTTTGATTTCTTACAAGAACTAAGAGGATATTTATTGCATGCTTTACCGTTAGCCATTAAGATCTTGATCGTCACTCTGAGTTTATAAGCATTCCCTATGGATAGCTAAACTCCCACTAAGCGAGGGACACAGAAGTGGGTGTGGAAAGAAATGGTGGATCCTGTGGTAGAAGTGAAGAGAGAGGAAAGGCATGTCAATTAGAATGAAGCGTGTGAGAGGTAATTAGAAAAGTGATGTGAGATTATAGGAGAAATGAATGTATGGAGACATACGTTACATGAACGATTTGAGGTTCATGTGGAGGACGTGGAACCTGAGTTGTTTATGCTACCCCATCTTGGAAATTGTGGAAGGAGAGTTTCCTTGGCTTCGGATGAGAGCTTATCATGTGAAGAAAGGAGACAGACCATAGGCACACATTTGAACACACTTGACAACCTAACCCTCACACTTAGCTTTCTAATTCCTGAGACATGTATTGTTAATTCAATTGGTTTTGGTGTTGGTGAGCGAATAACATCAGGTAGATATCATTTTTCATTAGATTCATTTATGGCCACACAAAAATTTCTTGTGTTTTGTGGTATTCTATCAGGCACGTCATTTGGACAAGGTGTGGGTGTATAGAACACGGGCATCACATGTGGAAGTAGTTCAACTTCACAGAATATTGGAGATCATCTTAGCACAAGGGTGGGAATGCATAGTAGCACTACATCAGGCCTTTGTACTTGCCACAGTAGGAGGATCAAGAGGATCTAGTGTATTTGGATGGTTAGGAGTTAATGGAACTAGTGGATCTAGTGGCAAAGGAAACACATGAGGGAATCAAGGTTCTGGATCTGGGGGGCAAGTACCATAACCCCATTAGTAGCTATTATATGATATGTCTCTTCATTTTCCTAATTATAAAGGTGTTAAGGATGCTACAAAGAATATACACAAGTGTGAATTGCTATGGTATGCTAAGGGGATCACTACCCTAAAGAGGAAGGTGAGACAGTTTGTAACTATGTTGTAGGGGTGTGTGTATAGGTTGGTATCAAAAGTATGACCCACATCAGAGGTCAGTGGATTATACTGCGCTACATAATGCCTTCTTAGGAAAATTTCATATTCCTAAATTTTAGAAAAAGAGCATTCAATTGTGCTCAAGGACATTCAACAGGGTATGGAAGAAAGTATGGAGGAGTATGATGTGTGCTTCAAGACTCTCTTTTTGACGTTAACTTATGATATCCATCCTTATCAACATGCTCATTGGTTTTTTGGAGGCTTAATAACACCCTTTCAACAAGTTCTTTCACATAATACTTTCACACATCTGTGTGAGGCCTTGAAGGCTTCTCTATGCGCTGAGTCCGTTGCAAGTGTTGATATTGAGTAAGTCACTTTTTGGAGGCACAAATTGCTTCCATGGAAAAGTAACTTGAGAAATTATCTACAGATTCAGCACATAAGACTCACAGTGGACCTTTGGTGTATAGATTGTGAAGTAGAAGGACACACTAAGGATAGTTTCCCTTGAAATTTGGTGTGCGTCATGTCAATAGACAATGAAATATGTCATAGGGATCATGATCTAAGTAGATTCCCATTGTTACAAACGTGCACTCCATAAGAATGTCTCTTGTTATTGAAGGATTTTTACATCCACTACTCAAGATGCAATTGATATTGGTGTATGTCAGACTAGTTTTGTGAACTATTCTACAAATGAGGGGTGTCAACATGAAGGGTGTGAAGATGGTGGAGGAAGGGGAAGAAGTTTTTATGGAGGATTTAGAGGCCCTAGTGGTTGTGGTGGAGGAAGAAGTGACTTCCCCCTTAGAACTTGTTTCAATTTTGGGTCTACATTTCCCTACAAGCACGAGTGCTCAGATTTGTTGCAATGCTCATGGTGTGGAAAGAAAGATAAGTATGAGGAGTTCCCTGACTTGTATGATCACATGAGCTAGAATTAGAAGAAGGAAAAGGCCGTAGGAATTGTTAGTGTGAAGTGCACCAAGCCTATGTTCATGCTTAAGGTAGTGCCTAATCCTAAGTTATAACCTATATTAATAACTTCACGCATTGACGATACACGTGCTAGAGAAGTATTAAAGAAGAGGCCTATCATTACAAGGGAAGAAGTATTGCATGAAAGGTACCCTAATCCTACTTATCAAAAGGAGATTTATCAGGAGACTATAGAGGTTATCAGGAGTTTGCAAGGAGAGATTCAATGCTTGAAGGATTAGTCATAGAAGTTAGAACAGACAAAGAATACTGAGATCCCTCAAAAAGAAATTGATGATGTCAAATAGGTATGTAAGATGTTGCAAAAGGAGAATATCATTCCCCTGTTAGGAGAGTGGTTGAGAGGAAAGGTACTGCATGCTAGATGTGAGTGTGAGAAGAAAATATTGCATGATAATTTTCCCCCTCATAGTCTTGATTATGACAAGGAAATCACATTGAATGCAGTGGTTGATGGATGGATCTTGAGCAACATACTAATTGAAATAGGTGCACATGTTAATGTTCCTACTCTGAATGTGTGGAATCAGATGGGGAGACCAGCATTACAATCATCTTCAAATGTGTTGTACATGGCGAATACAACTAAAGATACACCCATCAAAGTTTTGAAGAACGATTCCATAACCATTTAAGGGGCCGAATTCACTAGGGATTTTGAAATCTTTGCGCTTGCTGAGGAAGATGGTTTTCCATAATTACTTGGACATCCTTGGTGTTATGTGAATAATGTTGATTTTTTCTTCAACAAGGGATACATTAGTTTTGAGAATAAGAAGAAGCGCATAATTATTCCACTAAAATATGGGAGGTATACACCTTATGTAGATCCTTTGGGGAAGGAGGACATGGATAAAATTTATGTTCACACCATTAAAGATCCAAAAGTTATTGAGCCATCAAGAGGAGTCATTTAGTGTGATGATGCTCAGTCCATGACTGATACGAATAGCATTGCATGTGATAATTAGGCGCATGGGAATTATGAGTTAGATAGGAGAGAAATGAAGGGAATTGTGACTCGATTTTTTAAGGCACATTTGGTTAGGAATCTGAGAGGAATATAATTAACAAGTTACACTAGACAAGGTAACCCTAATGTCTTTTTACACGCTATGGAAGTTCAGTGGACTTGGGAAGTAGAACAGAGGAATATGATTTTTTATACCTTGTGTGGAACAACCGTGGATTGGTGGATGACCCATTGGGATAATATTATAGAGTTGTGTGAAGTGATAATAGTGTTCTCTATTAGAATTCTCTGGAAAAATGCACCTTCAAGGATATGTGACAATCATAGGAATGAATCAAGCTTTACCCCCTTCACTCTAGATACATAAGTTCTATTCCACCTTGGAAGGTTGTGCACATACATGGTATGTATATTCAGAGTTGCATCTTCATACAGGAAATTGGCAGGAGTTGACAACATGTATTATTCAGAATTTCGAGTATTTATCTTCTAAGCCATCAGTGAAATAATAGTTGTAGGTAGTCAAGCACCTTACTCTAGGAGATAGTGACAAAGTTGATGACCTCATCCTAGATTTTATAGGGGAGCCTAATTTAGAGGCACGCTTTGAAGAGGAAGAAACATATGAAGTATAGTTTGAGCATGCCTGCCTAGAAAAAGCTAATGGAAAAATGGTTGTACCTAATAGATGATGAGGAAGTGGAAAACCTAGATGTTGATCATACAGAAGGTATGCGTGAAGTCTTGGATAGTGAAAATGAGAAGGGGCATGCTTAGCATAAGCCTATAAAAATAAAGAAGGTCAACATTGGCACAGAAGCATAACTAAAGAGGAAATAATTTGTGATTACTAGATGGAGCAAGAAGTTTCAAAGATAATTGAGTAGCTGCATGAAATCCAAGATTTGTTTCCACATGGATACCATGAATTAAAATGGGTTCATCACTCATTGGGAGAGATGTGGATTAAGTTTAAGGAAGGTGTGCACCCGATTAGGAAAATGTCTTATAGGGTGAATCCTAATCTACGTGTAAAGGTGAAAGAAGAGATTAATAAAAAGTTGGAATCTAGGATCATTGAGACCATTAAAGAGTCATAATGGGTTAGACCAATGGTGATTAGTATCAAGAAATATGGGTGGATAATGATCTATGTGGAATAAATACATTTGAATGTTGCGTGTGTGATAGATCCTTTTTCAATGCCTTTTTCTAAGGAAATCTTGGAAGGTGTAGTAAGGTGCAAGATCGACTCTTTTACAGATGGAGTATTAAGGTATCACCAGGTAAGGATTACAAATGAATACCAAGAGAATAATAATTTCACCACTAAATGGGGAAGTTTTTATTACACGGTTATGCCCTTAGGTTTTAAGAATGCGCTTGCTATATTTTCACTCATTGTGGTGCAAGAATTTCAAGACTTCATTCATAAGTTTCTAAAATTCTACCTGGATGATTGGATGGTGTATGGATTAGTAAAGGATCATTGCAAAAAATTGAGATTGATGTTATAGAGGTGCAGATAGTTAAGTATCTCTCTGAACATTAAGAAATGTGTCTTTGCTACTCCTTTTAGCACATTACTAGGTCATATTATTTGTAAGGAAGGTTTATTGGTGGACCCTACCAAAGTTGTTATTTTGGGTTCGGAGGAGCCTACCAATCAAAGTGTAGTAGATGTATTTTTGGGACATACAGGTTTCTAAAGAAAATTAATTAAAGGCTATGCCATAATTTCCGTGCCTTTAGAATAACTATTGATGCATAAGGGAAAATTTCACTAGGGTGAGGTGTAACATGTTGCTTTTGATACGTTGAAGGAGAATCTTATCATTGTACCCATTTATCATTTTCCCTCTTAGGATAAGCCCTTTCATGTACATGTGGATGCATCAGGGATGGAAATTGGATAATTTCTAGCACAACCTGGAGAAGGGGTTGTTGATCACCCTTTATGTTTTTCAAGAAGGAAGTTAACTCCAGCTAAGAAGAATTACACAAAAATGGAGCACAAAGTGTTGTCTATTATTTATGCACTACATAAGTTTAGGAAGTACTTGTTGGATACTTCATTTTTATTTTACACAGACCACATGACACTTAAGTATTTGGTAAACAATCCTATTTTACAAGGTTGCATATACTGTTGGATTTTTTTATTTTAAGAGTTTGAATTTTCAGTCATCGTAAAACAGGGGAAGAGAAATTCAGGACCTGACCATATTTCGAGAATTACTTCGAGTGAGGACACGCAGAGCATTGGAGACACAATGCTAGATGCATAGTTATTAAGATTACAATGTGTGCCCTTTGATTTACAGGATATTGTTGCATTTTTAGGGATAGGTGTGGCACATGACAAAATGAAGAGTATAGAAAGGAAATAACTTACCATTCACACCGTGTCTTATATGTTTATTGGTGGAGATCTATAAAAAATTGATCGGGATGAAATTTTACGCCGATGTGTATTAGAACATGAGCCCATGCGCATTATGGAGGAATCTCTTGGAGGCATTACTAGTAGACACTATGCAGAGTGAACCACCACATGCAAGATTCTAATGGCTGGTTTGTGGTGGGAAAAATTATACAAGGATTACAAATAATATGCCAAGGACTGTGATCATTGCCAACATCTTAGGAATCCTGGGGATAGAGATGAAATGTTGTTAAGGCCTATAGCAATTGTGGAACCTTTTGAAAAATGGGAAATCGAATTTCGTGGGCCCTATTTCCCCAGTAGCATGTACAGGATTGGGTCACACTACATCATTGCTTTTACATATTATTTTACAAGGTGGGTGAAGACCAGTAGCATCTACGAAGGATTGCGTTGTAGCTACTGTAGAAAGGTTCCTTTGGGAGAATATCATAAGAAGGTATGGATGTCCATTAATTTAAATAAGTGATAGGGGTAATCATTTCTTGAATGAGACTGGTTAAATATTATTAGCAAAATTTATGGTAGCACATAATAAGACTACACCGTATCACCCACAAGCTAATGGAATTGCTGAAGATTTCAACAATATTTTGAGGCACACATTGAAAAAGATATGCAAACATTGGAAGGAAAGCATTGGGATGATAAAGTTCTCTTTTATACTTTGGTCATATAGAAAAACCTACAAGAGACTAAATAAAATAAACACCCTTTCATTTGGTGTTTGACGTACAGAGGTTTTTTTTATTGGTTGAGTTTCATGTTACCATCCCTATGTATTACGTGCATGTAGGAGGATTGGTTAATGAGACAAGCTCTTGAAGGGTCACATATAAAAACTGGATACAATTTTATGAGAGGTGCATGTTATATCTTGATGGATCTAGAAGACATGGAGAGAGTAATATAAAGAGGCTTGACAATGATCGACACATTAAAAAAAAGAATCTCAAAGTTTGGACAAGATGGTTGTTCTCTATGACTCCAAGTTTTTACGCCATCCTAGTAAAGTTCTAAGTACATTGGGTGGGGATTGTATGTTGTGACCTTTATACTTGACTCAAGTGATTACTGGGTAGAAGCTATTTGGAGGGCACACGGTTTCCTCGATTTATTTAATGGGACTAGGTTGAAGGCCTACTATAAAATAAGTTTTATTGGTGTTTGTAATAAGGCAATGTTTCCATTTTTCTTAGGGTTTCCTTTAATGCATTTTACTTTATATGCGTTTCCTTTGATTGTTCTCTATGCATGGTATTTTTAGTCCTGTGTTGTGGTGTGCATTGACACATGCGTAACTAACTATGTTTTAAGTGATTCCATGTGTAGAGGATCTTACATACATTTAGTGTGAGGTGGATTGAAGTATAATGCAGGAAATGGTTGGCACATTTCTAAGGGTGGTTAGATTAGTTGAAAACTTATTCTAGGACATTGATGCGTAGAGGTAGAAGAAAACTGGTTTGTGTTATATGAGAAGGTGTTCTTATGCGAAAGGTTGAGATGATTGAATATCATGCAAAAGAGGAAAACAAAATTCACTTAGTGTAACATGAGGTAGGTGGTGGATATGGGAAACTAGTTAGTGGATAATGCATCAAAGGTTAAGTAATTCAGTATAGTGAGGCACGTGAAGGAGGTTTGTGGTAGTGAAGCAGTGTTAGCATGCCAAAAGGTAAAGACTGTAGTGCACATGAGGTGGGGTCATGGAGAAGTTTACTTAAGAAAAAAAAATGCTGTTGTTAAAAATTAACGTTAAGATGCATGGGTGGAAAAGGATGGTGAGGTCATGGAAAAAGTATAAATAGGGGGTGAGGGTAGTCATTTTAACTACCTTTCCTTTGAAATTGTTTTGTGATCTCGAGCTATTGAAGTGTGACGAGGGTATGATAAAGAAGCAAAGTACTTTGTGAACCAATGGTGATTTGACAAATTTTGATGAGACCTTATGCAAAGTGGCAAGTGGAGTAGATAATGTGGCGGCAGGGTAGGAGTTTCATAACAGTGAATCTATCGATGTCAGAGAGCATCAAGTAGATAAGGATAAGTTGAAAAAACTAGGGAACATGCAGTAAAGGAACGAAAATGACACCAAGATAAGGCACAAACCAAGATACCGGTGGTGAAAAAGGAGGAACCCATTGAGATATACTCAGAAATGAAGTACCCCTCAGGTGTAATCAAAGAAGAAAAGTTGAGTTAAAATTTATATAGATGCAAGATTAGAGAGTTCAACCACAAGATATGAGGAACATGACAAGTTGATGCAAGCAGATCTAGTGAAAGACGTTCCATGTTTAGACGAGCTTCAGAAACCCTAAGGTTGATGACTCAGTGTAACAAGAGGTGCATAAAAAATAGATTTTTGTCAGCTATGGGATCTACCCTTCTTCGTTAAACCTACCCCACTACTTCAAGTGGTTGATGTCGTGGGTGCACAAGGATATTTTTCTACTTTGCAGGGAGAAGAATGAGGATTACGAGGCCGGTTGATAAGGAGAGTGACAGACATGCATGGAACAATGGTGAAGGATATGGCACTTGACCTATGTACCAATGTGAAAATTTCAGAATTGGTGAAACAATTTAATTATGAGAAGGGTTAAAGAGATAATGTTATCTCAGATCTATATGACTTGACATTAAGCATCATAACCTAACTTATCAACTACAAATTGGGTGCATTATAACATGGTGGATAGATATAAACAAAAGATTCATGTACATTGTGTATAGAGTCTCAAAATGAACACACTATAACATCACATGGAATTCATTGTGGAGAGTAATCATTGAGGAAGCACAGGTGTAGAAATGAAGTTGGAGTGAAAGATCACATAGGGTTTCATCCTACTGTTAATCATATTTTTGGAAATTGGCATCCTCGATGGAATTGACGGGAACATGTGGGTTTACCCACCAGTGCACACATGATTGCCTGTGGTGAAATTTTTTTACATTTCACTTGTGATGGTTCCATTACAAATTTACCTACAAGGATCAAATGAAAAAAATGGTATGAGACACTGCGTGAGGCTTTTGAAAATGAGTGGCGTATCATAGCATGAGTTTCTAGAAGTTAAAGGGGGACCACGTTAATTTTTTAGTTATGTAACACTTCTAGCTTGGTAAAATTTAAGATGTCCAATGGAGAAATAGGGCCGTGGTGTAAACTTATCATTTGCATTCACTGCTAAATATGTGAAGTGTGCCATCAATCAGTTGAAGGATGCATGGAAGATGATCTGGGATGTTGACAAAGTGGACTAAGATGTTCATACTCTATGCACATGACCTATAAGTATGATACTGAGGTCGGCGTATGTCAAAGTCTTAGAGTAAGAATTTCCTAGATCTGCAGTCGCAGAAATCAATGTCACAATCATGGGCTTCATCTATTGAGTGTTTTTTTAGCTGCATCCTAAGACACAAGGATGATTTAAAGTGGAGGTTGTGGAATCCACCTTTCTAAAAAAAAGAAATGAATTGATTCTACCAATTAAAGTGGTCCAAGTAGGAGAAGAAGGAAAGGAAGAAGAGGAAGGAAGTGAGGAAAAATTGGACACTTTTAGGAAAAGTAAGTATAATATGCATCAAAACAACAATGGGGGCATGTAGGTATATCATAGCAAGGCAACATGCCAAGGCTTCAAAACCATAGAGCACCGAGAAGTTAAGAAGTCTAAAGAAGAATAGATCAAAGAAGAAAAATTCTAAGGTACATGATGTCTCTAGTTTTCAAAAACAGAGACATGATCATAACAATATCATGCCACATTCAGAGAGGAAATCAAGGTAGAGCTCAAGGAGGAGGAGAAGACAAAGGCTTGAGGCAGAGGCCTAGGGAGTGACTTATGCATGCGTGAAGGAAAATACTCCTACTGCGGAGGGGACCTGTGAAGAATCTAGTGAAATAAGGTTTCACCTACCTAGCCCACGAAACCAAAAAAGAGAAGGAAAAGGGAGACTCCTTTGTTATTAAGGAGGATAAAGGGATTTGCTGCATAGGTACAAGCACCCCATAGAAGCAAATGCTCGAAGCGTAAGGTAGAAAGGAAGAAGTGGATGCATAGGTAACCCATCATATGGACTTTATGGATAATCCTGCGAAAAGGTGTTTGTGTGCACCTGGTTCTAGAGAACCCTTCCCCCATAAAAGTCACTTTCGGTTGGGATATCTTAGAAAAAGATGGGAGCGTGTAACTAGGATGAAGATAAGATGATAATTTGGAATCTGCATTATCATGTAGAGCAGCCCAAGCTTTGACGTTAGCAATCATGTGATTGAGACCATCCATTTAAAAAAGAATAAAGTAGGTGAATTATAAAGTATTGGATCCAATCTACCTTATAGATGTAAAAGGCATGTGCAACACGCTGCAAAATATATCCTCAGAAGTCATAAGATGGAGCTTGGACACAGGGGCAAATATTCAAACCTTAGTCGTAGATCACAAAGAGAAGGAAAAAGAGATAGAAAAGACTTGCAGTAAAGAATTAAAAGGAGAATATGCACTGACAAAGGAAGCATATGATCAAGTTGACTAACTTGGTTAAGAAGGTCTTTAGGAAAATGTTTTACACTACTGAGCTAAGCCAAGATGGACTATAATGATGAGATTGAAGTATTTGGAAGACTTGGTGGGGATGTTTCTGGTTAACATCAAGGATTACGTGGGACCCACAACTAGAGGATCTCATGGAAAGGAGATGTAAAATAACAAGATTGCTATTAAGGCCTACATTAGTGAGTTGGAGAACTTGCTTCCCCCAACTCAAGGAGGAAAACATATTAGTAGAGTAGGGGCTTCAATATTTTTTGGAAATGTTGAGCCCATTATTAATGTGCATGTAATAGATGAAGAGGTCACCATCAAGGCCTTATAGGATGAAGGTCCCGATGAATAAGATTGAGCCATGCCCAATTGATAATTGACACTAGTAACGTAGAAGTATAATATCAAAACTAAGCATGATAAGTTGGAATTTTGGATTGGTGAACTCCAAGATTCCATAATAGAATGTATGGATGAGTTTCAAGGGAGTTTTCATGCGAAGCTGGTGGTGGTTATAAAGGAACTCAAGGGGAAATTTGAAGAGATTACACTAGACCAGGTACCCAGCATAGTGGAGGAAGCATCAAGAAAATCTATGGCTGAACTATAGGCATGGAAATAAATTAAAGGGGGAGATAGACATGGAGTTCCCTGAACTCATCTAGTTAACCATTTAAACTATTACATACATACATCATGTTTTTGCCTTATCTAGTTTTCATATCGATGGGGTTTTGTTCGAAGAGCGTAGAAAAATTACTGAGGGACGAAAATTAAAACTAGTGTGGGGTAATGTTGGGCCCCTAATAAGACTAATTAGCTAAAGCAAAAAGGGTTTTGGCACATGTCTATCAAGGTGCAAATTTTCACGCCCAAGGGTAACTTCAGGAAGAGTGTAGAGGTTCGTCACCCAAGTATAAAAGGATTAGGGACTTGGCGGTATTTTGGACCATGGTTATAGTTGCAATGAGGAACACATGTGGAGATGTGGCCAAGGATTGATTATGGATAAGGCTAAAGCATGGAGACTTGTATCCCAAGAAAATCAATAATCTAGGATATGATTATCATGATAATATTAAGAGTTGTAAAGTGGAGTTAGTTATGGTTTATCTCACATTTAGCATGTCTAGGGTACTCAAGTATGGAAAGGGCATGATGACATTTGACATGCGGTTTTTATCTTGAGTGATGAATATGTGGTAAAGAGAATATTCCTAGAGATATTTTTTTATGTATTGATTTTCACGAAAATAAGAGAGAGAGAGAGATAACAAAAGGAGAGAGAGATCAGATAAAGAGATGTATGGAGTATGCTTCTTGAGTAGAGTGATTGCAGGGTTAGAATGGACTATTATGTTGATGTATCTAGGTCCAGTTATAGATATTTTGATGTATTTGGCTACTACAACCATGGTGGATTAATATAATGGTGCTTGTTCTGAACATCAGCTCCCAATATGGATCTAGATATATGTGTTATTTATTGTGTTCTTGGTTTATATCTGATTACTACTTGATGTTCCTCATGTTCCTAGTCATAAGAGATGGTCATCTATGCTTAGATCTAGTTCTCTATTCTTTTTATAGGATGTATGCATTTACTATAACAAGCATTAGTATGCCATATCATGGTAACATTCTTGATAAATCTCACATAGAAGAGGGGTCCTAGACACCTTTGAACATGCCTCAGGTTGAGCTCCTAGTTTAGGTTAGGTGATATGTCAGTGTGCATGGGAATTAATGGGTTAGGAAAATTGAATACAATGATGTGTGTGTGTATTTATTCTTATATCCCAATAAATTGTTTGGACAATTTTATATGTGTTGATGTTACTCTTGGTTGTGAGTAATTTTCCATATGTAGTAAATTAACCTATCTAAAACAACTTGTCCACAGCCAAAGGACCTATGTGAAACAAATCATCCGTAGCCAAAGGAAGTCATCCAAAACAAAGTGTCACATTTATGAAGATATTTAGAAACATGGAGTTATGGTACTCAAGTCTTTACATGCCATTAGAGATTGAGTTACAAAAAGAATTTGGAAATCTAGGAGACAAATAGTATTTGATTTGGTCATTAATGAAGAACTGATTGTTAGATTAACACTTGTTGGGTGTTTCAAAAAGAAATGATTGATTAGTTAAACACTTGTTATATGTTTCAAACATGTGTTGAATATTTTAGTCATTCTGTTTAAGACTCCTTGTTTTATTCTTCTTCTTCTCATGTGCTTTATTGATGAGGTATAAAGGAAAAGGCTAGTTCCTAGTAACACAATTCTTACTTAGAAGTTAATCAGTGACTTGCAGAGAATAAGTTAGAGAGTCAAATAATAAATATCAGTTTAATCTTATTTTCCTAATGTAATGTTTTTTGAAAAACAATAAAAGAATATGAGTTCTATTATTTAGTTCCTAGTCACAAAGCTAGGAAGGGATTAACACCCAAGCTAGGGCCCACTTGAGTTTTGCTATATCCCCTTCATTGTTTTTTTATGCATACATAATTAGGAACCATTTTCTTTCTGAATCTACAACTATTTTCTATTATAAGCATTTAACGGTCATTTATTTCTAAGTATGAGTTTTGTTTTACTTCTAGCATTGTTTTGTGACAATTATTTCATTTCCAACCTCTCAAATCATTATAAATGTGCATACAACACTGATAGAATTTCAATTTTACATCCCCTTGTTTGATAATTAAATGAATGTGATTCAATGTACAACATATTAATTTTTGTAATTTGATTTGCACCATCAGCCTCTCTAGCTTCCGTATCTAAATTCTTTGTAACTCCTTATCTTGATAAAGATAAATCCCCTATAATGTAAAATCCCTATGCATCTACTTCAGGATATTTTGATATAATTGAACATACTAAGAAAAATAAAGTCCAAATTTCTGAAGTGGAGTACTATCAAACTTATCTTGAATCCTTTTCTCAAATCACAAAATTTCTTAATGCCAATTCATCCCAAATTAATTCCTCAACCAAAGAAATTTTAACTACCCCTGAAGCCTCATATCCATAATTTTTTTTGGCCTCCACTCCCTCCACATCAAAAAAATTGAGCCTTTCTATGTAACTTTTTTGATAGTAGGACACAAATTAAGAAATTATATCATTAAATCTGGTGCTTCCAATAATGTTATGATTGTGCAAGTGGCTCATGCACTTGGCATTAGTATTATTATATATTTAGGCTCATGTGGCTACATGGAAACTAAGGAGGTTCCTTCACTAGGTCGGATAAAGGATGCCAAGTTTCCTTTCCATCTTTTCCAGAAAAATGAGTCAAAACTACTATTCTAGTAGATGATAATCTAGGTTCTTATGGAATTGTTTTAATTAGAAATTTTTACAAATATGTTGGAGGTAAGATACAAATGGAGTGGTCTTATGTTTAAATTCTATTAAACAGAAAAATGAAGAAAATATTGTCTGAGAGACTAGAAAAACATAATATTCTGAAAATAGATGACCCTAGAGTGGAAATATTTTATCAAGATCTTGGTCATGGAAACTACATGGTCATGTCGTATTCATGATTAAATCCCCTATAGGAATTTCAAGCATATTTAAATTCCATCTAGGTCCTTGAGTTTGATGGAATTTTTTCTTCTTTTAATTCAGGAGAAGGGATAGTTCTTATCTCACCTTCTGGTAAAACATATCCATTCTCATATAAACTACAATTTTCCAATACCAACAACACAACTAAATATGAATATCTTTTTATTAGTTTGAAAGTAGATAAGGAAATGGGGGTTAAAAATATCTAATCACAAGATGATACTGAACTATATAGTGAAACAACTTTGAATCCTTTTTCAAGTAAAAAAATGAAAGGTTGAATTTTTATAGGAATAAAGTGTGGGACTCAATTGAACCTTTGAAATTTTTTTCAATTGATGTTATGTCAAGAGAAATTAATTCAAGTTTAGATGTTTTAGCAGTCTCATGATCACAATTGGTGCCTCATCTAGATTTTTTATCAAGAAAAATATTACTATTGAGATTATCTTCAGGAATAGTGTACTTGACAATGTGGAGAGGTGAAAAGTTTTCAGGGATGATAAACACCTCATTTCCTTCTTCCAATTAATTGATAAATTCAATAAGTTGTACTTTTGAAGGAAGTGAAGCTGTATATAAGGAGTCTCTTTAATCTAAAGATGAAGAGGGATAAAAACGTGAAGATGATCATGAATGTTGTACTAAATTAAAGGGTAATAGAATACCTAAAGGATTGATCATCCTTGACTATTTATGAAAATAAAACATCTATCATGCACATATTCAGTCAACAAGAAGGTCTAGAACAAATATATTCACTCTAGCTCTTCCTAAGAGGATCATTTACAAGCCTAAAAATGTCTCAAAAACTTGCAAAACTGAGTTATTATCACCCAAAGGATCCTTACCACCTCAATTCTCTGGTTTATAATACTTCACATAATCCCCACAACATAATTCCACATCATTCCATCCATCAAAGAACTCACGCTTCACTCATTCTTACCTTTTTCATCCCTTCCTTCAAGTTTGTTGACTAGTTCCTTTTGCTCAACATGCGACTTTTGTGTTCTTTAGCTTCACCAATGCTCCACATAGACCTTTAAAACCTAATTCACACCTTAAAAAACCTTAGATCAATTAAGTAAAAGGTTTGAAAGAAATTAAAACCATAAAACATCCCTTCTTTAACAAAAATTACCTATTAGAAGCCCTTTAGACAAGGTAGCCTCATACATTCATGCATAGAGTGATCTAGAAGTACCCAAAAGAACCTATAAACTTCATTATCATCCCTTCATCATATCCAAGGTGAATGAAAAATTCTAGATTCCATCTCCTTCACGTTTTCTCTCTATCCCACTTTTGCTCCATAGGCTCTCTTAAGCTCCTATTTAGGCCTTAGACAATCTATTTTTCTTTATAACTTTCTTTCTAAAATCTTAAAGACATAAGCTTGGGAGTTTTTGAAAACCCATTAATGCATTTGTCTTTCCCCTAAATTTTCAATGTTGGACTTAGTATAAAAATGCAACTTCCTTTGTTAATTACCCCTCTTGATTAACCTTATGAATGTGTGCAATCACTTCTCTCTAGACTATCATAAAAGTACAAAATACTAACCCTTAGTTCTTCAATGTTATTTCATAATCCATTTCCTTTTTCCATTAACATTATGTATTAATAAATTAATAGTAAAATGTTTTGGTTAAGTGTCTCTAAATGCAAACCCTAGATCCTTCCCAATGAAATCCTCCTAGCAAACCTAATAAGAGTTTATTTGGCTATATCTTCTCTCAAATCTTTGATTCAAACCAATTTTTTTAATAAATCTATGCTTTTACCTTAGGCACATGGGGATATTAATAGTCATACTTGTGGATTCCATAATCCTTTAGAACCATTCAATTTTCTTCATTCTACCTATAGATGACAATTTATACAAGCCTCCAAAGTGTCACTTCCTACATAACACGATTATAATCCTTCTCATAAATTTATGGAGTCGAAAAGCTCAGTCTTCTCACCTACTTAGTAATGGAATAAACAAGAACTTATGTACATACTTCACTCAACTCCCCTGAGCACAAAACCCCTAGTTATCCATAGTCACACTGTAGTTCTACTTAATATTTTGTAACATGTAATAGGAGAGGTATCAAGGAAATCTATTATTCCACCCATGTAAGCTTTATTCCACAAAATTTCTCCATATAACCAACTATCTCACTTATTATTATGTCTTTCTAAAGTTACTACAATCATGCACACAGTCCTTTTCTTCCTCTAACTCTACCACAACAGATAAAGTTCAATATTAGTCACTAGAAACCTTCTAAGATGAGTTATTACACACACAAACCTATCAAATCTTCCCTATAAATCCATAAACTTATGAATTATGAAACATGCATACAAATTTTTGTACATAAACTAAGTTCTTCATTCAAATAGATATAGTTTCAGACAAATTTGATAAGGTTCCACATTCTTATTGTCTTCCCTCATCTTGATGTAGAGAAAAAATAGAAACATGCATTTATTCTATGAGCAATAAGTCTTCAAGTAACTCTCTTCTCCTAAGCTCTACACTAGAGGATCAAAACAAACCCAAAAATCCTAAAATCTGTTCTAACTGACAACTTCTCACTTATATAGGATAATCATCACCCTAACCTATTAAACATCTTCATGACCTTTCTCATTCATCAACCAACTCCTCAAACTTCATTAAAATTCTATAGACACTTACCTTGAAATTTTTTGCTTGACTAGTTATTGCTCATAATTAAAATAAAATGTAAATACACTAGTTAAATCTAAATGCTATGGTAGCTATAAATAAATGACAAATAAAATAACTTAGATACACCAAAGAAAATAAGTAATAAGAATGTAAAACCCTAAAGTGTAAAAGGGTTGGAAGATCCTTAGTTGATTTGTAGATGTAACAGTACTATGTCACAGTGGAGAATGATTGAACAAGAATGGGAAATCGTCATATAAGAGCTCTAGAAAATAAAGATCTGAGTGATTTGGTTATGATTGTACTTGTGATTAAAAAATGGATTGGGGAGCCTAGGATGCCTTGGTCTACAATCTAGGTGCCCTGGCCTAGTGCGGAAACGTTCTAGAAGCCAATTTCATATAAGTTATCAGATGGTGTGAGGCCTTTGAACTACTTTATCACATGTATGTCACACTTAGCTCATTGATATCGCTATAAAATCATGTAATAAATGAATCACCTATAAAACCCCAAGCAAAACATAAAACCCCTAAAACCTAAAGATGCATATGAAGGGGTCAAATTTTCCACAACTGCCAAATTGATGGACTTATCACTGAGTGTTGCACTACATCTAAGACCCAATGTAGTTCTAGGTGTGTGTGTGTGCAGAATTGTTCCCTAGGTCTATTTTGTGAAAGTCACACTTTGTGAGTAGATAACAAGTAACTAGATGTAGAATGTAAATAATGTGTGCATGGAAATAATAGACTACCCTCTTATGAATTGCGATGAAGATGAACTAGCCTTGTGTCCCTTGTGATGGAGCTAGATGGATGTAAAATATAGCTATACATGTCTTAATGGATGTTGACCTTAGGTGGTGATAGCTAGTGTTTAGTGGTTAGTCCCTTATTATCATCACATAACTTTATATTTATATGATTACTTCATTTGAATTTCATAATTAACCATCTGAAAAGGATGACTACCAAAAATATAAGATGCTCAAATTGGCTAGAAAGGACCCAAAAAATGAGAGTAAAGTGTAAAGAGGATAAGGGTTTCCCAGCAAGGGATGAGAGCGCTTAGTGCTAGCATCTTGGTTGGGCGCTCCAGTCCAGAAAAGGAAAATCCTTGAAGTATGAAAAGACAAACTAGGCCAATAAAGGTGTCATACCAAAAGTAGGTTCAATAGAAAGCAATGATAGATGGCCAAAGACATGGGTTAATCAATACTCTTCTTGCTTAGGAACCATGCAAATAGTAGTATGTGATCGAGACTAAATAATGACTCAAAGTGTGTGATTTTTTGTCTACATTTGCCCCCACTTTATGTTGGTGAGGGAAAAGCTCAGTAACATAAAGTACATAGAGATGTGCACCTAATATCTGTGTAGATTGATGTAGAGAACGTGAAAAGGGACTAGAAAAAGTGTGGAGTACTAAAAATATGGAGCATAGAGACTAAATGTGTAAAAAGTGTAAAAAAGTGATGAGATTGAACCTAGGGTAGAAGCACATGTGTAAAATCCAATGTGTGTGATGTACCTACATATTAGTATCGATGTGTGTAATGTGGAGCGCAAGGATCATAGTGATTAAAATAGCTATGAATGTCACATATGCGTTGGACCTGTAAAACAGAAGATAATCCAAGTAGTCAATAGTTGCCAACGAGGAATATCCAGTAAAAATCAGTGGGTTGCCAATGAGGACATCTATGTATGTAAGAAAATATTCAAGTCAATGGAAATGCAAAAAGGAACATGTTGCAACTTGATCAAGGATCTGAAAAATGGTGCTAGATTAGGATCTCATTATCGAGGAAGTTTCGAGTTTTTTGCGGAAAGCTTATAGGTCATATCGCTAAGGGTGTGGAGGATACTGCAGAACATTATCCCAGTTCTAGATGAACTAATGCATGAGGATGACAACACTTCTCCTTAATTGAATACAACCATAATAATGTATGCCTTTTTACAAGGGGGGGTCCGACTCGCCTGACATGAAGCTATTGATAGCGTATCGACAAGCTTTGGATCTGATGACTTTTACCTTCAAAACTGTGATTCTCAGACATGCTAAGAACCACCTGCCTCTGCTTAAAGTTGCTCGGCATTGACGCTGATTTATAGATTGTGTATGAACCCACTCACTATGTAACCAACTGATTTCATAAATAGAAATTCAAAAACTGAACTGTACAAGAACTAGTTCTTGTAGTGTCTCTAAACCCAATTTGCCCGATTCATCCGACTGTGGTAGCAGATGCAACATCACTATAGGCTCGGATGTAGCCATTGAAAGAGTACCAACTGTTGTAACTAGAATGCGGAGGCGCATACTGAATGGGTAGGACAAGCTCTGTAATGGTAGCCAACCAGAGGTGAGGCTGGACAAAGAAAATGTGGGTGTGGAAGATTGTGATCCACGTGATTCACAAGTATTTCCAACATGGAGGAGACAATTAAACTGTTGCATGTCCAACAATGTGTAATATAGCTGATCGTAAATGTTCAAGAAGGCAATATAGACCGGAACTGATTTTGACTGGGGTTGCATATTCCCCCAGAGATCGCAACTATTCTACAGTGAATGGCTTGGTTTAGTGACCACAAATTTTTTATTTTTCATGTTGTGATAAGTCTGACATGGTATTAGGAATTTGGGGGTATTTACGCTAAGTTTTAAACATTGATCAGAGTAAACGATCGACAAATTCTTACAACAAAGCTTACATCAATTTAATGAGCCATGGTGGACCTTTCATAGTGCCATCCAACATGTTGGACACATGAAGCATTTTCCATTAGCATGATTTTGCAACCCCTAGACAATGTGATTTCAAAAACATGTATTGGATTTCGTAACTACAAAGTTCTACGTACAAAATGCCAACCATTAGATTTTGTCGCATGTACCCAACAAATGGATTAGAACCCCCCGGAGACGCTACTGCAGGACTGTGTACTAGGTAGTTAGGCCTTTAGTTGTGAAACGCCTATCGGCGTAAATGGACCTATGTCCATCTATGCCATAAGCCGTAGAAAGCAAGTGAATCAAATAGGGCGATGAATTAGATAAGCAATCATGAGATACAACATATTAACGTATATGTGATAGCCACCCATGTGTCCATAATTATGAACATGTCCCAAATACTCATTAGCGTTATTTTAAGGAAGTTTTATTTATAGCATTCCAAGATATGTGATATGTATCGTTGGCTTTATGGAATGGAATGTAGAGTGGACGATAGATGTCATCAAGCTCCACTATTGAATGGAATCTGTAAGTAGTGAGATGCATTTGTTTATGCATTATCAATATTGAATTGAATGCACCATAAACGAATGGAGTAGATTGGCATCGGGAAATTAGCAGCTCTATCTACTACCTGTGTTGTATGTAGTCTTTTTATGTGTTGAGAATTTCACCTCTTCTAGTTGTCTAACTAGTCAAAAGGCTTCATCTTGAAATAATCATTGCGACTAGGACTCAATATATCCCACTGAGTCATGTCTTCAGATCCAAAGATTTTGATGTCATCCTATAACATATATCACTAAGGTGTTTTCATCGTAAGCTTGAATGATGCCACTTCTAGACCCCTAAGATAAAGTCAATAACCTTCTTGAGTTATTGTAATGAGGAATCATACACCAAATGCATAAGTGTGAGATTGTGGTGTGGTCCAAATTCATCCCTTATATATGTATCCTCAATGGTCCAACCTATGGACCACAAGATTACCCTTCGTTGCTCCATCAGGTAGCTGAGTACTACACGAATAAGTAGATGGTGGAGAATGTGTAATCATAACGTAGTCGATGCAGTGATGAGCTTCATTCATTTAATATCTAGATATCAACCCATGTATTGTAGGATGTATAGTACCAAATTGAATATTTTTTGAAGTACTGTCAAGACACCCCAAAAACTTATGTATCCTCTCCACAAGATGTACGATTTTTTGGTGTGAAGATGAGAAGATTGCAAGATGTGTGAATATTTTCCTTGTGTATTGTGTGAGTTTCATGTGTATAGGTTTTGGCTTTTATTTGTTTTACTATGAATTTTAGAGATAATGAGATTGCGTCATCGGGTCATGATAACTGATATTGTGTATCAGCCCCTTATCATCAGATGTGTGTTCTTGCAAGACTATATAAGAAGTAGGTATTAATTACATTGAAAGTGTGTAATCATGAGGGAACTAGATGATAGAAGTAAATGATGCAAGTTGCTCTATTCAGGGATTGCGGTCTATGCGAAAACATTTGCAAGTATAGGAATATCAAGATCCAAAACATGCGGAATATAGATCTAACAATCCCCACAAAATCTACAGCAATGGAAGTATAAACATAGATATAATCCAAATCACAACAAAAGTACAGACACATAACACAGTATGTACTGTGGTTCACCCAATATGGGATACGTCCACCAAAGATAGAGATCTCAATATATATAATATAACAAGAGCACAAACCAACTCTTCAATACAAGAGTACAATGCATCTTTCCAAGAGTATCTCCTCTCCTCCAGATCTCTAAACGGATCTCCATGTGTACACTACAACCGTGCCTCCAAACACCACCATTAGATCTCACATACCTAGGAAGTTACCTTGCATCTACCACTGTGCAACCAAGCTCTCACTGTATTGTGAATCTGCAAACAAGACCTCTCAGAAGGGATCTACCAATGCGCAACCAGTAACCATGCACCAAGAAGTAAGTCCTCTCCTCCATGACTGCATCAACCTGTGCAAACATGTAGATAAAAATCCTCTACAATATCTAGACTCCTATCCAGATCAACAATACATCACGATTCTCTATGGATCAAAAATACAACATGATCTCATGGATTTCACAATATGTGGATCTCACAAGAACCCGTGGAGCTAATAATACAAGATCTCACAACAACATGTGGATCTAACAAGAAGCATACTACTAAGTGCTTTGCATACTATGCAAGCCATTACAATGAGACTAAGACAGTACAAAGGAAATACAATAGAAGATAATACACATCTTCTCACCATTCAAATGTACCTGTTACTTTCCTTCTGTTCAACTTCTCTTTATAGAAAGCTCTTGTCTTCATGCAATCTTATTTTTCCTTCTTCTTCTTCTTCATCATCCTTTCAACCAAGGAGATAGCTCAATTCTTCATCTTTCCTTTTACAAGAATGATCAATCTATCCTTCTAACCCTAGTTTTCTAGCTTATATAAGCTTAGACAAACTTAGGGCACCTTAGCTATGTATTCACAACCTTTAAATCACACTTTAAAACAAAAGATAGATCTAAATTCCCGCGAGTTAAATATAAACTTTCATGTACAGGCGACCGGTGTTAGCTCGATGCCTGGTGCTACTGCCCTGACCAATGTCAATGGTCACTATTTGCTGACCAGATGTCGGTTCCCTAACTGGTGATGGTTCCTCCCAGTCAACCAATTTTGGTAATTGTGTTAACCTATAAGCTTTAAAACATGCTACTCATGAAGCTAATTTAGCTCCACAACATCAACAATCTCCCACTTGGAGATAAATTACTGAACCTTTGTACATGTACCTGTACAATACACATCCTCTACACACGGTGAAGACCATCTATTCTATGCCATCAAAAATTCTCTCAAATGAAATCAAGAAAGATTAAACTATCTTATAAAACCAAGAAGATAACAAACTCATGACTTACCATATACATGCACAAAGCTATTCAACTGATCCGTGATCCGTGATACACGAGCTATCCATACATCAAGCTCCCACTGAATCATACCACTTCAATCCTCTCATGCAACTAAGCCACCATGACTAACACACTTGTAAGAGCTCCCACTCAAACTGAAATATTGAGCTTCAATCTGCAACCATAACCATACCTATAAAATCAATCCATTTTATCCAACCATGTTCTCCAACCATCTATCCATGTCTCTATGTAACTACCAATGCAACTGACTAAAGACAAGTCAAACTAGAATATGCAAAAGAAAAAACAATATCCTAGGTCAAGACAACTCAAATGAGTTCTACATACTTGCATAACTCAAAGAATCCATAACACTACTTTCTGCAAATCCAACCTTGCATAAAAAACTTACATGTCCAAGACAACCATGTATAAAATATATATATCATGGAGTAACATAGTAACAAGAGGAAATGAAAACATCTTGTACTCATGCTCAAGGCATCTAAACCATGCTCATAGGAATCCATGTGCAAAACAAATATTTGCATCATCATATACTCACAAAATAGAATGTATTCACATGTATAAACTCACCATATACATTCATCCATATCACCAAGCTCTCCAGAAGCTCTAAGTCTCTCACTGACTAACTCTAAGGCCTCATATGAATTTTTTGCTCATCAATCTCAAAAAAAAAAATCATACTAACCATGCTACTAATAACTAGTGTAAATACTAGAAAAAATGTCATCAACATACTAAACCATCAAAGATGAAATAAAATAAGGGCAACATCAATAAGATGTGAATATATATTGTTTTCACACTATAACTTGTAACAAACAAATTTTACTTCTTACACCCTAAAAACTATAAAATATTGTTCTCTCATCTTAACCCAAATGAAAAACCATCAACTTCCATCCCATAAGGATATCCAGGAACTAAAAAATAAAACTAGAAGTGGTGTCATCATGCAATAAACTAAAAATACTTGTAAAACCATGACTGTCATCCAAAACAACTTGTGCCTCATGCCATTTAAATAGTAGCATACTTCTCTCACTCTGCACGTGCATGTGTGTCTAATCTGCAATGCCAACAACCATGGATTGCTCCCACTCAACATTAACTCCTTGCACTGCCTCTAATAACCAAGCTCAAAAGCTCCAATATATATATATATATATATATAATTGATTCCCTTCTTATCAAAGAATACTTCTACATCACAAAATTTTAGACTTCTATGAAGTAGGATGAACTACCTTCTTTTCAAACACGTGTAATCAACATCTTTCTTTACCTACAACTGTGTCTAAACATGAATTTTCATTGAGGATATCATCCTTAGACTAGATACCATTGTCCTCAATATTCCAACACATCCAGGAAATAAAATTCAAGCTCACCAAATATCCAAGGTGTAAATTTTACTTTTGCACACAATCAAAACCTAATACGAGTTGCTTCAAACGAAAGAAATAAAACATGAACCATATAGAGATAATTGAATTTTATCGAAGTCTTGCTGGACTAACCAAGCTAATTTCTTCCTCTTTCTGATTCAAACTTTAAAGTGATCTACTGTGTTTCTACTTGTACACTATGTGCAAGAAACAAGATCCTCCATAACTAGACACTAAACCTTCCATGCCCTCTTTTGATGTAAGAAACCCTATACAAAATCGTTGTCACTGAGACCGACCATGGTCTCCTAACTGGTATTGGTTCCCCTCTATGACTGATGTTGGCTCCCTAACCAATGTCTGTGTTGCTGGAACTATTATAACACCATAAATTGGCATAGTACACAAAACTAGGTGCCTACTCCAACCAAAGTCAATAGATGTGATGAGAAAGTCATTTCAAGAAGCACCCAAACTTTTCACAAAAAAACTTTACAAAAATAATATATATAATAAAAACTGCACCAAGATGAAACAGATCACCTTACTAGCACCAGGACACTCACCCACATCTTCAGCTGAATTACTTGCCTCTCTAATGGAAGACTCGTATTAATTGTGTGTTATTCTATTCTACCTCTCTAACAAATCCTGTGCATATAACTACACCAAAGGATGCATAACTGTTCCTCTATCTCTAACTCAGATCTATAATACACCAATATATACAAGCACTACAATGCCAAGATAACAAAAAACCATACCTCTATAATCTAGATTTGTAATCTAACCAACATGTTTGTTCTTCCAAGAACTAGGGACACCTCATCAATCAAGATAAATTCATTATATCTTCTAAAATTTCTTCAGATATGTGATTTTCTATTTAAATCAGTTTCTAATATTGGTTCCCTCTAACTGACCATAGTCGCCATGTTGACATCAGTTGAGGAACATCAGTACCAACATCAATTAACATACTGATGGTGGTCACTTTCATTTTTAAGCAACCTTTAATTTCCAGCTCCCACTTGAGATTAAATCTCTACCTCATATTTACACATCAAGAAAAAACCAAAACCCTTCTCTCATACATTTTTCAGTAGTACCACTAACCAAATTGAAGCAAAACCTTACTCTGAAAAATAAAGCCATCACTCTGATACCAGTTGTTGGGAATTAGGACTATGGAAATGAAAACAATTCCCCGAAATGTACAATAGTGGAAGTGTAAACTAGATAAATCTAAATCGAAACACAACATGTATTGTGGTTCACCCAATGTAGGCTACGTCCACTAAAGATAGAGATCTCAATATATATAATAAATAAGAGTGAAAATAAACTCTTCCCACAAGAGTACAATTTATCTCTCCAAGAGTATATCCTCTAATAGATCTCTAAACGGATCTCCATGAGTGCACTACAAACGTGCCTCCAAACCACCAACAGATCTCACATAACCAGGAACCATTGCATCTCTAAACTGCAACCAATGTCTCCTGTGAATATGTAAATATGACCTCTCAAATGGATCTACAAATGTGCAACCATGATTGTTCACCAAGAAGTAAGTATCTCTTCCATCAATGCATCAACCTATGCAAACATGAAGAACAACCTCCTCTTCAATATTTGGATACTATCCAGAGCTACAATAATAGATTCATATGGATCAACAATACAACTTGATCTCATGGATCTACAATAAAAGATCTCACAACTTGTGGATCTAACAATACAAGATCTCACAACCTGTGGATCTAACAATACAAGATATCATGACAACATGTGGATCTTACAAGAAGAATCTATATGTTCTTTGCATACTATTCAAGCCATTACAATGAGACAAGACAATACAAAGGAAATACAATAGAATACATTACACTCTTCTCACCATTTAGATATACCTATTATTTCCTTATGTCTAGCTTCTCTCCATGGAATATTTTTCTTCATATAACCTTCTTTTTCCTTTTCTTCTTCTTCATCTTCATTCTCTCAACCATGGAGAATCAATTCAATCTATCCTTTTACAAGAATGATCAATCTATCCTTCTAACCCTAGCTCTCTAGATTATATAGTCTTATACAAACTTAGGGCATCTTAACTATGCATTTACAACATTTAGATCACATTTTAATCAAAGGTTGGATCTAATCCCTCGACTTAAATAAAAAAATCATACACAGATGATTGGTGTCAGTTCCCTGACTGATGTCAGTTCTATGTTTACTGACCAGTGTCGGTTCCTTGACCGATATCGATTCCCTATTTTCTGACCAGTGTTGGTTCCCTAACTGGTGTTGTTCCTTCCAAGTGACCGATGTCAGTTACTATGTAAACCTGTAAGGTTTAAAACATGTTACTTGTGAAGCAATTTAGCTCCATAACTCAAAAAACATGTGATCATGCTCTAGGAGTGGTGGTATGTGAGAGAGATATTTTTTAAATGAATGAAGTTGATATGTATGTTATGAATGAGTATAAGATGGGTGTTTAAACACAATAAAATGTGTGGGTGATGGGGATATATGCAATGTAGAATGCGGAGGTGATGGATACATACATAGAATAAAACGAGGTGGTGATTTACATCGAGATACAATAATTATCATAGGAATAAGCCTATATTTATTTATTGGACTATTAGAATGATGAGATCATGTAGGTTGTATGTGATTTTTTGAACTAGGTGACTATGATCCATGGCGTACTAGATGAAGCACATGATGCATTGTAAAATGTGGGAGGAGAATGCAACCATTGGGTAGATAGAGGTGCACCATCTATAGAAATGACTTAATTATCATGAATTAACTTTAGATGCAAAGGATTAATAGATATAATAGACTTAGACTTGTGAATCCAATTGAGACCTAAGACCATGTCACACCCGTTGACTGCCTAGCCCACAAGGAAGGGCACCAACATTGTAAGAGGGGTAACTATAACGTGAAACTTGATAACACCATAGGAGTTGTTTATGGGATATGAAATTTGTGAAAGAGGATATCCAATAATAGTAAGAAGTAAAATAGAACACGTGTTGATGGGCCATGATGGGTCAACCTTGGTATTATTGATAGAGACGAATTCAATAGAGGAACTAATGTATAAGTGATAAAAATAGAATGAGGCATGATAATCACGATCAGAGAAAGAGATAACTTATGGAGTCATGTTAGTGTTATCCATCAAGAAATCAAGGGACCCTGGTGTAGGAGGAGGTATTGTGTGATATATATGATTAGCTGATGCATCAGGGATTTTATTGTCATGTTGTGGAAGTGAGTTCTTAAATATTTTGAGCTTACAATTTTTTTTACTAGTCTAGATTTTTTAGGCTCTGCAAACGCAAGCTTGTTGTTATCAATAAGATCTTGAATGATGGTGCAGAGTTTGAGAAACCTATTTGTAGAGTGTCTCAAACATTGGTGATAGTCACATTGTAATTTCTTCCTTTTGATCATGATGGGTCTAATTAAAGAAGTGGAGGAAGTGTGTTAAGATTTCTCTCAAGAATCTTTTGTAATATGAGATGTGGGGTAATAGGAAATTTGGTGAGTGTGTGCTGAGGTAGTTGTAAATGAAGCTCTTTGGTAGTTGATACCACATTAACAATAATCTTTGTGTTAACTAGTTTAGTTTTGGATGGTTTAAATGTTGACTTAATTTGAAAACATGTCAAATATGATGCAGGCTCTTGATATTTAAGCTTTCTTATGGATAAGATCCCGGTTTCAAGGAGCATACGAGTATAAAAAAACTGATCAAATGAAAGAGACGTCTCAAAGAGTGCACTTTCCTATAGAGGTGAAAATAGACTATGTATGAATAAATCTTGAAGCATAGAGTTCACAAGCACATTTGACATCTTAGCTAAGTTGTGTTTGTATCACAAAACATAGTCCAGTTGGTGTTCATTAGAGCCTTGTTTTAGTTATGCAAGCTGAGCATAAGAGCCTTTGGAGCCGATGTTGATAGATGAGTGAGTGAAAAAAGCATCAACAAGATGCATAAAATTTATTATTGAGTGAATATATAGGTCATAGAACCAACACATTGCATAATCATTAAGACTATGGGGAAACAACTTAGCTAGGAGAATGTGATCATCTACAAAATCTAGACAAGCCACATGGAATGCTTGGAGATGATCTTGTGGGTCACCATGGCCATTGAAAATAGTTATTTTAGGAATGAAGAAAATTTTTAGAAGCGAATAGGTGGATATATCGAGTGCAAATGGAGTATGCAATAGTAAATTCAAATCCAAATATGGAGATGCACTAGAAGTAGTCTGTTGTAATTGATGAATTTGTGTTTAAAGGTATTGATAAAAGGAGGCTAGATATTGAGTGCCAACGGAAGGAGCCTTCCACAAATGATAATCAAAATGTCATAGAACCAACACATTGCAACTTCCTCACGAGAATCATATAGAAGTAAATCTATATATTGGGGATCCTCAATGATATGATCATTTAGGGATTTAAGATAAGCTTCAGTAAATTCTTCTGAAGATGAAACTCATAAATTATAGAAGATTCCACTGATAAATTGATAAGGTATTTTAATGGTGTAAGTTTTCAAATCCAAGATGAAATAAGATTAACTAGTCCTAGAAGCCTAGAATATTACTACCAACTTGCTTTGAAGGCTATAGAAAAAATGAATAGAAGGAATACTCAAAAAAATCGAGGAATATGAAGAGGTTATAGAGGTAGAGGAAAACGGTTTGGAGGAAGAGGACAATCATAAAGGATTTAAGGTGAATCAAGTCCAATCTCAACAAGAGTAACCCTACTAACTCTCAGAGGTGGATTTAGAGGTAGAAGACCTTACTTTAGAGGTGGATATTGAACTAGGGGAAGAGGAACAACTGGATTGACTAGAAGATGTTATAAGTGTAAAAAAAATTCTGTAGGTCACAGGCCATAGGAATGTCCTGGAAGGGAAGCCTACAAACAGTGCAAGAAATGAAGGTAAAACTCAAGCTTGTACAAGGTGGAGAAGAAGAGAGTGTTTGTCTGTCCTTCATTAGTAGAAGAACCAAAATTAATGAGAATGTTATACTCATGAGAAGAATTTTGATTAAGACGTCTAAGGAAAAAGAGCCACCTCAAAGGAAATCATTTGTTCCAGGTTAACTTGCATAAGAGTCAAGGGTAAATGTTGCAAAATGGTCAAAGATTCAGGTAAGCACCATATAATTTGGTTCCCGTAGAAATAGTTAAAAAAATTGGGCATTGAAAATGATACCTCATCCCACACGATATAAGGTTTCTTTCTTGAATAAAATACAATATGTGTTAATGACTGAAAAAAAATTGGGTTGATTTCCAAATTGGGAGGTATAAGGATAGAGTGTTATGTGATGTTATACCCATGGATGTGTATCATGTGTTGGCTTAGAAGTCCTTGGAAATATGACAAGAAAAACTACACGTGAAGTAAGAAATAATGTTTACATTCTAGCAAAAATATGGATTTAATCACACCTTGTTTCCCATGAGAGAAGAAGAAGGAGAACAGCATAGTAAGTTCTAGTGTTATGCTCATAGGGGATAAAGATGTTCTTAAAAATAGTAGAAGAGGAAGAGATAGGATTTGCATTAGTGTTTAAGCCTCGGACAGTCATAACAACAACTAGAATGGATGATTTTCCTCAAGAAATACAAGTTATGCTTAGAGAATATGTTGATATAGTGGTTAGATAAGTTGCCTAGTTATTTTCCTCCTGATGAGAGAGATAAGCCATCACATAAACTTCATACCAGGTGTTATCTTACCAAACAAGGTAGTCTATAAAATGACACCCAAGGAGAATGAAGAGATTAAGAAACAAGTGCAAGATTTGTTGGATAAGGAGCTGATTAGAGAAATCCTTAGTCCTTATGAAATTCTTACAGTATTAGTGCCTAAGAAGGAAGGAGATTGGATAATGTGCATAGACTCTAGTAACAATCAACAAAATCACTATCAGGTACAAATTTCCCTTCGCCCATAGAATGGAAGATTTGATGGATTTTTTATGTGGTGCAACTTTATTTTTCCAAAATATATCTCAAAAGTGTAACTTTATTATCATATTAGGATCAAACGAGCAGATGAGTGGAAAAAAAAAATTAAGACTAATGAGGGGTTGTATGAGTGGTTTGTAATGCCATTTGGAATTTCCAATGCACCTAGTCCTTTTATGAGATTAATGAATGATGTTCATTAAGCCATTCATAGGTAAATTTTTGGTTGTATATCCTGGATGATATATTGAGTTTTCAGTCAAAGTAAGGAGGAGTAGTTGAATCATTTGAATTTGGTATTGAAGAAAGCTTCAGGAAGAGAGATTATTAATTAATCTCAAAAAGTGTGAGTTTATGAAAACAAAGTTGTTATATTTAGGATTTTTTATTACTAAGGGGATGATGAAGATGGATAAGAACAAGGTAAAAACAATCCTAGAATGGAAAACTGATCCATAGGGATCCAATATGACTCTACTTCATCATATCAGTCAACACGAAGTTTAGGAAAATTTTTTACATGAGGTTCTATCTTAAATTTAAACGAAATAGGTGCCACCTACTGTCGATAATGTTAGAGCGGTGGTTACAAGAATCGCCACCCAACTAGTTTGGCATTTAAGATCCTAGGACCACCGGTCTCAATATTGGAAGCAAAAGGTCCTGGTTGATTTCAGACAGAAAAACAAAGCAGATACTGAAACAAACAGTATGCATAGAAAAATAGGAAGGTTGTTCGATGTCTCGAAGGAATCCATGAAGGTGTTCCCATTCGCGGAGGTGCACGAGTCAGGACATGAGAAAGGCTATAAATATATGTTTGTATAAGAGAATAAGATCATCGAAGCATGAAATTAAGTGAGCACAGAAAGTGATGCCGAGTGTTGTGCACCATGCTGTGTCTATATTTCGAGGATCAGATCAAGGAACTGTTGCATGGACATAAGCTAAGAATAAGTTCATCACTCTGGGAGTTAACTGTAAGTGAGTCTATAGATAGCATACTTCTCATGTATGGCTATACCTATTATAAATTTTGTACTTGTTATTATTAGAATGTGGCCAATTTCTAGCATAGTTAGTGGTGAAGAAAGAGAAATTTCCCTTACCCTATATGCTATATTAGATGAATCACTCTAGTTGAGGTTTACCAGGATAAAGGGTTGGTGTTTCATGAGTGCTTAAAATCTTTCTAATTCCTAGACATTGATGGATTCTAAGCATAACTCATAATTGTATTCAAGCCTTTGCTATTGTCTGTCATGTTTAATATATGAAGAATAGTAGCCAAACCATCAGTGTCTTATATGTATGTGATTCATGTGGCATGCTATTCCAAAGTTTGAAGATTTATACAGATCACCAATGCATGCCAAAACAGATCTGGTGAGGTGAGAAGCTGTGTCATGGTTTATAAAGACTTTATAGGAATATATGTATCATATCAGTTCACCATGCTACCATCCTGCTGCAACAACCCTATTGAGGGACCTGATACCTTGGCATGCTTGGGGCGAGTAAGCTCAGAAATTTGTTTGAAATAAAGAGCCAGTGTGACTAGATGTCTATATCAGAATACTATGAAGCATCAAGGTGATTGAGCGGTCCAATATATAGCATTATCTATAATTTAGCAAAGTCTTCTAGGTGGAATGTGATGTAAACAACATTTCCATAGGGATTTTTCTAAGTTAAGATAATAAACCAGTTTCTTATTTCAGTGAGAAACTTAATGAAGCAAATAGAAAGTATTCATCCTACAATCTAGCATTTTATGTTATGGTGCAGGCCTTGAAAAAGTGGAGGCATTATTTGTTGCCTAAGGAATTTGCTATCTACATAGACAATCATGCTTTACATTTCATCACCAATCAGCCAAAATTCACTCAAATACATGTCAAGTGGGTGGAAATATTTGTAAAATATGACTTTCCACTATCAAATACACAAGAAAGGTCAAAGTAACAAAGTGGTTGATGCCTTAAATAGAAGGGTGTTGTTAGTGCATGAAGTTTACATTAGAGAGTGTGGGTATTGAATTCTTTGAAAGGGTCATATGAAGATGACAAATATTTTAAGGAAATATATGAAGCATGTCAAGAAGCCTACATGGAGGTAAATAAGAGAACTATGGCTAGGTTATCTTCTTCAAGATGGTTTTCTTTTTAAAAGGAGTGTAATTATATTTTTCTAGAAGTTCAATAAGGGAGAATATTATCAAAGAAAAGAACATAGTGGTAAGTATGGGTTTTCATTTTGTCCTTGACAAGACACTAGAGCAACTTAGTAGACACTATTATTGGCCAAGAATGTAGAAAAATGTGAGGAGGTTTTGTGGAAATATGCACTACATGTCAAAGAGCTAAAGGTGAAGAGTACAAATGTTGGACATGTACCAGCCACTTCATATACCCAATAGGCCTTGGGATATAAATTAGTATGGATTTTTTTATGGGGGTTGTCCAAAGACACAAAAGAGGATATGATTCAATTTATGTAGTGGTAGATAGATTTTCCAAGATGGCTCACTTTATTTCATGAAAAAATGCAAGTGATGTTACTCAACATCATGCTGATTTATTCGTTAAAGGAGGTGGTTAGGCTACATGGACTTCTAGTAAGTATAGTGTCAAATAAGGAAACCAAGGGTTTGGGGCATTTTTGGAGAAATGTATGGAAGAAGTTAGGAACTAAACTTAGCTTTAGTTAAGCTTGTCATCAAAAAACTGATGGACAAACAGAAGTGGTCAATAGGATCTTGGGAAATCTTTTAAGATGTTTGTCAAATGATCATCCAAAGAAGTGGATGTTGTATTACCTCAAGCATAATTTCTATACAATAATTTAGTGAACAAAAGTATTGGCAAAATCACTTTTTAGGTGGTTTATGGTAAATAACCCATAGGTATATTTAATCTTAGAGATACAGAGACATGTGCAAGAGGAGTTATGAAGGAGAGGAATTTGTAGCAACTATGCATGAGATACATCAACAAATTAGGAATAATTTGTAAATGAGTGTGGATAAGTACAAACAACAAGTAGATTTGAGGATAAGAGAGGTAAATTTTGAGGTTGGTGATCTTTTGATGGCATATCTTAGGAAGGAAATATTCCCTAAAGAGGAATATAAAAAATTGAAAATGAAAAATATAGGCCCTTGCAAGGTGTTGAGAAAATTTGCAAGCAATGCATATGAATTAGAGTTGTCTGATGGAGTAGTTATATCTCCTATATTCAATGTTTCATAATTGTATCACTATAAGGGAGATGAGAAACATGAAGACATAATGAAAGAAGCATCTAGATAAGAAGAAGAGTGGGTGCAACAGTTGCTAAAGGTCCAAGATGAGGAGATTGAGTACATTCTAGATAAGAAGGAACTCATAAGGACTAGAGGCAAACAATATTTTTAATACCTCATCAAATGTAAGAATAATAGATTTGAGGAGGATACATGGATTACTGAGAGATACATCCTACAACATGGGAGAACTTTTGAGGAGCTTCTAAACATCATACCTTGAAGTCTTTTCTCTTTCCTGTGGAGTACAATGCAAGAGCATCTTCTTCACTTTTGAAATTTTGGTTTATATGTTCAATTTTGGGTATTTTGATAGTCTAGGAGTGTGTAAGAATGTATCATAGGTATTTTTAATTCATTTGGTATGTTTATGTTAATGCTAGGTTTGTTCAACTTTGAATTTCAACTTTCCCTCCAAAAGTGAAAATTCAAATTTGTGAATACTTTTGGTTTGTTTCTGGTAAAATTAGTGTTCCTGTTATCATCAAATCACAACACCCTTCAATTTGCACAAGTGTGTGTGTGCTTGAGCTCATGGCATGACTGCCTAACATGGGTACTATCTCCAAGTTTTGGGACTTTCTACTTGAGATAGACCTCCAAAGAAATTTGTTTCTTCTTCATAACCTGGAGCAAACTAACTCTATTGAAATGAAGCTACTGACTATCTCTATTCTATGATTTCCAAGAGACCACGGAGAGATAGATAACATGAAAATAAAAAAAATCTACACAACAAAGGAGATGCACCAAAATAAGGGAATGATAACTATTCATAATGTGTGAAAATGGAAGAAAGATGCAAATTAGAGAGGGTGATAATAGTTCTCCTCAATCTAACAATAAAACTCACAACAACATTTCCAAAAATCACAATAATAATATATCCCTGCAAGTGTAGAGAATATACACAATATATTTGCAATGAGATTGAAGAGGAAAGGAGAATGTAAAAAAACACAATAGGGGAAGATAAATCCACAAATTGTATCTATTGCTTCATTGATATGCATAGTTCAAGCTATTATAAAATAAAGGTCTGGATCACCATGCAAGGAGTCCACTACAAGGGCCTGCAACACATTGGCTTTAAAAAAAATGGACAAAGTTTTGCTACTCAAATCATCCTCCTTTGAAATGAGCCCAACACTTCAATTTATAGAATTTTGAGAGGCGAGAGAGAGAGAGAGAGAGAGAGAGAGGATTCAGTTCCTGAAATCCACTTTTCAACCAATTGCAAGTCATGCTAAATGAGTGTAGTTAGTGATTTTGGGCCTACAGAAGCAATCTCGGGGTATCCTATAACTTGCAGCAATGAAAGAGTGATTTCCCATGCTCATTCAATGCTCCTCTAACCACTTTCTAACAACCAAATTGACCAATTTGGTGTGATTTCATTGAGAATTCCTCGAGTTATGATCATTTGAGCAACTGTAACTGATTTATAGTTGTACAAGCTTATTTTTCTTGTTACTGGACTAGAAATTAATGTTGGTTGGAATATTAACATTTAAATTATTTTTCCTTCTCAAATGTTTCTTCAAATCTTTTGAAATAATCTACATTCTAGTTCTGGGCCCCACCACTCTATTTTTATTTTCTTATATGAAGGGGAAGCAATTTCTTTTAATTTTAGTGTGTTATACCTAGCCAACTCAGTGCTGATTTGCCAAGCTAGCTACCTCCTATATTGGCCAACCTTCATGGCTGATCCCTTCTAACTCACATCATGAGCTCAGCGTAGGTTCTAATGCCAACTCAGAATCCCCTTTTTACTCAGCCTTTGACTCACCCCTTCCACTAAGCCACATGTTTTGCATTGGGACGCATCACACCCACACTGACTCTAATTATGCCATCGAGTTGTCTTCCTTATCCCAAACTCAACGTGATGTGGAGACCCAGACTGACTCACCAAATCATCCACTTAGCGCATCAACCCTTTGCATTTTTCATTGAAGTGCCACTTGAGGGGTTGGCAAGCCATCCATTCATCTCAGACCCCCTGTTACTTGCATTAACAGACTGTTTAAACATGTCAAGTTCTTACCTTGTGTGGGGATCTCAGGTTTAGACCACATGCATGTCCCTAGGTTGTCGAGGCCACCTCGATCCACTTCATTCCCGGCCTAGGCTCTTGACATCACCTCACATCTGCACAAGCTTCCACACATCCCACCATTGACCAGGCTAGTCGAGCAATTAACCGCCTACTCACCCCGACATTCCTCTGACATCAGAAAAATCAGTCTCATCGAGCCCACATATCCCATGGGCTAACCAGATCTAATTTCTTTGTCATTCTTGCAATTCATGTTGAGCTCTTTATACTGTGACCAATTTGGCATTTCGATGCCCTTATGTCCCAATTTATCTTGGTTTTTCTGGGTCATTTGGTCTTGTATTTTCTACACTATTATTGTTGGGTTCTCCAATTTTCCAAGTATTTTCCCCATTTACCTTACCATGGGTTGATTTGAATAGCTCAGTTATTATTGATCCTTTCCTCCTTTGTATGATGATTTGATCCTCTAATATGCTTTGCAAGCATGAGCCAACTTCTTGTTTTCAACTCAAGCCAAGTTGGGTTCCTTTTGTATTGTGTCACCTATCACTGAGCTTCATCACCATGATAACTCACTGAACTTAGTCTTTGCCAACCGAAATGGTCTCACTTATCTGGAGAAAACCATTTCAAATATGACTGATATGTGATGAAGAGAATTCACGCCCAATTTACAAATGTTTGGCTCATGCAATAGCTCAATTCGACCGAGCTCGTTATAATTTGGATCCTACAAATCTCTCATCAAGGCATTGTCTTACAATGAGATACACCCCGACATATTCACAATGTCATTCCAAGTCTTATCTCACTCGTAGGGGAACATCTCAGTCTATAATCTACGTGTCCATTGGGATTTTGAATATCTTCAAAATAATTTTCTCTATAAATAGTTTGTTAGGGGACTTTTACTCGTTTGGTTTAGTATGTAGAATGGACCTTAGATTTCTTGCAGTGTGGCTCAATGTAATCCAAAGAGCTCATTCGTGCCAAAGGAACTGAACCCTTTGAAGAGATAGCTTGGGTATCTTAAATAGCTCGCTCACGACTTCTTAGCTCGGTCAAGATCTCAAACAAAACCCAGTGGGAAGTTTTTTTGGCTTGGATGCATGTCTCACATTCTTCGACCAATATTTCATTATATATCTCCTTCTTCATTGTTTGGTTAAACATGTTGCTTGGAAGCTAGCTATTCACACAAAATTTTCCATGAACCATCTTGGTCACTTTAATTTCAATGTCATATTCCATCACCTGAGTGATCCAACCTACCCTCTTCTCATTCAGATATTTGTTTAAGAGAAATTATTTTACTCCGGCATGTGATAGTAATAGTTGGATCTTATTGTTCAAGACCAAGTGTCTGAACTTCTTCAAAATTCTAATGATAATAAGAAAATGTTTTTCAATAAAATAATACCTTACTTTGTAATATTATAGGATTTGACTAAAGAATTCTATGGGCTGCTCCAAACCTTCTTTATTCAGCTATACCTAGATAGTCAAGATTGTATCTAATCCTCCAAAGGCATATAACATGAAATATTTTGAGAAATCTAGGTTGATAAGGGTTGGAGCCTGGGATATAACATGTTTGATGGCCTCAAAAATCTCCTTTCCTTATATTATCTATTTGAATGCAAAACTCTTCTTCAACATCAAGGTCAATGGCTTCAGAAGAGTGGAAAAATTAGGCAAAAAATTTGTAGACAAAGTTTATCCTTCCTAAGAAGCTTTAGAGAGCTTTCTATTGACTTAGAAATGGAAAATTTTGTATGGATTCAAATGTTTTGGGATCAATTATTAAATCCTTAATTTGAAACAATATGACCCAATAAATTTCCTTCATGTGCAAAGAATAAACAATTTTTTGGGTTCAATGACACCCCAAATCTTTCATACCTTTGAAATACTTGCCTGAGGTGAAAGAGGTGGCCTGTTGTATTCTTTGAGAAGGTAGTGATATCATATAGATATACGAGCACTATCTTGTTGATTATTCCTTTGAATGGCCATATCCATAGCTCACTAAAATATTACTTCGACATTTGACAATCCAAATGTCATCTTTCTATAAGCATATATCCCCCATTTGGTAGTGAAGGTTAAGTCTTGACCTAACCTTATTCCTTCACTAGGATTTGATTGTAGCCATAGTAGCCATTTAGCAATGAAATCCTTTCAGAACCAACTACCACTTGTAGGATTTGTTCCATTGAAGGAAGCAGATAATGATCGTTGAGTGAAGCTCTATTCAAATCTTGAAAGTCCACACACAATCCGATTTCTCTTTTTCTTTTTTGTACTGGCACCAAATTTACAACCCAACTTGAATGCTTGATTGGAAAAATGATTTTTTCCTCTACGATCTTGTTCAATTATTTTCTCATGAGAGGTTTGATGTGGGGATTCACCAGTCTTTGCTTCTTCCTAATGGGATTTGATCCTGGATCCAATTTAATAGTATGTTGTGCCAATTTTGGATTGAAACCTTTCAAATCCTTGTAATTCTAGGTGAATACATCTGGGAATTCTTGAAAGAGTTGGATGAAATTAGATTTCTCTTGTTGAGTACTCACTTTGGTAATTTCAGCACTTGAACTTCTCCAACTAAAATAGGCTCTGAGTCTTCACCCTTTAGCTGAATGTTTACATTTTCTTTTCTGAATTGATCATTGGGATTGAATATTGACTCCAAAGTTACAAGGCCTTTTAGAAATTTGTTTGTTCTCAATTGAACCACTTGATCACCATACTGCTGCTCCAATTTGTCTTGGTTTCTTGTAGAGAATTTAACTTCTTATTGTCTAAAATTGATGATTTTCTGATCTTTTTCAAACACTTTCCAACTTGTGTTGTTGTTTGGGATAGCTAGTCTCACAACCAATCTTATATGAGTCTGAATTTTCTCATTCTTCATACTTTCTACAACATTGAATGCTACCCTAATTCCTGCAAGTTTGTTTGCAGCCTCATTTTTCTTCCCCAGGATGGAATCAATACTAAAATTTTCAAAATATTCAATAAGATCCCATACCCAATTCTTTTAGTTATTTATAAGATCATTTTTAGCATTAGTTTTTCCTCTAACTATGTTCACGATCAACTCACTATCCCCAAAAACTTGCAAGGTTTGTATGCCTCTCTTCCTTGCCCAATGCAGTTCATAGATCAATGCTTCATACTCAACCAAGTTGTTAGAACAATTAAATCAAAAGTGAAAGGATAAGTAATATTTTGTACCTTGAGGTGAAACAAGCATATCTACTCCTCTAGCACCTTGTCTAATCCTTAAGCCATCAAATAATAGTTTCCATTTTTCATTATCATCTTTATCCTCCAGTTTAGTGATGTTAGGGAGAAGTGGGTTTTCTTCGTGCAAGTAATAAATACCCAACTCAGATTCTTCAATCTCCTTGTATGGATCAAAATCATGTCTTTTTTTTGCCCATTCATAAAGAGTTAAGTTTGGAATTACTCCAACTTTAGTTTTTGTCTGAGTTCTTAGACAATATTCTTGATCAAAAATTGAGCAATTTGCATTGATTAAGCTAGGCACATGATGTTCAATATGAAAGTTTGCAATAGGTTCAAATCTTATTATAGTTTTATCCCCATACCTTGTTCTGAATATCATATGTGACCAATCAGCAAATAGATAGCCAATGATTTTAGTGGTGAAGTCCTAAGACAAACACAATGTAAAGAGTGGTGGCAAGTCTATGATTGACATATCTTGTAACACTTTAACATTGAGGCATGCATGTAATGTGAGGTTCGATCTTATGATTACTATGACTTTCCCTACCATTTTCCCATCAAGTTGTACCACTCCTTTTGAAACTAGTTCATATTCTAAGCACAACTGATCAACTATTTACTTCGGCAGATCACCAAAATACTTTCTCCCAAATCAATCATGCAATTGTTTACAAGATTACCTCTAATAATCAGACATATATAGAATGGGGGAGGTTTCATGTTTTTACCTTGTTGACCTCCTTGATTAATTTCTTACTAAGTTGTATTGGTGAGCACCTTCTCTTGATCCTTGGGTTGTTCATTTGACGCAGACCAATTTTCAATGGTTGCTTGCAATATGCCTCTTTGGCTTGGAATAACTAATGACTCCCACAATGAGATATTCACATTTGTTTTCTTCATTTGATCAATGATATTGAATGGATAAGAACTATATTTTTTTTATTCTTTAATTTTCACAACTCTTTCTATCACCTGAGCTACTACAACTAACACATAGGCTGATTTAGAGGGTTGTTTTGGCTGATTTTTCACATTTAGAGGCGTACATAGGGTGTTACCTCCTTGTAGAGTGACAAAGGGTTACAAATCACTTAGATTAGAGGATTTTCCTTCTTCTATGTTTTTATTCTTGGACCTTGTGTTGGCTTCCCCACCTTGAGGTGGAGCTTGATTTATACCACATAAATCTTCAACTTCCCAATTCACCAATGTAGTGTTAATTGGAGATGTTTCTTGAGTAGCTTCCTACTACTGATTTTCTTCTTGGTTTGTTTCTTAAGATACACCCACCATTTTCACCATCAGAGCTTGATTGCCGACACCATTAAAACATGTTGATTGGTTATGAGGTTGATTACGTGGAAAACACCATTCATACTCTTGTGCCATATTATTTTTTGTTGGAACATAAGTCCTTGGATGTAGAGAAAGTAGTAGGATTGTAAGCCTAAAATTACCTATTAGCAGGAGGTTGTCCTTGGTTTTGATTTAAAAATTGAAAAAATGGCCTATTAAGGTGATATGGGGGTCTATTAGATTGGGCTTGGGGATGTTATGACATGAAATTATGAGATTGATGCCTCTTAATTGTCACCAATTCATTTCCAAAGTTTTACAATTGCTTCGTAACCTTCTCATTTGATGTATTGGTAGAAGAAGTGAAAAATTCATTTGGATTATGATTTTTTGGGGTGAGGATGGGAGCTAATGTAAGTGCTTGACTAGTGCTTGGATTCCACAATTCTATACAAAGAGGCATAGGTGGCCTAGGTGAAAGTTTACTAGCTTGAATCAAACAATTTTCAGCTCTAATATCAACATTATATGTTGCAAGAAAATTTATCCCTCCCATGGATTGTATCATCATGGCTATATCAAAATTTAAAGCTTTTAGGAAGTAGAGAAAAACACTTTTAGTTGCTGGTCTCACCGGAATAGGAATCTTGTCCCAAGTTCTTTGGAAATGAAAGTTGAAATATGTCATTTTTTCATTTGGTGCTCTCTTGTGTTCCAATAAATACATCTTGTCTACCCTTTCCCTAAAGTGGTTGCAGAGAGATTAACATAATTGATTCCAATTTTGGATTGACCTTGCTGCCAAGTTTTTTAACCATTACAAATCCTTTCCCTTAAAAAAAGAGGCCAATAATTTAACTGTAACATCCATCTCATTAATCTCATGAATGGAACAAACATTTACAATGTCTTGTTATGATCAATTGGAGTTGTGTGATTCTCCCCTAATGAAATATAGGATGTTTTTAATGCATCCACTAGGATGGGATTTTGTACAATGAGAGCAAGTGGGTTGCTTCCTGTGAAATTCACAAATGGATTTAGAGGTGGTGGTTGTTACTGATGAGCCATTTTGATTGGTATAAGAACTCTACTTGATTGAATAAATGGACTACCAGGTGGGGGTGTTGATAATGTTCTGTTTGGTGGAGATAGATACCTTTGAGCTCTTCTCCCCCTTCTTCACCTACCTGGTGATAGCTGTAAATAATCGAAAACACCTTCTTCTCTTTCTCTAGACCTTGTTTGAATCCTTATCATAAATTTGGCAAGTTTAGGCTGCTAAATCATTGATTTTTTTCTTTTGGAGTCTACATATGTGATAATAAAAAGCCTCTTAAAGGATGGAATTCACAATAAGAGCACACCAATCTTGCTGCAATAAAATACAAACTTCTTTGTGGTACCATTGGGCATGTCAGAACTGTTATCACTAAATCACATCACCCTCTGATTTCTTAACATGTGAATGAATTACACAAATAGTGTGATTGGGTAACATGGGTACTATCTCTCAATTTGTGGGACATGGTACTTGAAATAGACCTCAAGAGAAGGCTAGTTCCTCCCCCTAATCTAATGCAAGCTACCTCTAATGAAAGAAAAATACTACCTATCTCTATCCTATAATTTCTAAGGGACCGGGGAGAGAGAAATATCATGGAAATTAAATAAATCTACTCTAATATAGATAATGCACCAAAAAAGGGAATGGTAAAAAGTCTCTAATGTGTGAAAATGAATGAAATACTGATTAGAGAGGGTGAGAACAATTCTCCACAGTCTAACACCAACATTCACAACATCGTTTCTAGGAAAAAACAAGAATAATGGATTCTACAAAGTGAATGAGAAGACACAATACAGCTGCAAGTGAAATGAAGAGGAAATAAGAATGTGGTCAACATAGACAAGGGAAGAGAACATCCACAAATTTGATATACTACTTCATTAGTATGCATAGTTCATTTTACAAAGTAAGAGAAAGGCCTAGATCAACATGCAAGAAGTCCAATATAAAGGCCTATAACACATTGGTGTTCCAAAACCAAAAATGGTAGATTTTTTTTTATAATAGTAATCCCCTCTCTGAAAAGAGAGATCACTTCAATTTATAGAAAAATGGGGAGAGAGAAAAGGCTATTTACAAACTAGGATTTTTCCCTCCAATTTATTGCAAAGTACCAAAAGTGGGTGAAAATCATCATTTTTGACCTACAACAAACATCCCATACTGCTCCATAACTTGCAGCAGAAGGAAAATGGTTGTACATGCTCATTAATTACTATTTAAACCACCATTAAATTTCTCCTCTGAACTGGGCACGTTCTTGAAAAAATAGATCCCCAAAAATCAATCAATCTTCAAATCTCCTAATTTCTATACGTAGGAATCGGAACCATTATTCCAACAAGACCATTTTTTTTAATTCTATTGAGAAATGCTCAAGTTATCAGCTTTTGAGTAGAAACATCTATTTTGAGTTTTTTTACCAAGTTTGGCTTCCACTCCACGAGACTGGGCAATCAATTTGAGCGGATGGAAATAAAATTTTAAATATTTTGACCTTTTTAATGTTTTTGCATCATTAAAATAACTGGGAATTTTTTTTAAAAATTGGTGGGCCCATAATCACATGATTTACACAAAGGGGAGGGTAGGTTATATTATTATAAAAGCATTTAATCTGGGCTAGCTCGGATAGCTCAGCCGAGCTGGCCCCCACTTATATTGCAAGACTCCTTTTTCCTCTAGCTCGACAAGCGTCCTTTACACAGCTTAGTGCTATGTTGAACTATGAGCCTCTAAATTCAAGGTTGCATCGAATTCCCCTCTATTACTAGCCAATATTAATGATTTTCCACCTTGCATTGTGTTTTGCATTGGGCCTTGTGGGCGCCCACCACCTTGCTAGCTCGATGCCTTCATGACTTTGGCCTTATGCGATGTGGATTGGATGTGTTGACTAATGAATCCTCACATATTGAACATTTCGGATTTGAATGTCTTAACCAGCCTGAGATCATAGGCATCTTGGTTTACCTACGTGCCCCAAAATCCACACCAACGCGTGCCCACTTTACAACTCCCACTGACTCATCGAGAACTGCATTACAGGACTCCCACTGACTCAATCGAGAACTCATCCCCCTTCATAACCCATTCCGTTTGGACTGCTCAACTCTGACATCCTTGCAATGAATGAGAGTCGAGTGTTTTGGGTCTTCGATGCATAAATGTCCCGAGTACAACGTGGGCTTACCAAGCCCAATTTCTCTACATTGTGCCTCACCCACACCTAGGTCAGTGATTTTAGTTCTTCTGTGCACAAAAATATTGAATGCATTTTGGCTCCCCAGGCTTCTCCATGCTGCATCAACTGAAATGGCCATTCCATGTTCTAATTTTGTGGCTCAGCAAGTTGGCTCGGTGAGCCCTTTATAACTTCAACATTTTCCTAAGTGTTTGGCTGAATTTTTAGAGCTCGCCCACCCTTCACTGTTTGGGTTTGCACATGTCTCAACTTTGCTATTTCTTGAGAGTGAAACCCGAATATGCCCAAATCATTTATCTCAATGCGAATTAATTTTTTACCCTCGAGCTTTTACTGATCCTTTCCTCCATCAACAACATATGACAATTTGATCTTGGAAGATGCTTTGTGAGCATGAGCCGACCTCCTTGTTTTCAACTTGAGCCAAGTTGGGTTTCAGTTTTGTACCTTCCATTGTTCATTGAGCTTGGATCCTATGACTTTCTCAAAGGTTTTTCCATGACTCGGCTCACATTTCACATGGGAGCTGACTCCTTCTCTCCAACAAGTTCTACATATGCAAAATTCAACTCGCCCCCATTGATGCACACATCATTCCCCACAAAGGCTCAAACTAGTTATATTCATTTTGATTCGAGTATGTGAATCTTTCAAACCTATAACATTACTACTAATGCATTGCCATGTTGTGAGATCCATTCTATGCTTTATGATCTTGCCAAGGCTCGACTTGTTATCTCTACACTAAGCCGTCCCTTTAAAACTTAGTGCATCCTTGGTTCTACTTGATCTAATTTACCTCCGACCTGTAAAACAACTTGGTGGGATTTTACCTCAAACTTGTTTAGCAACCTATGTCTTTTAGAACTGGACCCTAATTTCTTGCAATGTGGCTTGGTGCAATCCAAAGATCTCATTCGTGCCAAAGGAACTCAACCCTTTGAAGAGCTAGTCCTCTCCCTTAGTATGTATAAATTGCTAAAATTTCTTGCCTCGGCTATGGGCTCAATAGCAACCCATCATGTCAGCTTGATGCTCCCCGATTCACTTTTGTAACTTGTGTTATACAATGGCTCGTTGCAATAGCTCGGTTTATTATGCATGAGCCCACTGATATGTTGAATGACCACCTCAATTCTATAGCTTGGCATATAGCTCAACTTAAGGGTTTTCAAGGCTCAATTCACTATAACCCAACACTAGCTCACCCTTCCAACCAAAATAGCTCGGCCATGTATAAATAGCTCTTTGAGACCACATGGAACTTCTTAAAACCTTTTCAAATCACCCATTAGAATATTACCATTTTACATTTAACATTATCAGAGAGTTGTGTGTTAGTGCCAGATTTTTCCCCATAGCATGATACTGACCTTTTTCAATTTTTGTTGTAAGTGGGCCTCGTGCTTGGTGTTTCTTTGTTCAATCAAAAATTGAACTTAGTCAAGACCAAGAAGAGGAAAAATTTCTCTTGAAAGCCTCAATTCTCCACAAATCTTGATTCCTCCCTAGGAGCTGAAATATGTTTGGTTCTTCCTAATGGCCATGAGAACCTCTAAGTGCAAGCATTCCCTTCATTTCTCAAATTTTTGATCGAGGGTGGAAATTGATAATAGTTCCTTGGATAAATTTTCATGTAATTATTTTAAAACATTCATCTTAGGGACTTGATGGGTCCATAAATTTTTATAAAAAAATCATCATTGGGTTTTTATCCTTTAGATTGGGATCATTAAAATTGTGTGCAATTTGGAAAACAAGGGTATAATTCTATTTTTAATGATTAGCTTGAAAGAAAATGGATTGTAAAAAATATATTATTCTTACAATTGTTCCAAGAGAGACAATCATTAGAGGACAAGAATATTATGACCTCCTTGTAACTGTTTAGGGAGGGATTCAAATGTAATTGATAAAGGCTCTAAGTAGAAAAAGGAAAAACTATTATGGAGTTATAGTTACTTACTACAATGAATTTTTTGGGTGGCATGTATTGATTTCTAAGTAAGAAATACCTAGTTTATGTTTTAATTAAAGCTTCTTTTAGATTCAGTGATAGGTATAATTTTGATTGCATTGTAATGAGTAAGAGTTGTTATTTTGAATACCTTGGTATACAACATGTAACAAGATGTTTAAAGATTTTAAACATTGATAACCCAAATTATAGGTGACTTGTGAAGATCAATCAAGATGTGTTTAGTGGTTGGAGAGTTTCAACAAGGATTGTTCATTGTTTTAAAGCTTGAATATTTGAAAAGGACCAAAAAATGAGCATGAACCATGCAAAAATTCCCTCTCAGGTTTGCATAGTCATGTGTACCCTACAACTAGGGTTTCTTGCTTGAAAATTTGGCAATGTCGAGTTTAAACCATTCAAAAAGTCTAAAAATTGGAAAAACATTTTGCATAGGATTCGTGAAGAGGATGCAAAAATATTTAGGTCAGTTCTCTTTATGGTTTGAAAGATTTTGATGACAATTTTCTATAGCAATCGTGAGGGGTTCTGGAAAGACGAGGTATTATAAAGAAAATGCACTTTTTTGCTACTTTCAAGTTTTGTAACTTTTATCATAGTTGAATAATGGTAATAGGTGGTAAGAAACCATAAAATCTAGTTTTGAAAGTACTTGTAAGAGGTGATAACCATGACAAAGTACCAACACAAACCTAATTGGACAAAACTAGTACTGTAGACAAATTGACCTAACTTGATAAGGTAATTCAATAATCTAGCATCCTTTCCATTATGAAAAAAATACCTTCAGAAGGTGAGTAAGGTGAATTACAAATTAATTCAGTGTTTTGAATAGTTGAAGAGATCATTTTAATACTAAAATCGTGCTTGAGACCCTTTGGAACATAGGTGAATTTGATTCTTGGAGTATAAGATTGGGTAGGATAGTTTACTATAAAACCTCTCTATATCAGAATGATTGATGATGATTCAGACTTTTTGACTCTTGAATTTGTGAATTCAATTCAATATTCTCCCCTCCCAGCCATTGGTTGGTAAATAAAAGAGAAGGATGGTCGTGATGATCTCATTACTCAAACTCTCTCTAAAACTAAAAATGGTTTACAAAAAATTTGGATGAATTCAAATAATATCAATAAGTTGTACCCCCTCAATACACTCCTTCCTACACTCAACTAGAATCTAGTACAAAATTTTATGCAAGAGCTTAAAAACTGAAACTGAAAAGGAAGGCATAAAAAATGTAAATATTCAACACAAGGAGAATAATGGAGATGTTGAACATGGGGAAGAGAAAGGGGAAAAGGAAGTAGAATTTGAACATGAGGAAGAGAAACAAGAAGGTGAAAAGGAAATAAATAAATAAGAAGAAAAAGAAAGTGAGGAAGAGGAATAAGTAGAAGTAATTTAAGTTTCAACTCAAGATGTAGGGATAAAAAGTACTTCTCAACCCAAGTTATATATATGGAGACCCTCTCCCACTACTCAAACATCTACTGAAGGCTTTTCATGAGAATATGTTTCTATTCTTGTAGTTATCCTCCTCACTTAACAATTGGAATGAAAACCAAAAGAACATATTTTAGAGATATTTCAAATTCTTCATTCTCTTGGGTCAAGCCCATGGTTGATAAAAAAAGTTTAAAAAACTCAATCAATAGTTGGTATTCACAATTATGATGTTGTAGATATAATTCACATTACCCCTACACCTACCTAGAAATCTAAGACAAATTCTCATCTAGTAACTGATACATGAGGTCAATATTTTGTTGAAATTGCTAAACCAACTGTGGATAAAAGTAAACATGAGATCTCTACCTTGGACTATAAACTCACAATTATTTTCTTGGGAGAATCTACACCCTAAGGAGATGTTCATAATTTGAAAGAGAATTTTGAATAACAAGTAAAAACACATTGAAGCTACATCAAAGAATTTCTTTCTCCAAATCCTACCCTTTTGGTTTCTCTCCCACCATTAATATCAACATATGATATTGATGTTAAAGCAATTACTAAAGTTCGCAAGAATGTTATTTAAGGAAAGGTTATTAAGGCATGGATAGACAAGATATTAATGAATGGTCTAGATTTCATTGATTAAGAATGTAGAGTCTATGAAAATATTGTTATAGTAAAAAATAAAATAGGTTTCATAGTTGAGAATATTGAAAAGGAATCCAAAGTTTAGGAAGACATAATCCAAGATCTCCGCATCATGTCTATTATAGATTAAAAGATCCTATTTTTAGATAAAATATTTGATTATGTTAATAATAATATGCCTTACACATGGTCATTTAGTGATGAAGGGAGATTCTAGGTTCTTGAAGAAGAGTCTATTGAATTGAAGAAGCTAATTCACAAAATCGAATCTCTAAAATCAGAAATCTTTGTTGATCTCAAGGATCTCTATTACAATATCTTGAAATACAGTTCTTCCCAATGGAACTTAGCAGATGAAATCAAAGAACATTTTAAGAAATTGATCAATTAATATTTATACAAAATGGATAATATTCATCAAGATAAGATGGAGGAAATTTCTAAGCTGAACAATGTGATAATTGAATATTCAAAAAGATTGTCTTAGTATGGCGGAATAAGCTCATAAATGGATTATTCCTTAGGAAGTTAGGTGACCAACCTTTCAAACACAATAGTGCTAAGATAATAAGAAATATCAGCTATGGTGACTCAATTCATAATGCATGTATTGAAGCTCAAAGTCCCAACTACTTCCATTTCTTCTCTTCCTAATTCAAGTGATAATCAAAACTAGTTATGTTTTATTCTTGACCTTTATTTTTTGAAAAAGAAATTAAATATAATAGTCATTTAAGTGACTTAACTAATCTAAAGATTAGTCACTTAAACAAGAGTTAACTATTTCAAGGTAGTTAATCTCCCATCATGCATATTAAAGCATTATTTTTACTTTGTAAAGGGGTTGGATGCTAGTGAATAGATGTAAAAAAGGACAAATAATAGTTGAATACAAAATCTAACTTCACCTTTCTCAGCTGCTATCTTTGCTCATACATTCCTATTAATATTCTATATCATTTGCATATCATTGGATTGTGAAACTTGGTGTTCATATTTGTTAATAAATATTTATTGAACTTGGATTTAATATATATTTTGTTTAAGAAAAATAATTTCCATAATATGTGAATATGTGTATTCTTAAAATTTTATCAACATGTAAGAGTAAAGTAAGATATGATTTCTTCTTATTTGAAATTGTTTTTTTCTTCCTTTCCTTCAATATTTCTTCAAATTGATCTCATTTCTAACATATTTTTCTTTCTATTCAGCTTTATATGATTACAAAATTAAATTGGAATCCTTAAAATAAATTTAATAGAATAACTATATATTCTATAAATATATTAGGGAATAGTTTTTCTCCGAATAAAGGAATCATCCTGTTAAAGAGGAGGGATTGTCATCCCCTAAACTATTGATATTTACCTCTTTAAAAAAATTCAAACAACATCTCCACAAAAATTATGGGTCATGGTGCATCTTCATTCACTTCCATGCCCTTAACCACCTCACTATAAACTATAAATTCCCAATCCTGGTCATCGATGAGCTCCATAGGGAAATGTTTTTATCCAAATTGGATATCCGTTCAGGCTATCAGTAGATCCTAGAGCATGCAAATGAAATTACAAAGACATGATTCCACATTCATTATGATCGCTATGAGTTATTGCTCATGGCATTTGGACTTAAAAATTCCCCTCCAAAATTTCAGGGACTAATGAATAAATTTTTTTGGGCTTTTTCCATCAATTTTTCTTGGTTTTCTTTGATGATATGTTGATCTATAGCTACACATGGGACATGAATGTATAACACGTTAATGGGGAATTACCAATCCAATATAGAGTTTAAACCACTCTAAAAAATCAATAAGTTAGACAAAATCATATACACTTTTATTAGCTTTACAAAGTAAGTTCTCTAAAACATTGACTTTGAATTTTTTTTCTTGAGATTCCTTGTAGTTTCTACTTATCCTCTTTTAAACAATGTTAATTACCTATATCTTCCATGCATTCACTTATAACAAATCATAAGAAAATGGTGAACTAACAATATTTTTGCTTATTCTACCATATTTTGAACTAATGCACAAACACTACTGCTATAACCCTCATTGATATCTCCAATGAGTCTATATTTCTTCTCCAAGGTATTTACACATTCCTAAACCTCTTCATACCTTCATAATAATTCACTAACAACAATATTAGAATATAAATACCTCTTTGTTTGGTTAAGTCTTATATACCTCTATAAGGTCTACTAGCCTTGCAACTATATAAAGCTTATTGTTTTAATTGATTGATAATGTCTCACGAAGAACTAAACACATTTCATAGTACCCTTTATGGGGTTTCAACTCTCCAACACATTTTATAATCTAAATCCAACCAAAACCATTTCATCTCATTGTTCACCTTCATAATTAGGTCTTATAACCCTATTTCTTAGGGGGAAAAAATCATAGGTCCATTTTATTCTTGAACTATGATACATTTTGAATACTTAACTTGACGAGAATAATCTAGGATGAATTCTTTATATAATGTATTTATTCTTCATTCTTATCCTCTCATTTAGGTATCCTTTAGGGCAATGACAGGGTCAAATAGGACTGTTAGTAATTGTGGACTTCGTACAACTTTGTTCAACATAAAACCATCAAAATCCATTGAATTAGCTTACAAAGTCTCAATATATCAAGTTTTACTCAATTTTAATGGATACAGAGTAAGATATAAACATTTCACTATATATACCCTAGTTTGGGGTTCTATCTAACCCACCAAGGAATTTAATTCATGTCTTTCTTAACTTATCATACAAAAAAATTGAACCAACGTTATAAGACATTTCCTAACCTTCCACATCTATCTCCTTTTGAATGTAATTCAAGATCATGCAAAAAGTAGTCATGTTAATAAGCTTTGATTTCTAGTTACGTTGTTAACACCCCATTTTCTGGAAAGATCTAAAGATATAATTTTTTAGACATTACTCTAAACTCTTGTATATGTTTCCATTCTCTTTTTAGAGTATTCTAACCCTATCAAGATTCATTCTACATTACTAGTGGCCATTAGGTACACTTTAATTCTATAATAGAATTTGCATCTCTCAATGTCCTTTACCAGTCATAACAACCTATGTTATATGATTTTCCTTAGTTTAGAGTCTTTATTAAGTGAATAAATATGATGAAACCATTGTTTAATTAAAACCCCTCTCTATTATACTAATATCATGGAATCCATACCCTAATACCTTTTTATATATCTTCTTGATCATTGCATATATGCATTCACAAGGTTATAGTTCTCAAAAGTTCCTTATTTTTCAGCCTTAGAATCATACCAAACACTAAAGTAAATATCTTGGTTCACTTACCTGAATATGCATGAAAGGTAAAGGTATTGCTCAGGCTTGTGCTAACTTCTTGAGAATTTCCTCTTGTTGTGAATGCCTTGGTATCTTATCAATAATCTATACAACTCAAAATACAAAGTTTCCTTAAAAATATGAGATTATAATGCATGTAACCCCAATTCTCATTCAATGAAATTCAACCCCATCATACTAGCAATATATCATAAAAAATATCACTCATTTATCACTATCAAAACATTCATATCAAATGAAACACAAGAACGTAGTTATATTTTTTAATTTTCATTCATGTTTACAATAATATTAAGGCTTTATTAAAACTAATATATCTATTGCAATGATTTCCAGGATCTCATATAAACCCTTGATCATTCTTGGATCTTCAAATTTATTTTTTAACCTCAATCCACCTTCCTCTAACCTCAGTTAATCCTTACATTAGAATAATTTCCTTCATAAGCTAATATGGAGGAAGTTAAAAGTCTACAACCCTAACTATGATATAATTTACCATAGTAAATACAAACCTACTTAGTTAGGTAAAGAAACATTTGTTACATCATATGAGTCCCTTCATACATTTTTACATCATTATATGTTTTCACACATGACGTTAAACCTACCAATTTCTACTTAGAAATTCAAATATTCAAAAGGGTGCATTTTGGAAGGACAACTCAAAATGACCCCATAACACCCATGTAGGAACTCAAGAAGGTTATATAGGATAAAAAAACACCAAAAATGCTTACATAGACCTATTTCAAACCAAAATTATTTGAAAGCCATTTTTTTATTTACATGATGATGCTCCTAAATCATACTCCACAAGTGCGAAAATTTAAGCTCCATCTCAAATGTCTATTTTCTTTCTTGTCTTCCCATTTATTTTCTTATTTTCTTTTCATCGTTTTCTTGAATTATTGATCACATATTCATCTTCAAAGTCTTTCGTTTGTATTTTCTTTATTTTCTTATATTCTAATTTACTTATTTTGTCTTCACCTTGCTTCACTCTTTCTTTATCCTTTTATTTTTCTCCTTCTTCATATTTCAGTTGTACATTTTCATCATTTTATTTTGTTAATTTGATCTTCCACATTCATTTCTTGGTTCACACATGCATAATTATAGCTAAAAGTAATATTAGGTTAAAACATGTAGATAAATTTGTCTCAATTTTAGATTCTTCCTTTCACAACTTAGATTCCTTAATCTCTTGTTGGTCATCCTCTACTACCTCTACTGTATTTTTTTATTTATCATTGTATTCTTCCTTATTTTATTTCCCTTGATTTTTCCTCAAGCTATTACCTTATTTTTATTATTCCTTGGTTAAGGTTTCTAAAGGATTTTTCTCAACTATAACTTCATCTTATGAACTTAACAAAGTCCACATGATTATAAGAATTCTAAATAATCCTTTCATTATGCTTGTATTTGTACCTTCCTTCTTGACTGATTCATACTAACATTGAGTTTTCTTAAGAACCTCCTTTTCATGAATTCTTTAACCTTTTGTCTTTTCATCTTCTATGTTCTCACACATGCAAAAGAAATGTTATAATGAGAATTGGAGGCCATGTAGTACCTTTAGAAGTTCCTTGTAAGAGATTTTCTAAATCTTCTATTTTTTCCCTTCTTCTTCACTTGTTTCATATTCTTCTTCTCATAGCATCACACACACACTTCTGGATAGAAAATACTCACCTCGATATGCCTTTTCTTTCTTCTTTCCTCTCTTCTCCAAGAAACCAATTGCTTCCTTGTTATCTCTACAAGAAATTCTATAGGCCACTTCAATCTATTATTCACACTTCAACAAATAACCTGATTTTCTTTCTTCCTTCTTTTTACCATCAACTGTAAATATTCATTATTAATTTTTTTCTTCCTTATAATCTCTTTAAACTTGTTGTTGTATCCCTATGGAAATAAACCCTTCATCTCTACTAATGTTTTTTCTCAATTCTATTTTTGTTCTTCACAAGAATTTTTTTTCCAGCTTGTTTTTTTCCTAGTAACTCACCTTAGGTATTAGATGGTATTATGGCACCTATCTACCTCTCTTTTAACATCCAATATTTTTTCACCTTAGAATGATTTTTTTCAAATTTCTATATCTTCTTCTTAAGCCTTAATGGCTAAAGTTTCTTTACATATCACTTCACTAGCAATTTCTCTTTCTTTCGTATTCAAATATATCTTTATTCCTTACCTTCAATGAGTTAACTACCTCTAATACCATATGAAAAAGAGACACAGTACAAAACACTATAAAAAATCAACAAGTTCGAAAAAATCATATAAAATTGATTAGCTTTACAAAGAAACTTCTTCAAAACAATGAATTTGGAAACTTTTTCTTGATTTTTTTTTTCAATTTCTACATATAAAAATTTACGTGAAATGGTCATTATCTTCCTCTACCCTGTAATACCTTACAACCAATCATAATATAATGATGAACTAGCAAATTTTTTGTTATAATTCCTAGTTTTAAACCAATGCACAAACACTACCACTATAACCCTCATTTATATCTCCAATGAATCTATCTTTCTTCTCCAAGGTCTACACACCTTCCTAAACATCTACGTGCAGTCATAAAAAATCACTAACATTAATATTATAATCTAAATACCTTTTTTCTTGGCTAATTCTTATATACATATATAAGGTCTACTAACCTTGTAATCATATAATGCTTATTGTTCTAATTTATTGAAATTATCTTAGTAGGAACTAAACACATTCTTAGTACACTTTATGGGGTTTCATATCTCCAACAAGTTTTAGAATATAAATCTAAACACAACCCTTTCATCTCAATGTTGACCTTCACAATTAGGTCCTAACCCTATTTTCTTAGGGTAAAAAACTCATAGGTTCACTTTATTCCTAAACCTTGATACATTTTGAATACCAAATTGGATTTTTAACTGGTGGAGAAGACTATAAGATGAGTTCTTTAGATAATGTACTATTTCTTCATTCTTAGTCTCCCATTTATGTTTAGGTCAAGGATGGGGTTAAATAAGAATATTAGTAATTTTAGCATCCATACAAATTCATTCAACGTAAAACCCAAAAATTAGTTGAAGTATCTTGCACAATCCCTATATGTTAAGTTTTAGTCAATTTCAATGGATGCAAAGTAAAAAATCAGTAGTTCTATGTCTAAACCCAAGTTTGGAGTTTTGTCTAATCTTAAGAGGAAAATAATTCATATATTTCTCAAATGACCATACCTAGACATAAAACAAAAAACTTTTAAGATCTATCTCAACCTTACATAACTATCTCCATTTGACTGTAATTCATGATCATGCACATATTAGTCATGGAAATAAGCTTTTCTTTGTATTTACCTTCTTAACACCCTATTTTCTGGGAAATGTTTGAGATTTTATGTCTTACACATTACTCTAAACCCTTTTCTATATTTTCATGCTCTTTAAAAAATATTCTAGCCCTATAAATATTCTTGTTCTTTTACTAGATGCCATTAGGCATGTTTTAAGTCTATAACAAATTTTGCATCTCTTAATGTCCTTTACCAATCATAATAGACCATGTTATCTGAGTTTTCTTAGTTTAGATTCTTTATTAAGTGAATCACTATCACGACACTTACTGTATAAATAAAAAACCTCTCTACTATACTACTATCATGGACTTCCTACCCTAAGACCTTTCTATATCTTCTTGATAATTGCATATACATATTAACAAGGTTATATTCTCAAAAAGTTTGTTATTCTTCAACCTTCCAATAAAATAGCTATCTTATTTGACTAACCTAACTACACATGAATAGTAATGGTCTTCCTAAGGCTCTTAGTGACTTCTTAACACATTACTTCTACCGTGGATTCCCTGGTATCTTATCAATAACATGTATAACCAAAAATACAAAGTTTCCTAATAAATATGAGATCATACTTTAGGCATCCCCAAGTCTCATTCAATGAAATTCAATCTTGTCATACTAACAATATTCCATCAAAAATATCACTCATTTGTCACTATCAAAGCATGTGTATTGAATGAAATGTTATAAGAACAATGAATGAGAGGGGGGAGGTGAATCAGTCATTAAATTTTTTTAACTTCATTTACAATAACATATCAAATTATTCATTCAACATGCATAATCAATTATGAGCTTATTAAGTGTGCATCAACCATTTACAATTGTAAGAGATAAGAGAGCACATATGAACACCATATATATGTGGGAAACCCTAAAAGGGAAGAAAAACTATTGAACCTATGTTTATTTTACACAAATAAAGGACTTGTATGAATATTACACATCACGCAATATTTCTTTAGTGAGACACCAATCCCACAAGGAGCACCAACCCCTATTTCGCAAGGCACAAACCATGTAAGGAGGATACAACCCCTTAAGGTGATGAATAACCAACTAAACCACATAAACATGAATATAACTGATGTACTGTAGCTATAACAACTAATTGTGACCACTAATTTAGTTCCATGCACTCAAAACTCAATCAAACTTCTCTCTCTTCTTACTCACTCAAATATGCTCCTTTATTTGAAGATTAGGTCTAATGACCTTGAAAATATACCCTTATACTCTTATCAACTCTTCATTACTCTAATAATATCTTCCATTAACCCCTCTAACCTCTTCTTTCACCTTCTCTAGCTTGCTCACATCCTTGTCATCACTCCTCACACAAATGAGATAATATAATGCACTTTCTATACATGATTCAACTCATAAAAAAATATAGGTCAGCTAAGACCAATAAGTTCGGTATTTAAAACTTGAAATAGCATATAAAACATAATATAATATCACATGAAAGGACCATATAGGTCAGAAAATGTCACACCATCAAGAACTAGTTCAAGGCTTCTGAAATAGGCCTAAAACAAGGTCTTCATCTCCGAAGAATAGAATTTGAATTTATCAAGAACATAGATACTACGCCATGGTTAAAATAACTCAAAAAAATTTAGGGACATCCTATCATAACCTTCAATAATAAAAATAACCTATGTACCATCCATCATCACCATGAAGCATACCAAGAAGCAACCACTTCCAACTATGTCTTAAGCAATTGAAAAACATCCTCCAAAATTGAATGTCTTGGCATACAAAAACTCATCACCATTAAACAAATGAAACATAAAATAGAATTTATTGATGTCATATATCTCATGAAACTCATTAGAATCACTATTTCAAGGTATAAGGAGAAAAACCATCTCCTTCTCTAACACTTCCCTAACTGGTAGATATGACTCAAACTAGGTCTTCAAGATCAAGATGGTTCATACCTCTAAAATATTCACCAGGGCACAAGTAGCATATGTATGGAAATATAATAGTGTTTAATACCTTAAAAACTCTCTTTAACCTCCAAAACAAGGCTTTAGGCTCCAGAAATCATGCATATCTGAAACTACTCCAACCAGGTCATAGGTCTCAAGAACCAGTCTTGAGGAATCTAGTCTCAAACACCTCATTCATCACTTCCTGGATCAACCACATCATGAAACATATCAATGGAATCCTAAAAATTCTTCTCAATCATTAACATTAATATGTCACATGGATGAATACTCACTAGCATCTTTAATCCAACAAGCCTTTTTTACAAGCCTAATAGGGCTATTTAGGTCAATAAAGCTTAAGCTCACAAAAATTTAACCATATTAAACCAAGAGCATAACAAAATCATATCATATGTCAAAAATATATCCATGTTAGAAAATAATAGCTACAATATGCAAAACAACTTAGCTCAACTCAAATCATCATGACTAGTTTTGCACCTTCTAGCCTTTTAACGGTAGGGAAACTTAGAGGACTTGCATCTTCAATTTTCTCCATTTTACCTATTTTAAAATTTTCATGGTCACCTATTACACATCCCAAGGTTCTTAGAACAATTCATTTCTTTTCATGAAACTTCCATCTTATCTTTATACCTGTAAATTTCCATAAAACTAGGGGTTTTCTTCAACTTGTTCAAACAAATAGAAAATGAAATTGCCACCAACAAGATCCCTAAAGATTTATATTCATCCATGAACATTAAAGTTTTATTGCAAAATCCATTTAGAGACCATAAAACTCAAATATCTTCCAATCCTATATGTCTAGGGTTTAACTAGGGTTTTAAACTTGTCTGGCTTCTTAACAATGCTTCATAAAGATATAATTTCCAAATGATTTATTTATTCTTGAAAAATATTTTTTTTTCCATGAAGAAACATTCTTGAAAGTCTAAAGTCCCCATACAGAGCTCAAATGTGTGGGGGAGTAAATTAACATGCCTGAAAAAAGTCCCCATACAGAGTTGCCTATTGTGCTATTTTTTTCCTTCGCAAGATCTTGGTAGAACCAAAAAATCATTTATTGCTTTCTTCTTTGACCTATGACCTAAAAAATTACTCCAAAAAATTACTCCAAGCACTATGAAAACCTCCTTCATGCTTTCAAACTCTCATCCTTGCTTTACAACTTCTGAAACTCTCTAAACACTAATCCTTACCTATGCAAACCCTGTCTTGACCCTGTCTTCTTATAGTCTTGCTCTAAAATGACCTTGTACATGCACCATATACCTCATGAATAGTTCCCTTATATACCTCATATACATGTTGTAAAACCTCAAGATAATACTTACATGCCTCATATACATGTTTGATGATAATACAAACAAGTTTGATCTGCTCCATTTCTCATGTTACCAACTTATCATGCTCGTGCTAGGTCAAGGACTAGGCCTAGAATGACCTGACTGAACACATGACTCTCATGAACTGACCTTGTTGACCTCATTAACACTTATGCTACAATACCATATGTTCATGCTAGACTCATTAACACCTTTGACACATGCTTATGACCATGTTAGACCTTATACATTATTTCATAAAATACTAGAGCTCATACAAAACACTCACTTGCTTGACCATGCACCAATAACATGCCTAGACATCATAACATGACAAAAACATTATGTACTACCAATCAAACTTAAATATTGATTATAAATGAAACCTTATGAAGGAACCTAAATCACCTAAACTTCCTTTTCCATCAACGACATTTGAAATTAATAAAAACTACACATACACAATGCCCAAAAATATCCAACTTACTCATTAATGACAACTATACACATAAACACATGCAGACCTCTAACTTCTTGTTTCTAAGCATACTCTTCCCCTTTTTCATATATGAAAAAGGAAATATGTGGAAACTTTACATGAAAAGTAATGAAAAAAAATAATGATAACATTAACTCAACTTACTTCCTATTTCCTTGTTCTTCATTCACTTTCTTGACTTCAACAACAACTAATAGACCTAATCATGTCCTTAAACATGCACATTTCTCCCCTCTAGAAATAATAAATTGATTTTATCTTCATGTTTTTTGTAGCCTTTTTCCCAAGTCTTAAATTCTTAGAATCATGCCACACACTTCTCAAATGGATCTCTACAATATCTTCAAAATATTCACACATCTACCTTAAACCAGTCACACATAATTTTTGAGCCAACTTAATGTTGTGAACAAATTCTTGGGTTCAACTTATCTCTCCCTCATATCATCACTACTCATTTCTTAGAATACTTTCATGTTACATCATATCTCCCTTTGGAATGATAAACATTTGAAATTTCTTCTTGGAGTAGATAACACATTGACATACTCCCTCTGGAATGATGTATACATTTTTGTAACTTGGATCATTTTGATCACACCCATAACTTAGCACAGTCATCATGTATCACTCAATATTAAATTTATTTTTACATTCACAAACCTTCAAGAGGAAAATATCTTATCCATCCTGGTGTCAACCTTTCGTACTGTACTCATCCATAATGGAATAGATACAACATATATACATTACTCAATAAAACACCTTCTTGGATCCAACTCTTACCCTCAATATCCACTAATCAAATAATAATACCCATATTTATCCTTCTTACCCTTCTAGGATTGATAATCAATAAATCTTATTTATACTTTGTGATTTTCATCATATCCAACTTGCTTGACACGAATGAACTATAACAGGAAATACCTCCAAACATTGTATCTCACCTAGATGATGATCTGTAAGACAAGACTTTGTCTTCTTCATGCTTCAAACAAAGAACAACATACCTGATCATCATAATATGTGACTCCCTTTGGGAGTATGCAACAAGATATTTTTCAAAATTTCCAACCTAGCCAATATCATTTAGAGATCAAACCTTTCTGTTATTGTCTTTAAGCTTTATGAAACTGACTTCCATTGGATTTCTTGCATCTAAACTCAAATTTTTGATCCTTTCATACTTTCAAACTCAAAGTGGTTCAGGTTATAAGATATTTTTTCTTAAATACTACTACCAGCCTTCATAAAACCATCAATCTTCAACTTCAGAAATATTTCAACCTTGATATCCTTCTAGAGTATATTCAAAAACATATAGATCTTATAATGGTTCTTTCAAATATGAATTCATGTTTTTCAAACTTATAGAACCAATCCCCTACATCCTATGATTCTCTGATGCATATAAGACCATGATTGATCCACCTTCAAGACCCAAAAAGACTGATATCTTTGATAAACACAACAACATTCCTACACCCCTGGTTTCATACCTTTTCTTGATACAACTTCTAGATCACTTCATGTGACTTCAAGAATCTAATATGAGCATGTCATAGTATGTCCAACCTAGTTTTTATTTTTTTCATCATTTATTCTATCTTTGATATCTTTAATATGCCATACATCATTAAATCATAAATTCTTCATGATAATATTTGGTCTTGAATCACAAGAATATTTACTTGTTATGATAACTTTGAATGATAACAAAGATATATACCTGAATGAGACAACCTTTTTACTTATAATATCATGACAGAGCTCTAACACCATGAATCCTTCAAACTTAACCCAAAATCATGAAAGATGATACACATCATTTTCTATGAATGATATAGATAAATGTAAGACACAACCATACCTTTGATGGATCAATAATCTTAGGAACATTCTTGAGTAGACACATACTAGATTTTGGATTCAAAACTGATTTTTGAAAACATTTTAAACCTTTACACAACAACACATACCTCTAAGGTACACTATCACCATTTTTCATATCTTTATCTTTTGGACAAAGATTTAAACCTTCAGAATCATGTCTAAAGGCCATACCACTTCCTTGAAACATAACCCAACATAGTCACTTAAACATGACACCACTGCTATGTTACTAAGCCTAGGTAACTCATGAAAAACAATACAAACCATTAATCAAACCTTATTGGTTAGTCATTACTAATAGTATATATATATGGATCATTCCACATGAACACTTAATTCAACACAAACATACCTTTCCTTAGTAGCTAAAAATAATAATTCACCTACATTCCTTATCGTGAGATATGAATGCCTTCAAGTAGCATAATGAAGACACCATATTCATCTTATAACACTATAAAAGTATGAAATCATCAAATGAGCCCAAATATTCCACCTCTTACTTCATTATTGACTTCTTGGATGAATTTTCAACCATGATAATACCCTCATATGCTGATTTTTTTTTCAATTAAGGCTAACAATGCTCCTTTTCTTGTAATCATATCAGGATTAGGTTTGAAAGAATTGATTTCCTCCTCCTTGACCTTGTCAACAATAGCTAACATCTTATTTGAGCTTGAATCTCCTTCTAATGGATTTGTGATCTTTGATTCTATCTCCTTTAAACCATCTACACATTCTATCTTCATGTCATGCTTTTTCTCATTAGATCTTATACTATGCTTATCAAACTTAACTTCCTTATTTTTTACCTCATTTGCATGGCTAATATCCTTGTATGTCATGGTTGTATATGGTTATTCTTTAATTGTTTTAATAGGACCATACTTGAAATATACCTTCCTATTGTATTTGTTCATATTACTTATAAAATATCTTGCAATATGATCAATAATGTTACATTTGAAACATATAACACAATTCTTACCTCTAGGAGATCCATTTCTCCAACTTTAGATAGGTGGCTAATAACTACATTTTCTAGAAAAATGACCTTTCTTTGTTTCAATTAGAGCATGTATTTTCCCTTAACTGATATGAATAATCATTTCTCCCACTTCTCCATTGATAGGATTCATTGATTGTTCTTCTACATTCCTTAGCTCTATGACCGAAAAGATTTCATGAGTAACAAAAACCATTAAAATTACTTGATACCTTAATTACATTAGGTTGTCTGATGACTCTCTTGTTTTCTTTGACATCCTCTATGGATTTAGTAGGTCCTTGGCTTATCTCATCATCCTTCTTTGTTTCATCCTTGAAGCCCAATCTAGATTTGTCACTAGAGTGTCTTTGAATGTTCATACATCTTCAGTTTTCTAGAAGCTAGTTCTAGCTCTGTTGTTAAGGATTGCATAGCAATATTGAACTTTCTACACTCATCCTCCTTATCCTTGAGACTAACATTGAACATCCAAACCCAATTTTCCAATTGAGTATTTACTTATTTTTTTATGCATGATCCTTAAGAATTACCATCAGCTTTTTGTTCTCCTTCCTTGTGAGTTTTAGGTTTTCTAAGGAAGAAAAAAAATTAGCTTCAATAAATACTACTTCCTCTTCCTTATTTGAAACATCTTAATATGCTTAGTCCATAATTTTTTCATTGCCGACAACATCATCTTCACTAACATTAGAAGGAATGTTATATTCTTCATACAAATACTCTAACTTATCCAATAAGTCCTTGGTTGAATCACACTCCATTACCATGACATATGCAGATTCCTCCAATTCACTCACAATGGCATCTTTAGCTATTTCTTACATGGGGTATAATGAAGCAATGTAACCAACATCAAAATTATACCAAAAAGAACTTAGGTATACCTCAATTCTGATTTTCCAAAGGGCATAATTGGTTCAATTTAATAGATGACCCTGATATAAAAATATTTATTCTTCCATTTGATCAAAAAAATTATAATTTAAGAGGATTACCTCAAGTACTTTAAACTTACTTCAAAAAATTCCTTACTCAGATACCAATTTTTAGAAGCAAGGTGACTGCTACGCGGGGGTGAATCAATCATACAAAAAATTTAACTTAATTTTCCATAACATATTTTCATCATTCAAATCATCCATTCAACATGCATAATCAATTGTGAGATTCTTAAGTGTGTGTCAAATATTTACAAGTGCAAGAGATCAAAGAGAACACATGAACACTATATATATGTAGAAAATTATTAAAGGGAAGAAAAACCACTAATAATATAATTATATTACACAAAATAAAGGACTTGTATGAATATTACACATCACACAAGATTTATTTAGTGAGACAAAATTCCCACAAGGATAACCAACCCCTATTTAGCAAGGCACCAACCCTTCAAAGAGGATATAACCCACTAGGTGATCAAGCACAACCTCAACCAACTATAGATGAATATCGTTGATGCATTATTTCTATAAAAAACTGATTGTGACCACTAATTTATATCCATGTACTCAAAACGCTCTAAAAATTCTCTCTCTTCTTCCTCTCTCAAATATGCTCCTTCATTTGTTGATTAGGTCTAATGACCTTGAACATCTTCTCTTATACTGTTATAAAATATTCATGCCTCTCAAAATATCTTCTCTTGACCCCTCTAACCTCTTATTTCACCTTCTATATATTTCTCATATCCCTAGCATCACTTCTGAAATAAATGAGAAAATACAATGCACTTTATATACATGATTCAACTCATAAACACCTCTAGGTCAATTAAGAACAATGAGCTTGGTATTTACAACTTGACAACACTAATACAAAATCATATAAGATCACATGAAAGGAACATATAGGTAGGAAAAGGTTACACCATCAAGAACTATCTCAATACAACTCCTTCTCTAACACCATAAGGAACCAAAATAACCCCGCTAACACTACTCAAACTGGTAAATAAGACTCAGAACAAGGTTTTCAAGATCAATATGGTTAATCAATATAAAATATTCACCAAGGAAAAAGTAGAATATTGATGAAAATATCCAAGTTTCTAATACCTGAAACAACTTAATTCAACCTCCAAAACAAGGCTTAAGGCTTTATAAAGCATTCATATCTAAAACGGCTCCAACCAGGTCCTAGGTCTTAAGAACTAATCTTGAGGAATCTTATCTCAAACACCTTTTTCATCACTTTGGATAAACCACATCATGGAACATATAAAGGGTATCCTAGAAATTCTTCTCAATAACTAAAATGTATATGTCACATAGAGGAATACTCACTAGCACCTCTGATCTAACAAGCCTTTCTGAGAATCCTAATAGGGATAGTTAGGTCAACAAGGATTAAGCTAAAACCACTTCACTATATCAAACTAGGAGCATAAACACATCACATAATATTTCATAAAGATATACATGTCCAAAAATAATAGCTATAATATGTAAAACAACTCAACTCAACTCAAACCATCATGACTAGTTTTACACTTTCTAGCCTTTTAGTGGTAGGGAAAGTTAGAAGACATGTATCTTTAATTTTCTCCACTGTACCAATCTGAAACTTATCATGGTAACCTTGTAAACATCCCAAGGTTTATATAAAAATTCATTTCTTTTCATGAAACTTCCATCTCATCTTTTTTATCTTAAATTTTTTACAAAACTATGGTTTTTCTTCAACTTGTTGAAACATATGGAACATGAAATCGCCACCAACAAGATCCATAAAATAGTTACCTTCATCCTTGAAGCTTCACATTTTATTTCCCAATCCATTTGGATACCATACAACTCAAATATGTCATATCACTTTAGGTCTAGTGTTTAACTAGGGGTTTAGACCTGTCTGGCTTCCTAACAATGGTTCATAAAGATCTAACATCCAAATGATTTCTTTATTCTTGAAAAATATTCTTGGTTCCATGAAAAATTATCCATAAACATATCAAGTCCCCCATAGATCTCACACAAGTGGGTGAGTAAAATAACAAGCCTATTGAGATGGTATCTTCCTTCTCAATAGCTCAGTAGAGCCAAAAACTCATTTTATTTCTTTGTTCTTTGACCTATGACTTGAAAATTTTCTCAAAGAACTATGAAAAATTGTTTCATGTTTTCTAACACTCATCATTTCCTTGAAACCCATGAGACTCTCCAAACACTAAGAATTACCTATACAAACCTTGTCTTGTCTTGTAGTATTACTCCAAAATGAACTTGTGCGTACACCTTATACCTAAATAGTGACCTGATACACCTCCTATACATGTTTTAAAACCTAAAAAATAATCATTACATGCTTAAAAAATTCTTTCCTACTTCATTTATCATGTTACAAACTCATCCTACTTATGTTAGGTCTAGGACTAGCCCTAGAATGACCTAACTAAACACATGACTCTCATAAATTGACATTATTGACCTCTTACAGACTCATTAAATCCTTTGATACATGTAAATGATCATGTTAAACCATATACTTGCCTTCAACAATAACTAGAGATCATACACAACACTCACTTGCTTGAACAAGCACCAATAACATGCGTAGACATCATAACATGACACCTTATGGATAAACCTAAATCAAATAAACTCCCTTTTCCATTAATGAAAATTACACATACACAATTCCCAACATGAAACACAAAATCAAAACTATATTTTCATTTATCATTCATATTTATAAGAATATCAAGGATTTAATGAAACCAAGATTTGAATTACAATGTTTTTTGGGATCTCATACATACCCCTAAGCCTTTTTGGATCTACACACATATTTCTCAACCTCAATCCACCTTCCTCTAACCTCACTTACTCCTTAGATAAAAATTATTTCCTTTATAATTTAAATAGAGGTAGTTACCACAATTTTAGAACCCTAAATGTGATAGAATTGATCATAGTAAAGATAAGCCTACTTGGTTAGGTAAAAACACCTTTCGTACATCACATGAGTCCCTTTATACCCTTTTACACTATTATATGTTTTCAAATTGACATTAAACCTCCCAATATCATCTTAAAATTTAAAATATTCAAAAGGATGCATTATAGAAGAAAAACCCAAAATGACCCCATAACACCTATGGAAGAACACCAGAAGGTTGGAAAGAATACAAAAACACAAAAAATTGCTACCTAGACCCTTTTTGAACCATAACTATTTGAAAACGATTTTTTTTTTCTTACATGATGATGCTCCTGCATCTTACTCCCTAAGTGAGAAGATTTGAGTTCCATCTCAATTGTCTGTTTTCTTTATTTTCTTATTTGATTTTCCTATTTTCCTCAATTTCTTAAGCTCATCTTCTTATTCAATGTCTTTATTTTATCTTAGCCTTGTTATCTTAGTTTCTAATTTACTATTTTTTTCTTCACCTTTACTCTTTCTTTATTCTTCTCTTTTTCTCCTTTTATCATATTTCACTTGTACCTTTTCATCTTTTTCTTATTTTATTTCATCTCACACATAATCATTTCTTGGTTCACACCTACACAATCATAGCTAAAAGAAAATTTAGATTGATAAGATATAGAGAAATTTGTCTCATTTTTGGCTTCTTCCGTCCATAAATTAGATTCTTCACTCTTTTACAAATAATCATATATCTCCACTGTATTTTGTTGTTTATAATCATATTGTTCCTTCTTTTCTTATCCTTGATTCTTCCTTGGTTAAGGTTTCTAAAGAATTTTTCTCAAATTTCATTTCATATTCTCCACTCAACAAATTCCACATAATTGTAATAATTCTCAATGTTCCTTTAATCATGCTTGTAGTTATACCTTCCTTCATAACCGATTCATACTAACATTGAGTTTTATTAAGAACATCTTCCTCATGTCTTCTTTCATCTCTAGTATTTTCATCTTCTATGTTATCTTGAAAACCATTTTTCATTGTCTTCATGTCCTCACTTTGTTCACCTGTAATCAAAAATGAAAAATTAATGTTAGTATGAAACATTTGATGACATATATCCCCTTTAAAAGCTTCTTGTAAGAGATTTTATTCATCACCTTTTAATTTTTATTCTTTTTCACTTGTTTCCTCTTCTTCTTCTCGTAGCATCGCACCAACTTTTAGATAGAAAATATTGACCTCCATATACCTTTTCATTCTTATTTCCTCTCTTATCTAAGAAACCAATTGCTTCTTTATTCTCTCTAGAAGCAACTCTATAGGCCACTTCACTCTTTTCTTCAAACTCTAACTAATAACTTGGTGTTCCTACTTGTTTCTTTCCCATAATTTATAATTCTTCTTATATCTCTCTTATCTCTGCAATCATCTCTTCATTATTCATTTTCTTCTTCCTTATACCATCTTTCAACTTTTTGTGTTATCCCTATGGAAATAAACCGTTAATCTCTACTCACTTTTTCTTCTTCACAAGAAATAATTTTGCACCTTACTTCTCCCTAGTACCTCACCCTAGGTCTCACATGGTCTTTTAGAACTTATCTACCTCTCTTTCAACGTCCAAGTATTTCTCACCTTGGACTACTTCTTCTCAAATTTTTATATCTTCTTATTAACCCTCAATGGCTAAGGGTTATTTACATACCACTTAACTATCAACTTCTCTTTCTTTCACATTCAAATATATATTTCTTCCTTATTGTTTTCAGTTTGAAATGTTCCATGCAGAAAGTGGTGTGGAATATATCCTTTCAATTTATAAAATGGAAATAATCCTAGGTTTTTGGTGACTTGTATGTTAGAGTGAGTATCCAAAGATGGTTGGTTCCCCTAGTGGAATACCTAAGACTAGTTTATAGTCCTAAGACTTCTCCACTCTATTGAATTCATGAGGAAAATGGAGAGGGAAATAAGGAGAAAAACTAAAAATATGGTGATTGTTGAACCCTTTGTATTAATGTTGTGATTGATGTCCGTGATGGAAAAATGGAAAAGTGTGTAGCATAGTCTTCATGTTGTTAATATGTGTATTTTGTCTTGTCACTCAATCATTCAATGTGCTCAATGATTCCTTGTGCATGGTCAAGCATATATGTGCTGTGTATGAGCCTTAGGGGTTCTCATGATGTCATGCATAATCATAAGTGTTCTGAAGAATAGTAAATTCAATTATCATGTTATCTTGGTTATAAAAATGTGTCTCATTGTATGCCTTATGCCTCTAAAGGTCAACATGTGCATTGTCTTGGTGTGTATAGTTAGTACCTTGAGAAGTCAAGTCATAGTCTTGAGGGTTTGAGTGCTTGTACTATCTTTATGTGTTTGGAATGAAACAAATTATCTAGGAGGTTTCTTAGATATGTAATGAAGGTTCCATGAAGATGTACAGGTCATACTTGGTGTTATATGGTGAAATCTAGCTAAATTGTGTCTAGTTTGAAGGTGTATTCTTAACACTTCTTGGTGTATGATGGTTTGTAGATATGATAGGGATATTCCAAGCTAGTGATGTGTGGAGTATATTTATAAAAGGAATACGAAGGTGCAAAATATTAGAAATAAGAGATTTGGAGATTAAAGTTGATCAAGTATAAATGAAGTCTTGAGAACATGCCTAGTACTCATAGGATAATGATATGGGACAAGAAATTTACAATATCCTCATGAAAAAGACCACGGGATATGTTGGAGCTATGAGTTCTCATGGTGTGATAAATTTTTCAGGTGCAAGAAGTGAAAATCAAGCATGTCGAGTCACATTCTTTAAAACTAGGTTTTTAAGAAGTGTAAAATGAGCACTTCAACTTCTTAGCAGTTGTTCTAAATTGATAGGGAATCTTCAGATAAATCATAAGATAATTTTTTTAAAGGAAATTGGGTTAAAAAAACTAATGCAATAGGTATGAGATCAAATGGTTGTGAATTAAAAGAGTTCTCTTTGTTTTTATAAGCTAGTTCCAAACCCTCGTCTGGAGTGATAAGAGAAATAATCAAGTTATGGGCACAAAATGCATTCAAAAATATTATTTAAGGTATAAGGAAGGTAAAGGACTCTCCAAGGGTCAATAAAATCAAATTTTACAGCTACATGTATGACTGTATGGCACATAAAATTACCATTTTTGATGAAATTTGCAGGTATATGTGTATGTTGGATGCTTCATGAAGAAGTTATTAGTGTTCCAGATAGTTCATGGTGTCCTTCAAATGATCACAAAGTTTTATGAGTAAATTGTGTTAGAAAATTTGAATGGTAGGTGTATTTCTTCTTCCTACCGCTGGAAGACTGTGCATGTTATAACCAGTCATGGTGTTTGAAGAATTTTTTTATACATGAGCCTGACATTGATATGTGAAATGGTCACGAGCACTTGATACAAGCTCAGGATTACTTGATGGAGTCTAAAGTAAGCTCATATGAAGTAAGTTGAATTCCTAGTATTGTTGGTTTTAAAATTTCCTATTTGGTTATTCAAGAAGGATAAAAATATGAGTTGAACACGTAAATATCTCTCAATAAAAAAGGCATATAAGTCTCTGCAAATGGTGTATAAGATCTCATTAAATTTATCCCATAGTGGAAACTCATGAAAACAATCTTCAACTGGTTAGATGTATGGTGAGATAAAAACTAGGGTTTGAATTTCATAACCCTACCTGAGAATATTTGCTTAAGATAAAAACAAGTTTTATCTCTTTGAGATGTCATTAAATAACTCTTTAGCCTAGGGAGTTGTGTAAATTCCTCTAACCTTCTTGTAAGATTTCCTTGCAATCATGATTGACTGATGAAGGTGTGGAATTGCTAAATATTTGAATATAGAACTCTCGCCTAACAAAATAATGAACAACCAGTTATAAGTGCATTTTTTATAAAGGAGATTTGTAGTTTTTTGGCTCCCTGATAAGTGTTGATAACAAAATTATCATAATCCATCATTTATAATTTGTGATAATAGTGGAACACTTTTCCTCCATGTATTTACAAGCTCATTCTTGATTGGTTTCAAGACATTTTGTGACTAAGAGTTCATAACTGTGAATGAGAAGATGCACATATGATTATATTCTCCATCCTAATGGTCTTCAACCTTTTATGAAGTCCCCTGTAGTCCTAATATCCTAAATGTATGTTTGATATCAGTTTACAAGTGCATTTCCTCCTCAGGTTCAATTTCGTACTAATCCTTCTTAGATTTAGTTCTTCTCATGTGTGCAATAATGAAGTGTGTAAGGATAATGGCAAGAAATGGAGAAGGTGAAGAGTTGATCAGAGAATATTAGAACACTTAGCAATGTGGATGCATGCTTATGACACTTGGAACATGGTAACAGAACTACAAAAAACATACTCTTTCTTGACTAGAAGACAAATCTTGTGTGTAATTGTTATAAAAGGAAGTTTGTAGGGTCTAACTGTTAGATGGTTAAAACATAATTTTAGTATTTCATAGGGTCATGAGGAGTCATGCCAGTTGAGGTAATGAAGGAAGTGTGAATCTTACTTTCTAAAGGAAATATTTTCTCTTTTGGCAGTTTGTGTCTTGTCTTTTGGTCCTCTTGGTTCAAGTTGAAAGGATAGGGAAGACACAAGTTGAGAATACGAAGTATAAAAGACATGAAGGAAATATGGGTTTGTGTATATATGATCCTAATTCAATAAATTTTGAATGCAAAGATCTACTATAAATGGTATATGATGAAATATAAATAAAGAAGAAATTTATTTAATTTTAACTATGAAAGGAAATGAGAGGGGTAAGGTACTTATCTTAATTTTAATTATCCCAGAGTGAGTATAGAATGGAAAGTATGATGAAATAGAAGCACATACCATCAAAATGATCCACATGAAAATGTTGCAAAGGTGGAAATAAATGAACTGGGGCACCTAGAGAGGGATAGGGGCTTCACGGCCGCCTTAGGCCTATTTTTCGGCACTTGGGTCTATGGAAAATTTCAAAACCTGGTTCTGATATAATCACTACGGATTCACACTTATTCTCCCTAGGTCACCTATATGTCACACTTAGATTGCTGAGATACCTATAAACCTGCACATAAATATCCTCCTGCAAAACCCAAAGAAAGACATCAAATCCTAAAAAAGAAAGATGATAATTGAGTGGTCAGACTGTCCTCAGTTATCACAATGGTGAAATTATGACTAAGTTCTTCTCTACATCTTAGAACCAATATAGTTATACATGATTTTGTGTACAATAGTTCCCGTAGGTCACCCTTGCACTAATGATGCCAAAATAGCATGTGGTAGCTAGATAAAGTGAAAATGTGTGGATGGAATAGAATGAAATACCCTTCTTATGCAGTGTGTATGTAGAGTAATATATGCAAATGCAGCCCCTTGATGTATGCAGATAGTTATCCCTTGATAAGAATTTTCTTCCCATATAATGGTATGTATGTTATGTTTATATAGGGATCTCTTGTTCAAATTTCAACACTAATGACTTGACATACAAACTAGTACCTTAGGATATTAGAGGGAAAACCGAAAATACTGACCTGAAATGTCAAAAATAAGATCGAGTATAAAGAGGACATGGGCACCCTAGATGGATAGGAGCTCCTGACACTAGTGTCTAGTCCTGGGCACTATTGTCTAGAGATAAGTAATGATAAATGAGTGAAGAATGACAGACAGGGATCCCTGTGACTTGACCAGAACTAGTTGTATGAGTGACAAGTGTGAATTATAAAATTAATAGAAACCAACAAGAAAAGTGGATGTCCTATGGAATGGGTCATCCATGAATACATTTATTATACAAGATCCATATATAAAACAACATACTTGGTGGTATAGTAAATAATAGTAAGTGCATGAGTTTGTGTCTACATTTTCCCCTACTTTATGTTGGTGAGCAAAATCTTGGTAACTTAAAGTAGATAGAGATGCATACTTGAGAGAAGTCTGAAGAATACCATGTTGTATAAGTATGCAAATATTTTTTGGAATTACGTGTTGAATGAGAACACATAGTGTGGCAAACCATGGATCAACGTGTTAATCCATATGGCATAGTGAAAGACATGAGACCGTTTATGAGGAGCGCTTATAGACATTGATGTTTGTTGTTTTGAATGATTGGAGATTTTGATTTTTGTCATTGATGGAGATGTGAGGGGGTAGGGAGTGATCAGTTCCCAACCTGATTACGTATGTGTTAAAAAGTGAAGATTTGGGCATCCTTCTACTAGAGGAAGAGTGTAGAGAGATGTCTAGTTTTACCCTCCAACTTTAACTACATCCCCAAAGGGTCTAGCCATTGTTGATTTGGATCCAATTCGATTTGTTCAAGTGTGATAACCCATATAGTAGCATTATAGGAAAGGAAATGATGTCTCATTTCTCCCATTCTACAGGTGTCACCGAAATGTGTATGTGATGGCTTCCATGTTAGGTCATATGGAAGTAATCACAAAAATGTAGAATAACTTCCCATGTTAGGTCATCTGGGAAAGTGGTGATACAACTCCCAAGTTAGGTCATCTAAGATGATAAATATGTTGTGTTGTCTTGATTTATTGATATGATTTAATGTTGTGGATATCTTAATGTATGTGATTGATTGATTATTTACTCAGGGAGTGATTTTGTGCTTGTTTCCCCAAAATTAGGCCATTAGGGGGAATTTCTAGAAAGTGATGTGAATTGTCACATGGTGTACACAAAAATGTTCAATAATGATGTATTATAAATTTATATTGATTTTGTAATGGTGTAAGAGGAATTATAGGATGACCTTGATTGTATGCCCCCTTTCGGAAAAAGGGGAGTGATGATGAGAATGAATACTAAGCTGAAAGTAAGTGCAAAATGATGTAAAGGGGAAAGAAAATATGATAGATATCCTGAAATTGTTTGTATATCAAATGGAAATGATGTCAAGGAGGAATATTAGGTGTAAAATGTGCATGATACGGTAGTAGGCAGAATTGTGAAGAGAATGACATAAACGAGATAGAAATAGGAGTAAATATACTCAAGATATGAGTGAAATCATGCAATGTGTATTAGTTTAGAGAATGAGTGCAGATAATGACTATAGTAAGGTAGGTAATGGAATGTTACTATAAATAGTAATGTGAAAAATTAAATAGTAAATTCATTTGGTTATCGCACTAGTGTAATTGTGAGCTTTGGGTGTGTGAAGATGCCTCAAGTGAGAGCACCAAGATTGAGTCATTTTGAGATGGTGGTAGCAGTTGTGGCATCATGTATGATAGTTGAGATGGTAAGTGTGAGTTTTTTCAAAATCAAGTGTTGAGATTAGTCTTTTTTGATGAATTTTCACTAAAAAAAAATGAATTTCTCATAGTTTTAGAATTGGACAAAAACAGTGAAGGTGTTAATGACCCTTGGGACACTAGCGCCAAGGCATGGGCATTAGCGACCTGCTCTTGGTTGCACCAGTCTTGTTTCTGGGCACTAACATCCATAAATCTTGGGTTAAGCCTAAAGTGTTGTAGATGTGAAAATTAATGTCTATAAATGTTATATATAATTATGTTTGGATATGTATGATGTTCTAAAAGAGTGTTTTGTTGTTGTTTTGTGGTGTGTAGAGGGACATCCATTTGAGAGCATTTTGTGGTGGTCGCCATTTGAGTACATTACTAGGATTGAAGTTTTTAGATGAGGAGTGGGGTGTTCTAGACATTGTCATCTTGTGGCACATAGAGAGGATGGGTGATGTACGCCATAACATACTTATGATCTCAAATTTGTGTGAGAGGTGGTGTGAAGATACTTGCACCTTTTGGTTACCTACAAGCGAGATGACAATGAATCTACAGGATGTGTATCACATACTTTGATTTCCTATCATTAGGGAGAGGGTTCAGATGATGCCCATGGATGATGTACATAGGTAGAGGAGGGTTGTTAGGTGGTATTTTACAAGGACCCCAGTTCATACTGAGGTCCATATCAGCCTAGATTTGATTATGAGGTCACAGAGAGACGTAATGTGGGAATCTTATATAAGATTTACGATATATGCCATTGGATAGAGGAAGAGGGAACATAATATGATTAGGAACGATGTGTATTTACCCATATATATAGACATCTATACATGTTTATATAGGAGGAGCATTGGGGGGGGGGGGGTATTGGAGCTACCATATTATTACATGTATGGGCCTATGAGCATATTACGATATTGAGGCCAGTTGGTGGACCGTGAGGAGAGTGGGTGAGGCTAGATATATTTGTTGGTAGATGGGTAGGTGTTCGTGGAAGGAAGATGGATACAAATACCTATAGAGTGATGGTAGATCAGATATGGCTAGAGACCATATCAAGACTATGGAGGATGAATAGAGAATGTAGTAGAGCTACGATGTGTTTGGAGAACTATGTGGCTAAAGTATTGGTTTCTAGGGGTGAACAAGTTATTCAGGGTAGAGTGTGTTTCAAACCATCTAGGTATGGCCCATAATGTTCCCCTAGAGCCATATGTATGGGTTAAGGCCATTAAGGCACTGAGAAGAGTTGAAGCTAGACTAGGGCCCACAATAGTGTAGTTAGTACCCCTTAGGCCAAATGAGGAAAACACACCGATAGAGCCGATAGATGTAGATGATGCGAGGTGCATAGAGGCCTAACATGCATGGTGGATGTCACATCGGTGGGTATTTTTGTTTCAAATTTTTTTATGAGGCAAGATCACCATAGGGTGGAGGATTAGAGGGATAAGAACATGCCCCTGATAGCATAGTGGCATAGATAAAAGATTGATTATTTATATAGTGATGTTAGATGATTTGTTATTTGGTTATATAATTGTCATTGTTGGCTAATACATTGATATATAGGTGTAGGTGATGCATATTGGTCACTGATTGTGAACACATCTATCTGCACATTGACATGGAATGTGCCCATCAATGTAATGTTGAGCGGATAGAATATGACACTAAGGAGGGGGCACACATAAGATTCATGTATAGTAAGAAGACATATTTGAAGGCTCAAAAGGATAGGGAAGGAAATGTGAGTGAAATATAGATTGATTCGGTACTTAGCCATTTTCATGGTTACAAGATATTTTTTAGAGATAGCGTATGGAGCACACAACATGATGGAGACTTTTGCGACATGCAAATGCTATTTTTGGAAGATCATCTACTAAGTACCATGCATGATTTCAAGTTAATAATAGGATTACTACTGCCAGTTAATTGTAAGAGATCTATTATTAGCACACTTGCATGTCTACATGTTATTGTAAAGGCACATGACTATTTACAGAATGTGACCTATTTTTGTAAGTTTGTAAGTGGTGAAGGGAAATTCCCCACCCTTATAAATATATATTAATCTGTGTAGTTAAAGAGACACCGTGTATGAGATATTGTGGAGTTATGCTGCTAGATATGATGTGCACATAAGCTTATGATACTACTTATTGCAAGAAGCTTATGCATTTATCGTGATTTAATATAATGGAGTGTATTGGGTGAATAATGGTGTTAAACATGACTGTAATTGACTATTGCATGGTTGAATTCATTATGTTTATCACTTATTTCATGATTCTTGTAGATCTAGATCTAGAATATGATATGTGCAATATTTATGCTATTTATGGATCTGAATACATTATAGCTTCATCATGTTCACATGCTGCACAAGTAACTCTAAAGAGGGGCTTGGTACCTATACGTGATTTTGGTGAGCACTCAACTTAGGTTAGGTGATGTGTTAGTGTGCCTGGGTTATTCGTGGTAAATTCTAGGCTGCATCATTGGTTCCATTTTCGGGGACCTCTGTTTCCTTTTTTTTCAGGTTGGTTTGCGATGAAGACATACTGGTTGACCCTAGAAAGTGTTGAGGAGTGGATAAAATATCTAGAAGAAGAGTACGCATGATGGTTCAAAATTGGATACGAGTTTGACGCACTAGCATGGGTGGAAAATAATCTGTATGACTGTTTGTATGAGATCTTCTTTATTATTTTCCTAGTAGAACTGTACGAGTGGTTGATTGCTTATGTGTCTAAATAGAATTAGAGATATCGCACACTTGTCTAGACACATGAATAATTTTAGGCCCTATATGATTGTTGATCTTATTTGGACATGCGTTGTGGATACTTGGTTCTTTGGTGTTTTGAACAACTATATTCTGGAGTACATCGATTTCCACATATTCTTTCCCAACAGTAGCTGATTTCAAATTTTTATGGTATCCTAGGGGAACTTACTTGCAAGGAATTCCAATGGTGATCAAGATATTAATGGTAACCCTGAACTTAGAGGAAAAGTTGAATGGCTAGCTAAACCCCATCATTCATGGGGGTAGGAGAAAGTTTGGTGAAAGATCGTAGACCTAGCGGTAAAAAGGAAGAGAGAAGAAAGGAAAAATAAGTACAATGAGGCATGTGAGAGGGAGATAGAAAAGCAACGTGAAATTGACAAATCAGATGGCATTGAGGAGAGAGATGGCTCATGAAGGATTTAGAGCTCATGCAGAAGGCATGTCGCAAGAGCATTAGGAACTCCCCCATTTGGGGAAAACATGATAGGGAACCCTCCTTGACCTCACATAGGAGTGTGCTAGTAGAAATGACCTGGGCCATAGGTTCACATCCGAATCTACCTAGAAACCTAGCCCTTGTGCTTGTTTTCCCAGTACCTATTACATCTAATATTCAAAAAGCTAATTCAGGTTATAGGGAAGTAGGAGTAAGTCACATAGCAAGTACATCTATGGTAGGACAAATTTCTTTGTTGTTATTTGGAGGTACCTTTTCAGGTGCATCATCTGCACAAAATTCGAGCACGGGAAATTTGGGGCTCACTTATGGGAGTAGTACCACCATGTAGGATGTAGGAGTTCAATATAGTATTGCGGTTGGGACATAGGGAAGTACATCTTCTGCTCCACTTCCATCTACAGATGGAGGATCAAGGGGTGTAGGTGGCTCTAGTTCTTGTGAATCTGGTGGTTCTGGAGGCAGAGGAAACATAGGAGGTTCTAGATCAGGTGGGAAGGGTTCGCACCAACTCCAGAATATTTACATGGAGATGTCTCTTTGTCTTCAAGAGTATAGTGGCATAGAATATGCTACTGAACATGTGCACATGTATGAGATACTATGGAACACAAAAGGAATTGTGGCTTCCAAGAGAAAGGAAATTAAATTTGCAACTACATTATAGGGATGTGCACACAGTTGGTACAAGAAGTTTGACCCTGATCAAACTTGCATAGATTATGCAACATTCAAAGATGCATTCCTTAAAGAATTATATATCCTTGAATTTAAGTAGAAGAGTATAAGTGCTCTAAGATATTAAACAAGGCAATATTGAGACTGTCCGAGAGTATGATGCCCAATTCAAAACACTTTTATCTAAGATTTCTTATGATATTCACACAAGACAACATGCAAAATGGCTCGTTAGATGTCTGATCACACCTTTTAGAAGGGAACTGTCACATAAGACATACACTGATCCACACGAAGAACTTGAAGCGGCTTTACATGCTAAGGCAATAAAGAGTATAGAGACTAGAGTCAACCCATTCTTAGAAGCACATATTATAGCCATGGCAAAGCAGTTGGAGAAATTATCGGTAAATTTGTCACATGAGATGGGCACTAGGATTTGGTGTATACACTATGAAGTGGAAGGGAACAAAAAATATATTTTTCCCCACATAATAATACGTTCATTATTTCTAGATTGTGAGATATGTCACCTGAACTATGACATCATTCACTACCCATTATTACAATGCGCGATAAGGAAGAATGTATCCTACTATCATAATATTTTTTGGTCCGCAACTCATGATACAAAAGACTACAAGTTGATTGGTCAAATCCATGATGCTATAGCTATTAGTGTGTGATAGACAAGAGTATGAGATAACTCTAAGAGTAAAGGTGAGCACTAGGATCATTATCAAAATCAAGCACACTATGATCGGAATAAGGGGCATTATGAAGGAGGACCTAGCGGAGGTTGAGGATACCATGGTTGATTTGGAGGTTGAGTCCATGGTGGTGGACAAAGCGAATTCCCTCATGGATCATGATTTACATGCAAATCATCCTGACCACTACAGGCACGAATGTCCTTAGAATATTACATGTTCTTTCTGTGGGAAGAATCATAGCTATGAGGAATGCTCAAATCTATATAAGCATCTTAGCAAGTAACATAAACAAGAGCAAAAAGGTGCAGGGATGGTTAGGATACAACATGCTGTGGAAAATAAGTGGATGCCAAAGTTGGCACCGAAACGTGAGGTATTGGATGTGAAGATCACAACATGTGCTAAAACTACATGCACTAGAGAGGTGTTACAACAGAAGCCTATCATCACTAAGGAGGATGTTTTGCATGCAAGATATTTGGACCCTTTGCACCAGAAGGAGGTTTATCAGGAGACCATGGAAGTACTCAAAGACCTTCAAGGGGAAATATAATTTTTAAAGGAGCAACCACAAAAGATGGAACAGAAGAAGGCAGTAGAGACGGTCCAGTTAGATATTTATGACTTGAAGGAGGTATGCAGAATGCTGTGCTAGGAGAATATTATTTCATTACTAGGGAGTTGGATAAAGGGAAAAACTTTACACATGAATACTCAAAGAATGGGCATCAGATCTTACATGTAAAACTTCACCCAATAACTTAGACTATGACAAGGAGATCACTTTGAATGTTGTTGTCGATTGACGACTCTTGATTAGTATATTGATTGACACAAGCGTGAAAGTAAATGTGATTACTTTAGATGTATGAGTACAGATGGGGATAACTTCATTGCAACCATATTCTAATGTATAATTTATGGCTAATCAAACTAAGGCCACTCATATCATGGAGTTTTAAAATATGCCTCCATTACTATACAAGGGGCCAAGTTCACTAGGGATTTTTTAGGTCTTAGCACTTGCAGAAGTAGATAGTTTTCTAGACTTTTCTTTGGCACCCTTGGTGTTACACAAATAATGTTGATCTTCGGTTTAACAAGGTATATATTAGTTTTTAGAACGAGGAAATATTTATTATCCCTTTAACATATGGAAAATATATGCCGTATGTCGTGCCTTTGAGTGACGAAGATCTGAATAGGATTTATGTACACGTCATTCGGGACACTAGAAGTACTCTAGCCATCTAAGGAAGGAATCCTTCAGTGGGAAGATGTGAAGTTTATTAGTGATGATAAAAGTATTTCTTGTGATAATTAGGCTCATGTTACTTGTGAGGTGGGTGGGCGTGAAGTAAGGAGCACATTTGCATGGAAAAGTAAACCTCATTACATCAAGAGGATATGTAACAACTCTATACCTTGGTACACTAGAGAAGGAGACCCTATGGTATTCTTATGTGCTATGGAGGAACAATGGATAGACCAATTAGAAAGAAGAAATATGTTATCATATACCCTACGTAGGACAACAACACACTAGTGGGTGGTTCACAAGGATAATCTTGTAGAATGGAATGAAGTCAGGATTTCTCTTACAACTTGGTTTTCCAGGACAAATGCACCTACTCAAATATGCCATTATCATGGTAATAAAAATGTTCAACACCACATTCAGTCAATTTGAGAGGCTCTAGACAGAGGGGCAAGAAGCTTTACTACCTTTGCTATGGGTGCAAAAACTTTATTCCACTTTGCAAGGTTGCGCACATGTGCTTGGTATGTATATGTGGAGCTACATAGAGAAATTGGAAATTAGTAGGATTTGATTACGCGTAAGGTCAAGAATTTTGACTACTTCTCTACTAAACCTCTAGTAGAAGAGGCATTAAGGGTTATAAATCATTTGGGTATGGGAGATAGTGCAAAGGTGAAAGAAACTCATACAGGAGTTATTTGATGAGAACGACTTAGGAGCATGCTTTGATGAAGAAGTAGAGATAAATGCCACACTACTTACGCATGTTTTATTGGAGAAAGAAAAAGGAAATATGGTCTACATAGTTAATGATGAAGAAGTAGAAAATCTATATATAGATCATTTAGTAGGTATGCGTGAGGTCTTGGAAAATGTGGGTAACAACGCGCATGGCTATCATGAACCTATGAGGACAAAGAAAGTGAATATTGGTATGGATGTTGAACCTAAAGAGGCAATAATTGGATATTATTGGTCTGAATCTGAACTGGTAAAGATAGTGGATTTATTACATGATTTTCAGGACTTATTTCCTAGGGGCTACCATGAATTAAAAGGATTGCATGAATCATTAGGAGAGATGAAGATAAAGCTTAAGGAAGGTGCGCGCCCAGTCAGGAAGAGACCCTATCGGATGAACCCTAACTTGAGCGTAAAATTTAAAGAAGAAATTGACAATATGTTTAAGTCTTGTATGATCAAACCCCTAGAAGAATCGGAGTGGGTTAGCCCCATGGTTATTAGTATAAAGAAATATGGTTAGATTAGGATCTGTTTGGATTATAGAGAACTAAATGCTTCATGTTTGATTGATCCCTTTTCTACGCATTTCATAGAGGAGATATTAGAAGGCATTGTAGGGTGCAAAATCTATTCTTCTATAGATGGATTCTCTGGGTATCTCTAGGTTCAGATTGCACAGGAGGATCAGGAAAAAAAAATCACCACTGAATGGGGAATTTTTTCATACATTGTGATGCCCTTTCGTCTGAAAAATGTGCCTGATGTATTTTCGCGAATGGTTATTCAAGTATTATAGTATTTTATTCACATTTTCTTGCAATTTTAATTCGATGATTGGATGATGTATGGGCTTGTTAAAGATCATTGTGACAATTTGTGCTTAATGATTGAAATATGTAGATGATTAAACATCTCTTTGAATATTAATAATTGCATGTTTGCTACACATTTTGGCACTCTATTAGGGCACATAATCTGCAAGGAAGGTTTGTTAGTAGATCCAACTAAGGTTGCACTTACTGTAGGTCTGGAATAGACTACTAGTCAGAGTGAGGTGCGTGGATTCTTGGGTCACACTGGGTATTATAGAAAATTTACCGAAGGATATGTTAAGGTTTCTGCACCCTTGGAAGAGTTACTAAAATTCAAAGAGAAATTTTATCGGGGATAACTGCAGTAGCACACATTTGAGACATTGAAGGAGAGACTTACTACAATGATTATTTTATGTTTTCCCTCATGGGACAAACTATTTCATGTACATGTGGATGCCTCTGGTGTGGCTATTAGCGTGGTGTTAGCTCATCCTGGAGAAGGTATTATAGATCATCCCATCTATTTTTCTAGTAGAAATTTGACTCTTGCATAGCAGAATTATACAACTATTGAGCGTGAAGCCTTGTCAATGATCTATGCACTACATAAATTCATACAATACCTTATAGCAACACTCGTTCATATTTTACAATGATCACATGGCATTGAAATAGTTGGTAAACAATCCCTTTTTATAGGGATGCATATGTCGATGGGTACTCTTATTCCAAGAATTTGATTTCACAGTTATGGTAAAACCAGGGAAAAGTAATTCTTTCCCAAACCACTTATCAAGAATTCAGTCAGGGGAGGACATGTAGACAATTGAAGATACAATGCCAAATGCACAGTTGTACAGTTTACAATGTGCACCTTCGGAATATGAGGATATTGAAATATTTCTACGTACAGGGATGTTACTAGAAGGAATGAAATTCTTGGAGAAGAAACAACTTGTAATTCGTGTGGCACCTTTTATGTTGATTAGTAGTGACCTATGCAATTTAGGTTAAGATGAAGTATTATGCCGGTGTGTGCTAGAGAACAAACGCATAGACATCATGGAAGAGGCTCATGGTGGTTTTGTAGGTGGGTACTATGAAGGTGATGCCACCGCGCACAATATTATACTCACTGGATTATGGTGGGAGACCATCTGCAAGGATTGTAAAGCATATTATAAGGCATGTGATCACTTTCAATGCATTAGTAAACTTGGGTAGAGAGATGAAATGCCTTTAAAACCCATTCCTAGTGCAGAGCTATTTGAGAAATGGGCTTTAGACTCTATGGGTCCTATTTTGCAAGCCACGCATAGAATTGGATCATGCTACTTCATCACTTGCATAGATTATCTTACAAGGTGGACAAAAGTAACACCTATCAAGGATTGTACAACTACTACAACAACTAGGCTCTTATGGGAAAATGTTCTTACAAGGTATGGATGCCCGCTGAGCTTGACAAGTGATAGGAGAACACACTTTCTAAATGAGACAATCAGGATATTATGGGATGAATTTATGATTACGCACCATAAGACTACACCCTATCATCCTCAAGAAAATGGGACTGCTGAGGCATTCAACAATATTTTGAGCCAAACGTTGACAAAAAATTGTGACGCTGGAAGGAAAGATTGGGATGATAAAGTTTCTACTGTGATTTGGGCATATAGAAAAACATATAAGAGGTTGAACAAGGCCACACCATTTTAGTTGGTGTTTAGCACAGAAGTAGTTATTTCTATGGAATTTATGTTACCTTCTTTACATATTGCGCATGCTGGAGGTCTAGCTAATGAGTAAGCTTTGGAAGAAAGAATTGATAAATTGGTACAATTTGATGAGAGGCGTGCCATAACATGTTGGAGTGAAAAGACAGAAAAGGATAGGAATAATGCATGGCATGAGAGGCACATTAGGGAAAAAAATCTTGAGATGGGAAAAATGGTGCTTCTTTATGACTCTATGTTTCTGTGCCCATTTACGAAAACTTAAAGTACATTGGTTGGGACCATATATTATGACTCATATACTTGAATCGGAAACTTTTCAGTTAGAGACACTTGATGGAATACGGTTGCCTGATTACTTTAACATGAGTAGGTTGAAGCCCTACTATAAATAAGACTTATTGGTGTTTATAATAAGGAAATGTTTGCTATTTAGACTAGGATTTCATTTTTGTATTTCCTTAATGAATTTATTTTTCTCATCGCTATGCTTTGTCAATTTGGTTGGTGTTTTGTGTAATAAGCATGTTTGCAAGCTAGAAGCTAATTACCATTTGAAGAATTTTTATGCATAGAGGACTACACATACCATTGGTGTGGGGTGGTTATTTACAACTGGGTACACATAAATGAACAAAATGCTACACGTGCTATTCAGGTTTGGAGAGGATTTGTTATAAAGTATATTTATTTAAAAATATGACCATAGATGGAGATAAATGAGGGAACAATATAACGTGAGGTAAGTAGTGGTCATGGACACTACCAAGGGAAGGTGCAGTAGTGAGGTACTCGAGTGCATGGAAGTGCGCTGAAGAGAATTCTTTAGCCAGAAGGTAGGAATCCATGATAAGAGGTTATAACTGGGGCACGAAGATGTACCGCACGAAGATTGTGAAAATGGTTGATTAATGAGAGAATTTTTGGTTGGTGAAGGAGCAAAAAATGCACTAAATTTTTGAAAATATATATAAGGATGTGATGCGGGTTCATTTTTAACTTTGTGATCACAAGTATTTGAGCGAGCTAAGTTCGATCAAATCGAGCGAGTCATATTGAGGTGTGGAGAGTGTGAAACCAGACATCGAGAGTAAATTATTACACAGGAGAATCTTGCGTCCCCTTGGTGAAGGGTTTGAGTAAAGTAGAGGCGTTGAAAATAATATAGCATACACGGTTTCAAGCTAGGGCACATAAATTTGAGCTAGGGTTTGAGTTTTCTCATTATAGACCACAAAAAGGTGGATTTTTATGATGACACCAAAGAAAGCACCTGCAATAGGCACGAAAAGAAAGAAGAAGGTAGAAGATGAAGTTGAAATGGCTCATGAGAGTAATTTTTTAGAGATGCAGTTCCCAAAAGGTGTGATAGTCAGACAAGAATGGGATTCCCACATCTGCAGGTGCAAAATAAGCTACTACAACCACCATATATGTGACAACAAGAAATAGTTAGATGCATTGTTGAGTACAAAGACCAACAAGAGCACTGTGGAGGATATGCCAGTATATGACGATGTTGGGGAGAAATTGCTAAAGTAGGTAGGTGTCTATCAATTGTATGAGCTCCTATATTTTGGCAATCATGAACAATTATACAAATGGTTGATGAGTAGGGTCAATGAGGACTTCTTCTACTTCATCAGAGGAAGGGTTAGAATCACAGAAACCCTGATTTTGACACTGATAGGATTGATAGGCACAAGGGTAGACCTTGCTAGTGATTTGACTAATAAATAAACAATCATAGAGACAAGAAAGGAGTTGGGGTATACTAATGGTCTGCATGGAATGGACATTGATAAATTGAAGAAGTATCTAGTGGTGCAGACATCAACGCATTTGGTAACCAATTTGAATGATCAAGAGAGATGGTCACAAGTGAATACCATGTGCTTACATGTTGTGAAGAAAATGTCTTAGGGAATAGTCTATAACCTAACATGCTATATTACAGACATAATTTTTTAGGAAACACGCACAGGAGAGAAGATAATGTTTGGCATTGTCCTCCTTTCCCTTATGTTTGTAGAAATTGGAGTGCCCGATGGGCAAAAGAACAATATTTGGGATTATCTCATGGAAAATAAGTCCCTCTGTTTCACTCGGAATTGTTTCGTTCCTTTTAGAAACAAATAAGGTTAGGGGCTAGGAGGAATACCTGTAGAATGTTGAGATGGTGTGCACGTACCGTAGAGAAAGATCAGGCTGATTGCGAAGAACTCCTTTTTGTCTTGGAAGGACTACTGGTTTTGACGAAGATGCAAGCTGATCTCCTTTGCTGTAAACACTTCTGGTATTTCCACTCGTCTCTGCTTGGTCAAGTGAAGGTCTAGACTCTCTCGATCACTCTTGATGCTCTTTCTTGATTCAAAGAATCCTTTTCTCTGATCCAAAAATGAAATTCTGATCCTTTGTTTTTGGTTTGGGGAGCCCATTTACAGGGAACCGATGGCGGTTGCGTAACCGATGGCGGTCGAGTAGGAACCAACATCGGTCAGGAAAAAATAGGCTATTTTTAGTAAAATAGCCCACCTTCCCTGCTTTTCTCCCGAGAGATCAGTTGCGGGCTTGGTCAAGTGGCTAGAAGGTCGGTTTTGGGTGCGAGTAAGGAGGCATTAGTTATGGATGTGAGTCTAGACCAAGTTATAGGTCTTAATTAGGTTAGTTTAGGGTTAGGGCTAGGTCATGATGAGGTGGCAAAATGAGGTGGCAGGTAAGGTGATGTGGATTTATCAATTACAAGGTAATTAATAAATAATTGTGTAAGGTTTAGGTGATGAGGTTAAGTTGCGAGATGAGATGTGGGTCACAAGGGGTCGTAAGACACAAATTTGGTGTCTACATTAGCCCCTTATTGTCATCTAGCTTGTTTTGTAAAGCTGCACGGACAATAATATGAAGTGGTTTCCCCTATTAAGGGTATAGGTAATCCCCCTCAAATCTATCATAGATTGAGTGAATGGGAAATCAGGGATAGGGTTGATAAAGGGTAAATGGGGTAGAGGGGATGGTAAGATGGTGGGGTAGGTCCAAGGAAGCAGACGCATGGTAAAATGCAATAGTACGACTAGGGTACATGATTTGACGAGCAAACCAGCAGTGCATAGGCAAAGGTTGATAGTTTATCCAAACAAGGGTGATATAATCCTGGTATCCAAGGCATAGGAAGTAGCTCCAGGGTATATAACAGGTAAGGTACAGGAATGTTTAGGCATGTTCGGCAGTACCAAATGGTTGGTTTGGTTGAGATAAACGTCATGGTCTAGGTCTAGGCAAAGTTGGTTGACAGATCAAGTCAAGGACCCTAATCATGCTAAAACACGAACAGGTGAGCTCGATGGAACAAAAGGTACAAGATGGATGGATAAAATAAAACATTGATCATTGGTATGGTATTGAAGTGATACGGCCGTGGGTCGGGCCAAGTTGCTAGGTTACAGCCTTGGGTCAGGCCGGATGGTTAGGGTGAGGCCTTGGGTCGGGCCAAGTTGTTGGGTGGCGGCTTTGGGTTGGGTCGGATGGGTAGGGTGAGGCCTTGGGTCGGGTCGAATGGGTAGGGTGAGGCCTTGGGTCGGGCCAAATGGGTAGGTTGAGGCCTTGGGTCGGGCCAAATAGGTAGGTTGAGGCCTTGGGTCGGGCCAGATAGGTAGGTTGAGGCCTTGGGTCGGGCCGAATAGGTAGGCGAGGCCTTGGGTCGGGCCAAATAGGTAGGTTAAGGCCTTGGGTCAGGCCGAATAGGTAGGGCGAGGCCTTGGGTCGGGCTGAATAGGTAGGTTGAGGCCTTGGGTCGGGCCAAATAGGTAGGTTGAGGCCTTGGGTCAGGCTGAATAGGTAGGTTGAGGCCTTGGGTTGGGCCGAATAGGTAAACAAATGGTGTTCAGCAAAGGTGGATATAGGTGATATGTGGTTAAAAAAGGGGCAAATGGTAAATAAGGGCAAAAAAATTGGGGGAAAGTTGGCAGAAAAACCGATGTCGATTCTACATGACCGATATCAGTTAAGGGACCGATACCGGTGCATTAGGGCAAAATGAAACCGATATCGGTTAAGGGCGAAAAACCTATAAAAATAAAAATACGGCTTGTCATTGTCACTTTGTTATTTTTGAAAACCAAATTGACTTGTCTGACATGGAGAGTTGAGATTGGAGGTTTTATTGAGTGAGGTGGAGCTAGTTTGCTGGAGGAGTGAGTTGTTTGCGGGCCCGAGTGAGGAGGAGGCAGCAGTTGATTGGCCGGGGACCCAGCAAAGTAGAATTGGAGCCATGGCACAGGCAGGAGGAGCAGGAGGGGCTGGACCAGCTGGACCACCACCACCCATCCCACCACGACGACGTGTCGTCGTACGGGTAGGCTCGGAACTCTTTATTTTGTGCATTTGAATGGTATTAAGCGAAATTGGGGGTTTGGGTAGGAATTTACATGTTTTAGGAAATAATGAATAAATTGACGTAATTTGAAAAATGAAGAGGATAGATGGGTAAAATAGGGCAAGTCGGCTGGGTGGGTAGGTTTTTATGGTGTTTGGGTGGGTAGATAAGTATAAAAATGTAAAAATATGGGCGGGGGGCCGCGCGGGGGTTCGGCTCCCAGCAATTACAGCGACCGATGTCGGTTGCTAAGCGACTGGCATCGGTCGCAAATTGCTTGGACAGGGTGTGTTGGGCTGGACCGGCATCGGTCGTATGTCGGCCGACGTCGGTTTGGGTTTGTATGGGTATGGGTTGGGTTGGGTTTGGGCGTGTTTGGGTTTGGGTTAGGCGTGTTTGTGTTTTGGGTTGGGTGGGTTTGGGTGTTGGGTGGGGTGGGGTGTTGGTTGGGGTGGGTTGGGTTGGGTTGTTTTGTTTTGGGGGTTGGGTGGGATTGGATTTGGGTAGATTTTGGGCTTTGGGTCGGGTAGGGGTTTGGTTGGGGGTTGGGTTTGGTTGGGGTGGAGTTTGGTTGGGGTGGGTTGGGTGGGTTTGTTTTGTTTTTTGGGTTGGGTGGGTTTGGAGTTGGGTAAGATTTTCGCTTTGGGTCGGGTAGGGGGTTTGGGTGGGGGTGGGTTTGGTTTTTAGTGGAGTGGGTTGCTTTTAGGTGGAGCGGAGTTTGGGTTTTGGGTGGTGGTGGTAGAGAGTCGGGGTGTGGTCGGGGGGATAAAAGGGGTGGGTTTAAAGGATAAAGTAGATGTTGTGATAAAAGTAGGTCTAAGGATGTGGGTTGGTTTTGCAGGCACGTCAGCAGTTGACGATGCGGGATAGGATGCCCCCGCTGTTGGTGCGGATGAGACCACATGTATCCGCAGCTCACTGGGTGATCATGCGTAAGGTGGGACTCGGTGGAGTCCAGAGGTACAGAGCGATAGAGAGAGATCACAGCCTGATGGTCGCCCTCATCGAGAGATGGGATCCGGCGACCAATGTGTTCCATCTCCCGACTGGGGAGATGACTATCACGTTAGAGGATGTGTATCGCATCCTTCGACTACCTATCGAGGGAGAGGCGGTCTTCCAGGGAGATTCAGAGACTGCCATGGACAGCATATTATAGGTTTTTGGAGATGCAGCCGCGCTACTTACCTATCACAGCGCGAGCATTGGGTATGGTGACATGTACCGTGTGCATCGACACGAGACGCGGCTGGCTGTGATGATGATGATTGGGATCACTTGCTTCACCCTCCCGGACTCAGAGGGAGGCCGCTTTCCACAGGCGTTGATGGGGGTGTTGCTTGAGATGATTGAGGAGCATACTTGCTATGTGTGGGCACCAGTGTATCTGGTGCAGCTATACAGAGAGCTCTGGGGTTATCGCCGGATGAGGCGATTCGGTATCTGTTCGACATTTTTGCTACATTGTTGGGCATATGAGCACATCATATGCATCAGGCCAGTAGGGTTACCCTAGCAGCCAGGGCCACAGGTCATATACAGATATGGCTTTCAGAGGTGGTTGGATGTCGTGGGGCAGCCATGAGCAGTTCTTGCAGGGCGAGATGTGGCGTATTATAGACATTTATTAGAGGGCCTGACAGCGGTAGACATCGTATGGAGACCTTACAGAGGTCATCACCCGCATAGAGGAGGCCGAGTACAGTTACGCTGGATCTAGTACACTTTCTGGATAGCAGGACGGAGGCCGGGAGAGTACGAGAGGATACCCCTAGAGAGGGTACGCAGGCAGATGGGGCTGCGATACGACGAGCCACCTCCCTTCCCTCAGTACAGGAGGGATGATGTAGAGGCCACACTGCCTGCACCACAGCCCTTGGATCCAGATTGGGTTGCAGAGAGGCCAGCAGATGATGGCGTAGATGATGCTGGGTGCACGGGAGCATACAGGGTTTGGTGGGCTGGTTAGAGAGTGGTGAGGGTAGCACAGCCCGCACAGCCAGACTTGGCAGCGGTGACGACAGAGAGAGATCAGCTTAGGGGCCAGGTGCAGTTATTACAGGGGCAACTTGCTGCTGCACAGGCACAGATAGGGGTCTTACAGGGGCAGCTAGCCCAGGCTCAGGCACAGGCACAAGCAGCACAGCCACAGGTGCAGGTACAGGTATAGGCAGCAGTACCAGCAGCAGTACAGCCACAGCCCCAGGCACAGGCACATATACCACCACGGCCACAGGCACCACCAGTGGCACCATCACAGGCACAGGGGGCATTGGTAGTAGGATTCCAGGGACCAGCCCCAGTACCGACGGTGGCACGGGATAGATACATGGAGGCGAGAGCGGAGGCCCGGTACTATCAGGATGTTCTTGATAGTACCGGAGCTGAGTATCAGCCATATGCGGCACACCGAGTGAAGACCTCGCGTAGTCAGAGATCGCAGGGAGGTGCAGCCACAGCCGGCGTGTCTGTTACAGGCAGGAGGCGAGAGGCACCGCAGGGACCAGCAGGGAGAGGTGCTGAGGGTGGTGGGGAGAGCTGAGGGATCCCCACATAGTTTTTGTATAGGGACATGGGCACCGGTCTGCGAACCGGTTGTGTTGATAGAGGCCTGCGTGCCGTCATTTATTCATGTATGGATTCATTTATTCATTATATACCGGCCTGCGAGTCGAGTACGGGTTGTATATTTGATACCGACCTGCGATCCGAGTCGAGATTTTGGATAGTTATTGTGGCCTGCGTGCTGGCTTAGTGTATGATGAGATCACAGAGGCCCCAATACAGGGCACATTGTATATTTGAAAATTTGTATATATATATATATAGAGATGATGTTTTGATCCACATGCAGTGTTCAAAAATGTGTTTAAGTATTTTGTCGATGGTTTGTGATATAGAATGTAGGATGAGTTTAGTTGACATGTTGATATATGGATGATGTTGATGTTTTTGTTTTTGCACGTATATATGGATGACATGTTATATGATGAAATGTTGCATGTTGTGGGCTGGTTTTGTGACATTGTTATATATGTACCTGATGAGTTGGATCCAAATGATGAGTTTTTGGTTTTGTGTAGATGTGACTTAGTTGATGGTTTGTTTGTTTTTGTAAAATAGATGATGTTTTGGACATTGTAATGATATGTGTGGTGGATGGAGAAATATGGATAATGGTGTTGTTATGCAGGAAAAAGGGCGGGCACGACAAAAAATTAGGTAGAAAATGAAGAAAAAGAACCATGTTGTAAAAAGATAGGTCTATAACCGATATCGGTTAGGTAACCGACGTCGGTAGACAGTAGACCGATATCGGTTACATAACCGATACCGGTTATTTAGGTATGAGCTTTTCTAAAAATAAAAAAGCTAGGGTGGCAACTTAAGTTCTAATTTTGAGAGCCATACAAGAAGTTAAATATGCGAACGCGACGCTTTTTGACGACTGAGACATGTAATTGCATGAGAGATTTGAGTGATTAGGAGTAAAGAGATAGGGAAAGTGATTGTGATCTGAGATTCAGAAGACAGAAAGGCAGGTTTGAAAAAGGTGGTGATGATGGCAGGACGAGGAGAAACATCCAGCAGGCAGGGACAAGAGGGAAGACAACGGCCACCTCAAGCTACTGCAACCCAAGAGGTAACATTTTGTTTGTAATTTGACTACTACATGTTTTGGGAATAATCTGGGGGAGAGTATGTGGGTAGATATGGGAAAGAAAAGATGATAACAAGGGTTATAAATGGGGTGAGTGTTACTTGGTAGGTAATCAAAGGTTTCAGGTATGTCTGTGTATACAGAAAGGAATAAATGAGCAATTTATTGTCGTAGGTGGTTGTTTTAGGCAAGGTGTATGAAAGTAACAGGGACCGATATCGGTTAGGGATAACCGGTATCGGTTACTCAACCGGTACCGGTTAGCTGTAAACGATACCGGTTACTGTAGGGATTTCTAGAATTTGAGAAAAAACCCGGGGGGATTAGAGGAATTGAATGGTTTTTTGTTATTTGGATGTATGCAGGCAGAGGTAGGGTTGAGGATGAATGATAGTGTACCAGCGTTGTTGTCACGAATCCGAGCGGATGTAACGCCAGATGAATGGACATTGATAAATCGTTTGGGGTTAAGTGGAATCCGCTATTATTCATGAATCACACGTAACCATGCTATGTTACAGGCGTTGATTGAGAGATGGAATCCTGAGACAAATACCTTCTATCTGCCAACAGGGGAAATGACAGTAACATTGGAAGATGTGTTCCATATTTTGAGACTCCCAATTACAGGAAAACCAGTATATCAAACATTACCTAGTGCGGCACGGGGAGCGATGACAGTAGTATTTGGTCCATACGCACGAGATTTAACACAGCGAGGTTTGTCATTTATGTATGGGATAATGTATGTAGCACATCCTGAGGAGACAAGGTTAGCAGTAATATTAATGATAGCGGTAGGGTATTATGCATTACCGAGGGCAGAAGGGGGAAGATTTCCAAAGGCATTGATGTGTGTTATTTGGGAGATGATAGAAAGGAACGTGATGTTTGCATGGGCACCTGCATATTTTGTGGAGCTATATAGGGGTTTATGGGCTTGTAGGTGAAATCACAGAACGACACTGGATTGTTCATACTTATTACACTGTTGGGCCTATGAGCACATTGTTTGTGTGCGACCAATAGGCCGACCCATCCAGTCAGGAGAGACCGGAGTATAGAGGTTAGGATTTAGACGATGGGTCTAGACAGAACAAGAGGCAAGATCCCAGGATGTGACGGGTGACATTGAGTATTATAGGTAGGTATGGGAGAGGGTGACGATTGCGGATATCTGTTGGCAGCCTTACGGGAACTATATGGTAACAGAGAATATAGCTGAGGAGTTGAGGGGTGTAGAGTGATTGAGGTGGATCGCAGGGCACAAGCCTAGTGAGTATGAGAGGATTCCTCTAGATCACGTGCGGCGACAATTTGGATTTGTGCAGGATATACCACAGGCTTATAGACCATATATGAGGATCAACGTAGAGGCAGTATTCTCACCTCCCTAGCGAACACCTCCAGAAGGTCCTGAAGAAGTAGCAGCCGATTGCAGGGTAATGGACGCAGGAACGACAGAGGCCTATAGATTATGGTGGGTAACAGAACTGCGAGGTGTACGTGATCGTCCTGACATAGCGGTGATTACAGCAGAGAGGGATCGTCTGCAGCGTTTGGTTCAGCAGCTCCAAACGCAGGTGAATGAGACAAGAGGATTGTTAGTGGTTGCGGAGTCACGGGCGGAGAGACTAGAGGCTGGAGTCCTCCATGCGAGAGGGCGTATTCATATGTTACAGGAGAGATTGGCAGATCAGTGGGCAGTACCAATAGCCGTGGTACCATTGAGGAAAGAGAGGCCTGGCGAGAGGGGTCGACGATCACGATCATCACCTAGTTCGGGATGAGGCGTGAGGGTCTAAATAAATGTTAGCAAGGTATAAGAATAAATAAGAGTACTGCTCGTCGATGATAGAGAAGATGTATTTGTTTAACATCTAAATAAAATGAGATATGTATGTTGATTTGAGTTATAATAATAAGAATGTTTTCGTTTTGACTTTTGGTGTTTTGAAAAAGGATAAAGAGGAATGTGATTAAATAGAAATACACAAAAATATTTATATTTACCACACATGATAGGTTATGGTAGGGGATGGTCGAGCTAACCTTGGGAGACCCCATGTCTTTGAAGTGCTGCCTACATAGCACTTTGCACAAAGCAAGGAGGGGCCTCAGACCGATGTAGTTCTCCCATAGGATCAGGGAGAGGTGAATTCAGGCAATTTGGTACGGTTTAGGCAATTGGTTGATTGGTAAGAATATTGATATTAATATTGGTAAGGTAAGGTTTTTGGTGTCGGAAATGAATTGATGATGTTGTAAAAGGTATAAGGGAAGCGAAAGTTAGCCTACCCAAGTGGTAGGGAACCATGTCCTGATCAAGATCAACACACAATCCTAGATGCGAGGCAAAGTGGAAAGAGTGCTCCGTAGGTGAAAAGAGCTAAACAAACCACCAAACGTAGAATGAGCTTGAAGCCCTAGGTACTGTGCATAGACGAGAAGTCCATAGGTGAAAAGAGTTGTATGATCACAATATATCGGGTGAACGTTACGTCCCTTGAGTTGAAACAAATGGTGAGGTGCGGTGGATGATATAGCTGAGGTACAGAGAATTTATTACAAAGTGAGTGTTCTGACGAAAGAGAACCTACCCTAAATAAACAAGTCCATGACCCAAAAAGTTCTTTTGAATGAGGCCTTTATTTTACTGAATATAGACTGATCGATGCGGGAAGTCTACAAGGGATATTGATTGTGCTATTCTTGAGGTCTTCACGAAGCTGATCAATGCGAGAAGCTTCTGATAAAGGCTGACTGTGTATAGCTGTCCTTCGAGGGAGCAGTCTATTTATAGTAGTAGATATGATTTTAGTGCATAGCTGTCCTTCGGGGGAGTAGTCTATATTTAATAGCAGCAATAATTTGGCATATAGCTGTCCTTCGAGGGAACAGTCTATAGATAATTTAGATAGCTAGATGTTCTTTTGGCGTGAAGCATCTAGTTTGGTAGGAAGTTTGACTCAAGAAAAATCCCATAAGAATACGGCTTATTTTAATACTTTGAAGTCATGGACTAGACTAAAAAGGGCAAGGCATTGTTTAGGTGAGGTGAGAATCAAACTATGTGAGCTTGATTTTTATTATGAGGTGTAGGAAACGAAGTGCATGTGGTGGTATGTGAGCTCAAGGGATGAGCGGCAAGTAGATAAGAAGTGATATAACACTAAATTCAATAGTAGAATGGTCGAAGATGCAAGGCATTAAGGGGTTCAGGCTCAGGCTTACCATTAAGTGAAGCTAAACGATAAGCGCCTAATCCATAGGTGTGAGTGATTATGTAAGGCCCAATCCAATTGGGAGCAAATTTTCCACGTTTTCTCTTTTCTAGTTTGGTGACATGTTGATTCTCTTTGAGGACAAGATCACCAACCTTAAAGGTACGCTCATGAAGTCGCTTATCATAAGCACGTTTGATGCGTTTTTGATAGATTTGAAGGTGATCAAGAGCTGTAAGATGACATTTGTCAAGGAGCTCCAATTGGGCTAACTGCTCTTGGCAGAAATCATTGTTGGTGAGAATATCCTGAAGAGATATTCTAAGGGAGGGTATTTGTATTTCGAGAGGAAAAACAGCCTCGGTACCGTATACCAAAGAAAAAGGTGTGGCATTAGTAGAGGTACGAATGCTAGTACGATAAGCCCAAAGGGCAAAGGGAATGTGATCGTGCCAATTTCTTCCGGATTCATTGACAAATTTCATGAGGATTTTGGTTAGGGTTTTATTAGAAGATTCAGCCTGACCATTGGCCTGCGGATAGTAAGGCGATGAGAAACTACGTTTGATACCAGAGTTGTCACAAAGGTCTTGTAACAACTTGTTTTTAAAAGATTTACCATTATCTGTTATTAGGCGATGAGGAATACCAAAACGACAGATAATGTGATGGTTAATGAATTCGACAATTTTTTATTTTTTATTTGAAATGAGTGGAATAGCCTCCACACATTTTGTGTAATATTCGGTTGCTGTGATAATCCATCGGTGACGTTGTGAAGAGGACGGGTGAATCTCACCAATAAGGTCTAAACCCCATTGTGAGAAGGGCCAAAGATCTCGAGCGACCTGGAGCGGGTGGCTAGGAGTATGTTGAAGGTTGGCATGTTGTTGACACATAACACAACGCTTAACATATTTGTAGCAGTCGTTATTGAGAGTAGGCCAATAATAACCAAGGTGAAGGATTCGTTTGGCCACGACAAGGCCACTAAAATGTCCACCACAAATACCATCATGGACTTGTTGGATGGTATGGGTGATCTCCGCACCGGTGAGACATCGAAGGAGGATGCCATCAAAGCCACGTTTATAAAGGAGCCCCCCCATAACTACATAACGAGAAACGTGTTTAAGAAAAGCACGTTTACCAGTACTAGTAAGGTTAGAAGGGAGAACAGAGGTTGTAAGGTAGTCATGGAATTGGTGATACCAAGTATCCTGCGAGTTAGCAGACACAATATTTATCATACAAACTACCGGGGTTGAGTAGGATGGGGCAAAAAGTTGTTGGACCACGACGAAAATGTCAGAGTTAGTTGATGAGGCTGGAATTTGCGAGGCTAAGCAAGCCATAGTATCTGCAAATTTGTTAGTAGAGCGCGGAATGGTTTGGATAGAATAGTGAGTAAATAAGGATAGAAGCGAATCCACGTAGTGTTTGTATTTTTGAAGTTCCTCATTTTTGCATTGGTAGATGCCCATAACTTGATTGACCACCAATTAAGAGTCACCAAAAATATTGATAGATTTGATACCTAAGTGCAGCGCAACCTGGAGACCCAGAACAAGGGCCTCGTATTTCGTTGTATTATTAGTGCAAGGGAAATCGAGTCGGAATGAAAGAGGCATAGGCTCGGCGTCGAGAGGAATAAGAACAACGCCGGCTCCTCCACCGTGTTGGCATTTGGATCCATCGAAGAAGAGAGTCATTGGATATGAATCCTCCTTGAGTGAAAAAGTGGCGATGAGTTCGGGAATGTAAAATTGGTAAATTGTTCTCCAGGTAAAGGGGCTTCCGCAAGTTGGTCTGTGATGGTTTGTCCTTTGATTGATTTCTGGTGGACGAACTCAAGGTCGAGGTCAGTGAGGAGCATGAGCCATCGGGCGATGCGTTGGTTTAGATGAGGTTTGGCATGCATGTAATGGATGGGGTCCGTGTTGGTGATGACGAAAGTTTTGTGATTCAGAAGGTAGTGTCGGAGTTTGGTAGCCACGAATGATAGGGCTAGGCACAAATTTTCTACATGTGTATACCTAGTCTCATAGTCCACCAAAGTATGACTTATATAATAAACGGCTTGTTCTCAATTCTCAGAGTCACGATGTACAAGCATGGCCCCTATAGCGTGGTCAGTGGCGGAAAGGTAAAGGTAGAAAGGGTGGTCATCTTGAGGTGGGATAAGCACGGGTGGCTGTAAGAGATAAGTTTTAAGAGCCTCAAAGGCTTGGTGGCACTCTTGGCTCCATTGAAAATCAATGTCCTTCTTAAGGAGGTGATGGAAAGGTTGACATCGATTCGAGAGTTGGGAGATGAAAACGTCGAATAGATTGGAGCTTACCTTGTAAACTACGCAATTGTTTGAGATTGGTAGGTGGGGGCATTTCAAGAATAGCTTTGACTTTAGATGGTTCGACCTCATGCCACGCAAAGAGATGATAAAGCCAAGAAATTTTCCCGAAAGGACACTAAAGACACATTTTTTGGTTGAAGACGGACAGAAATTGTAGTAGGCAGTCAAAATAATGGTTAAAACATCAAGATGTTTAGACTTGCCAAGAAGATCGTCGACGTAATATTCAAGGATAGTGTGCATAATGTCATGAAAAAATGTAGGTCATAGCCCGTTGATAGGTCGCACCAGCATTCTTAAGGCCAAATGGCATTACACGGTAATAGAAGGTTCCCCAAGGAGTTATGAAGGCAGGTTTGTGTTGATCGGCAGGGGCAACCAAAATTTGGTGTATCCTAAAAAGCCATCCATGAGAGAGAGCATCTCATGGCCTATAGTGAGATCAACAAGTGGTCAATCTAGGTAGGGGGAAGTCATCCTTGTAGGGCAGCGAGGTTAAGATCCCAGAAATCCATGCATATCTGAAGTCCCCCCGTCGCTTTAGTGACAGGTACGATGTTAGAAATCCATTGAGGATAGTCAATAGGCAAGATGAAGGAAACAGAAAGGATGCAAAGGATGCATTTTTCTCAATTTCTGTTTAATTGGCTTGGAATCAGGTTTTCAGTGTAATGTTATGGACAGCAATGTCAGATCAATTCCTGGCATGTTAGCGTAGGACCAAGCGAAAGCTTGGTTGCGAGCACGAGGAAAGTGTAAATGTGACTTGTTCTAATGCATTAAGGGATTGTCCGATCTTCACAATGTGAGGATCCTCCTCTGTGTGGATGTTGATTTCTATTGCAGATTCGTTCAGCATGGTTTGGGTTTCAGATGGTAAGGCTCGTTGAATATAAGAATCATCCGCGCCAAGGTAAGTGAGGATGGAGTCGTCATCCTGACACTCAACAACATTAATCAAGGCGATCCTCCACATTTTTTTGGTTGAAGACGGACAGAATATTGTAGTAGGCAGTCAAAAATAATGGTTAAAACATCAAGATGTTTAGACTTGCCAAGAAGATCGTCGACGTAATATTCAAGGATAGTGTGCATAATGTCATGAAAAATGTAGGTCATAGCCCGTTGATAGGTCGCACCAGCATTCTTAAGGCCAAATGGCATTACACGGTAATAGAAGGTTCCCCAAGGAGTTATGAAGGCAGTTTTGTGTTGATCGGCAGGGGCAACCAAAATTTGGTTGTATCCTAAAAAGCCATCCATGAGAGAGAGCATCTCATGGCCTATAGTGAGATCAACAAGTTGGTCAATGCTAGGTAGGGGGAAGTCATCCTTAGGGCAAGCGAGGTTAAGATCCCAGAAATCCATGCATATCTGAAGTCCCCCCGTCGCTTTAGTGACAGGTACGATGTTAGAAATCCATTGAGGATAGTCAATAGGCAAGATGAAGGAAACAGAAAGGATGCAAAGGATGCATTTTTCTCAATTTCTGTTTAATTGGCTTGGAATCAGGTTCAGTGTAATGTTATGGACAGCAATGTCAGGATCAATTCCTGGCATGTTAGCGTAGGACCAAGCGAAAGCTTGGTTGCGAGCACGGAGGAAAGTAGTAAATGTGACTTGTTCTAATGCATTAAGGGATTGTCCGATCTTCACAATGTGAGGATCCTCCTCTGTGTGGATGTTGATTTCTATTGCAGATTCGTTCAGCATGGTTTGGGTTTCAGATGGTAAGGCTCGTTGAATATAAGAATCATCCGCGCCAAGGTAAGTGAGGATGGAGTCGTCATCCTGACACTCAACAACATTAATCAAAGGCGAATCCTCTTCGATCATGTCTGGATATAGAAGGGGAAGAGAAGATGGGTCCTCATTATCACGTTGATAAGTGAGAGGACCTATGAAGATAGCATTTATGAAAAAAAAAAAGTTAGGAGGGATAGATTCAAGGTCTATAGATTCTGTGGGTGATGATGGTAAAGTGGGTGATGATGGTTTGGTAGGGGTGACGTCGTCTTCTTCCAGAATACAGCTGACACGAGGTGTCTCCTGTGTAGGTGTTTCAGGAAAACCGAGACCACTGCGATCATTATGTTTGCGTGTGGTGATGGGGATGAGTGTATGTCGGCCTTGTTCATAAAGACCAAAACCAAAGCCTTTCCAAGCACAGCGAGTCAAGAAGGTGAGGGCAAAGCGACGATTGGTAAGGTATTGAAAATTGGACTGGAAAGGAACCACACCAAGAGGAGGCTCAGGGGCAACGGAAGATGTGTCGACACCCCCATACGTTAGGTTAGTGTGGCAGTGAGGTGGTCCATAGGAGATTACTTCCCCCACATGACGGTCATAGTTAGGATGGGCATGTACCTGTCCGTACTCTTGTGGGGTATGGAAAGAACTAACGTTATATAGGTGATACTCCCCCAGCGTAAGGCGCTGAAAAACATCTACTAAGGGGTCTGCGGTTGGGATGTTAGCTACGGGAAGGGAAGTGGTTTTTGCGACGGTGGTTTCATCAGTTGAAGGCGTAGGGTGTGATTGAGGTACATGGTTGAGGCATAGTTGAAGAAGATGGTTAGGTTGAATGAACGGGTGTCTTGATTGGTACCTGCACATCATTTGGGCGGTTATAACATATTGCAGGTTTTTAAAGGGGGGAGGGATCAGCTTTTACGGTTGTAGGACTTCCCCTCGTACTCAAATTTTATGCATCTATGTAAGGTTGAGGGAATGCATCCCATGGCCCGGATCCAAGGATGACCCAGAAATATATTATATTGGAACTCTCCCTCAAGGACATAGAAGAGTTCGGGTAAAGTACGTGGTCCTACCCAAATGTTGAGGATCACGGTGCCTAAGGTAGAGGTAATAGCGTCATTGAATGACTGCAACATGATGGGGTTGGCACACATGTAGCTAGAAGGGATATTCATTTGTTGAAAAGATTTTGAAGAGATGATGTTTAGGCTAGCACCCCCGTCAATCATAACACGACGTACACGAATGTCCTGGACGTAAGCTGAGATGAACAGGGCAGGGTCAGGATCTCTGTACCAAAATCGACAATTTCATCTTCAGAGAAACTGACTGTAGCAGCTTGTGGTACAGAGACAGAAGTGGTTGGGGGCGGTGGGTTGTTTGGTGAGAGAGGCAACGTGATTGGGTGTTAGAATGGAGGCAACAGGAAGGGTTTCATTAGGTAAGACCTCGATCCCTTGAAGAATTTCAATGAGAGCTTGTCGATGAGATTCAGAAGTCTGAATGAGATCATATAGTGTCATTTTGACGGGTGATTGGTGAAGCTGTTTGATCATGGCTCGATGGGCAACTCCATTAGAGACGGGGTAAGCGGGTCCACGAATAACCACTTTGGGTGGTGGTGCAATCGGGATGCTAGATGGAGAAAGAGAGGACGCATGTGTGCTTTCTTTCGCTTTCTCGTTGTTTTTCTGCGCTTGAGTAGCAACACTAATCATATTAATCTCATAAACCTGAGATGAGGAAGATGGTTGGGATAAATTATGGTCTTCAATAGGTGGGGTTGTAATAATGATAGATCGTGGTGAGGCGGGGATAGATGGTATAGGAGAGGGAATTGAATCTAAAGGTCTCTCCCTTCGTAAGTTGTCTTTCTTAACCTTTCTATCTGGGAGAGGTGACTGACAAAGGATGGTTTTTAAAGCTTTGCATCCCTCCACATCATGTCCTGGTGTGCGATGATAAGCGCAGATTTTAGACTCATCGTAACCTATAGGCCGAGGTTTAGATGGGTCATAAGGTCTAAGTGGGGGGTAGGGAAATGGTCGCATTCTCTACCAACATGGCAAGGATTTTAGCGTAAGATCCTTTGAGTGGGTCAAAATCGGAGGAGGATGAGGGTATTGGTTGTGTGGGTTTCGGTAATGTTTGGGCGTGGCTGGTTCGTATGGATGGTAGTTTAGCCAAGGGGTGTTGACACGTGGTTTTCACTAAACGTGGTTTCTTTGGCGCAGGAGCTACGTTCGGCTGGTTAGATGATGAGGCTACAGATGACATGGTAGCGGGAAACAACCACGGAGAAAGGGGAGTGATAGAAAATAAATCCTTTGATGATGGAGTTTGTTTAGGGTTGATGGGTGGACAGGATACATGGGGTGATAATGTTGATATACCCTTTGATCCATGTATGGGTGTAGAAGGCGTAGATCGTTTTGAAGAAAACGCAGGAGGTATGATATATTGGTGTAAGGTGGAAGGATGAGGTCCCAATATGGAAGGTAGGTATGACAATGATGGTTTTGATTGTGATAGAGGCACGGGTTGAGTGTATCTCCTAAGTGGCGGGGCGGCTTTATTCTTGGACAAATCTAGTCGCTTAGGCGGGTGTGTTAGACTGGGTATGGGTAAGGTCCCAAGCGTAGGGGAAGATTTGGCTAAGTGAATAGAAGTGGACGAGGCATTTGGTAGAGGTGAGGGGGGTGAAGGTGAGAACATGGGCATTTTGAGTTTCTGTAAACACTTCGGGTATATGGTGGAGGTCTCAGGATCGGTCATTTGCATTTGAGTAGAATATGGCGTACTCAAACGTTCCCATAGGATTTGTCTATCCTCTAGAGAATGACAGTCTTCAGTTTTGAATTGTAAATTTGGTACGGAAGAAAGGTGGGTTGTGATTCCAGTCCACTGTGGGTGCGATACAGTGAGTAGATGAGGCACTGTATCAATAGATGTTAAGAGGTCAACCGGTCGTTGAAAAGATTTAGGTAATGAAGAACTAATAGGTAAGAGGGCGTGTTCGAGAGGATCCGTCATGGTTAAAGAATTTGGTGATGTCGGTGCAAGAGATTTCTCATCTAAGGATGTCAAAAGGAGTGGCGTACCTTCCTCTTGTGCAACAAGAGTGGTAGAAGGGGAAGTTTGGGAAATAGATAGATTAGATAACATCCGTTCGCAGTCTTGTAGGGATGTGGTATAAGCAGACTCATCGATGGGAAGAGGAGTTTGGGCAGTTAACTCCCTTATGGGTAAAGGAATGATTTCGCTTTGGTTCGATGGTGGTAAAGGAGGTTCGGGCTCCTGTGTTAGTGAAGAGGCTTAATTCAAAATTTTCTCGATAGAGGCTTTTGGCTGGGTATCGAAGACTGCATGGATCTCATGAACACTCTCCTCGGCTAAGATATCGTGGTTTTTTTTACTATTGGGAGAGTGATTCGGGAATGGTTTGTTGAAGATTTTCAAATTTTAGCTGGCAGGGGCATTAGGATTATTGAGGGTTATATCCCCTGCGTCAACCATTTCTTGCACTATGTTTTTCAACATCTTGCAGTTCTCATGACTGTGTCCCTTCACGTGGTGGAAGTTACAGAAGTCATTTTCTTTGTACCAGGAAGGTATGGCGCGAGTGGAATCAAACCCAGAATGAGGTTTAACAGGAGGTAATGTAATGGCTCCTGCTTTGAGCAATTTTTCCAATATCACACCATATGTTTCTCCCAAGGGAGTGTAGTTGATGGGCTCGACTTTGTACTTATAGGTGGTTTTTGGTGGGGTATTAGATGGTGTTTGAGATTTAACCATCACCGCGTGGACAGCTCCTTTTGATTTAGAAGAAGTGGATACGTGAGGAGTGGTGGCATTTGGTTTATTGGTAGAATCAGGAGTTCGGAAATTGGGGTTTTTGTTGCGCAACCGCAATTTCTCTTCTTCTAAGGCTCGAATTTCTAGTTTCCGAGCCATGGTAAAGGCCTCATCAAATGTGTGGAAAGTTTGAATTTGAAGAGTAGGAGAAATGTGCTTAGCACATGCCCGTGTGAAAATTTTGATAAGTTCAGCCTGAGGCAAGGCATATGTAAGTTGGTTGATAAGGCCACGCCATCGTCCAATGAAATCCGCGATAGATTCATCTTCGAATTGTCGGATGGCATAAAGGTCGGTGATGGATACTTTCTTAGCAATGTTAATGGAGAAGTGATCCAAGAAAGATTGGGCTAGTTGGTTAAAAGAGAAGATTGAGTGCTGGGTTAAAGCACTGTACCACTCCAAGGCGGGTCCTGATAAGGACATGGGAAATGTGCGGAGTAGCAATGCATCATCATGGGCAATCAAATAACAAGCATGTCTAAATGATCGCAAGTGCTGTTGAGGATCCTCTTTACTATTAAAACGAGTAAATTTCGGTAGTTCCCATTGAGGAGGATATGAGTGAAGGGGAACAGAAGGGTGAATGGGCTCCCGACAAACTTGCTCATATGTCAAGGCGCTACGACTTCCCGACACAGAAGCCTCCAGATTTTGCATTTTGTCCATCATTTGTTTGATGAAATCTGTGGTTGGATGAGATGATGGTGCGGTTGTGGCAAACGGAGGAAAATTGGGCCAAGGGCCTCCACTAGACAATGGTGGGGTTAAGTGTTGATAAGGTATGGAGGATGAATATGTTGAGGCGACAGAATAGGGATGTCCCATATAAGGTGTTGAGGTTATTGGATACGTGTATGGGAATGAAAAGGTAGGCGGAGCTTGAGAAGGAAAGCTCGTGTGGATAGGTGGCAGAGAGCAAGTCATGAATGGAGTAGTCTGCAAGAGAGATGAGGTAGGGGCAGTCGGTGGTAATGATATGTGGGGTCCAAGATTAGCCAAAGAAAAGCCAATCTGAGTCGTATGAACCTCTGAAGCTGTCGGATTGGGAGACGGGGCTAGAGATGCCAGAAGCAAGGCGGTGTTATCAGGTGGAGTGGGGGCTAAATGAGCAGCTATAATAATAGGCATGCCAACAAAGAGCTGACCATTAGGCGTACGGTTAGGGGCATGAGACAAATAGTATTGTACAGCGCTAGGATTAGCATCCAGAAATTTGGCAAAGTCCTTGTCTCCTACAGGAATTTGGGGGATCTCACTGGTGTCTGTAGGATTCCCCACAGAATGTGAAGGGGGTGATTCAGGTAAAGAAACAGAGCAAGCATGTGAAACCATGGCGGCGGCTTGCTTTCAAGTGATAACAACCATGGACAGGTGTTCACAATAGGGTTTCAATCTATCTGGAACAGAAACAGCCTTAGAATGGTGAAATTGGCAGGTTGCTAGTTTGTCAGGGGTTGTAGAAGACAGTAACCGATATCGGTCTAGTATCTGATGTTGGTTATACTATAGCTGACATCGGTCAAATAACCGATGTCGGTGTAAGAAGTCTGGGTTAACAAGATATAAAAGGCTGCTAATTTGATTTTTAACAACGTTTAGTATACGTGTCCAATTATTGATCACAGAAGACAGAGTATGAGAAAGAAAACAGAACTAAAAACAAGCAAGATGCACACACAAATCCAGAGATTAACCCTAGGGTTAATTTTAATTAGCGTGGGCTTATGCCTTTAGACGTAGAATGATGTGAGAATCCTAAACAAGAGACTTAGGGGAAATGTCAAGTTGTTTTGGCTTATAAGGTTACCTCAATCGGGCGGAGGAATAGCGCGGGAAAAAAAGGGGGATGTTTGAGCTGTTGTATTAATTGTGAAGTGATTCAGTATGTGTTGTACAGTGAATGTAAGATTAATTTCCTGTCAATACCGTGGATATCACCCCCACGTGTATGACCTATTACTTAATCTACGTTCACTAGAATTGAAAAACAACAAGCAGGAATGCAATGCACATGTTTTAAACCCAAATTGAAAATGATATTCGATGAAGCAAAAGAGATGACTTTCACTAATGCAAGATGCAAAAACAAAGCAAGTTCTTTTACCAAAATAATACAAAACCTTATGAATATCTTTAGAAGAAGAAAACAGCAGGTATGCTCCCTATATGAAAGCAAGTAAGAAAGAAAGAAACCCAAAATGGGTCCCACCGGGCGTGCCAAAATGTTTCACTCGGAATTGTTTCATTCCTTTTAGAAACAGATAAGGTTAGGGGCTAGGAGGAATACCTGTAGAATGTCAAGATGGTGTGCGCGTACCGTAGAGAAAGATCAGGCTGATTGCGAAGAACTCCTTTTTGTCTTGGAAAGACTACTGGTTTTGACGAAGATGCAAGCTGATCTCCTTTGATGTAAACACTTCTGGTATTTCCACTCGTCTCTGTTCAGTCAAGTGAAGGTCTGGACTCTCTCGATCACTCCTGATGCTCTTTCTTGATTCAAAGAATCCTTTTCTCTGATCCAAAAATGAAATTCCGATCCTTTGTTTTTGGTTTGGGGAGCCCATTTACAGGGAACCGATGGCGGTCAAGTAGGAACCGGCATCGGTCAGGAAAAAGTAGGCTATTTTTAGTAAAATAGCCCACCTTCCCTACTTTTCTCCTGAGAGATCAGTTGCGGGCTTGGTCAAGTGGCTAGAAGGTCGGTTTTGGGTGCGAGTAAGGAGGCATTAGTTATGGATGTGAGTCTAGACCAAGTTATAGGTCTTAATTAGGTTAGTTTAGGGTTAGGGCTAGGTCATGATGAGGTGGCAAAATGAGGTGGCAGGTAAGGTGATGTGGATTTATCAATTACAAGGTAATTAATAAATAATTGTGTAAGGTTTAGGTGATGAGGTTAAGTTGCGAGATGAGATGCGGGTCACAAGGGGTCGTAAGACACAAATTTGGTGTCTACACCCTCATGTAGATTTTTGACAAATATTTATGTGAAGGATCAATGATTGGGTCATTTAAGTAGAGGGAAGAGATGTGGTATGATCTAATTTGTACAGAATTTGAAGAAGAGTGGCGCATTCCCAAGGAGCTACCTTCGGTGCTGGCAAAGATGGTATAGTTTGTGGTGTACCAGTACTTCTACATCAATTAATTTTCTATGAGGGATGGGGCATGGAGTCTATGGTGCAAATCTTCATATGCCTTCATAGTGCACTACTTATAGGCATCAGTCCACCAATTTATTGATGTGTGCCACTTGAAATTTAATGCAAACAAGGTAGAATGTGACTACCTCACTCTGAGGAAGACATATGTGTATCCATACTAGGATGCCTATATTGAAAGGATCATCTCATATGTCATAAGTATGAATCTAGTAAGTTTGGCTATTGGGGAAAATGGAGCCACACTTATATACCTTCAGCTTAATCCTAAGTTGGAGAATAACAAGTATGTATAAAATGAGTTCTCACTCCTAGGGTCACCTAAAGGCAAACATACGATGGAGAACATGCCATCCCCATTGGCTATAGAAACTATAGTGGTAGATGAGGAGGATGAAGAACTTGAAGATAGTGGTGGCTTAGATCATAGAGGCCAAAGGTAGCCCATAGAAAAAGTAGAGATTGAGTGCGTGGGTACTCCACCTCAAGTACAAGAAGAAGACAAAGACTTGGACGTAGAAACAGTCCATGGAGAGTGCCACTTTAAAAGGGTATTTAGAAGAACAAGGACCCAAGGCACAGGAACCCCATAGCCTATGAGGAGATCATCATGACTCTATCCTCATAAAGATACAACTGAGAGGAAGAAGAGAAAACTAAAATTGAATGTCGAGGCTGAGGAGTCTGTAGCGAGCACTCCTAGAACATATGTACAACCTGAAGATCTGAAAGAACCTAAGGATGAGGATATGAAGGATGAAGAGGAAGGTACGAAGGAGGAAAAAGAAATAGAGCATGATATTGCTCAAAACATTGAAGATCCAACCTCGAAACTTAGCGCTCAAGTTCTTGAGGGGTTGAGAATGAGGAGAACCAGTGGCGAGTATGTTGGGCCAAGCATGGGCTATGCTGAGGACACCAGTAAAATTAACTGCACCCATTTCCAGAGCATAATGGGCCTTAAGGGGTTGAATGGCTGGGAGTTGATGGACCTAGACATGGCCACTACACACACGAGGAAACAACTATCCTGGTCCATGAAAACTCACATGGATAAGCTCAATTTTGATGTATGTGAGGAGTTATGTGTGTCCTGAAGAATAAAGAAGGCACCGTAGAGCAGGCACATGACTATAAAGCCAACTCTCATGTTTGATGAACAGGTGAGCAATGCCTTGCATAAGGTATCTACAGAAGTGGTGTGGAGGAACATAGATAAGGCTGCCACTATTAGAGAGCTATGAGAAGATAAAAAGGATAAAGTTGTAGAAATATCGCATCTAAAAGGGGAGAAGGACTTAGAGAAAAAAAATAGTGAAGCCTTCATCAGCATGTAGAAGAAATTGGTGATTATTTCCTGAAAGCAAGACCGCACTTAGAGTCTAAGGTACCTGAAAAGTTTCCTTCAGCAATGCATTATGTGCGTATATTAGTTGATTTAGTCCTTGAGGATGGACTAATTCACATGCCAGTGCCAAAGGAACCTGAACAGGAAGCAGAGAGAGAAAAGGCCTCCGTGGTTAGAAAGATTTCATCATACGAGGCATTTCTCCAAACTTTAGAAGATGAGATGAATAAAACAGACCAAGCTTTGAACATATGCGCAGCTCCAGATGCAGTGATCTAGATCAAAACTATATTAGAAGATGATGAGGTTTTGAAGACAATGAAGGATGAGAATTTATGGCATGTAGAGAGATTGGTGTTAGTGAAGCAAAAGCGCAAAGCCCTTCTAGCAACACAAAATCTACATAAGGAGAGGTTGGATGAGCTTGGAAAGCTCATAGCACAAAATATGGATCTTATAAATGGATTAATGTCTGTTATGGCTAACATTGTCATAGTATTACAAAATGAAAAGGGAGATATGACCCAAGATGAGCTGGATTCCATCGTTGCAGATGTTGCAGAGAAGACCAGAAACGTGCTAGATCACTGGAAAGCCTTGGAGGCTAAGATTAAAGAAGAATATCAAGAGTTGATCTTGCCAGTTGAAGCAGAGGGTGTTGCAGAGTAGAAGTACATTCTTTGTATAGTAATTCTATACATTCTTTCATTCTTATTATTTTTTCTTTCAGAAAATCAGGAGGAACCCCATTAATAGGACGAAAAATGTAGTTTAGTGTGGGGTAATGTTGAGTAGAAAAAAAAGACATTAAGGAGAGGGCACACAGAAGATTTAGGCACGGTAGAAAGGCATATTTGAAGGTGTGAAAGGATAGGAAAGTAAATGCTCATGAAATATTGATTTGACACTTAGCCATTTTCATGGTTACGGGATATTTTTCGGAGATAGCGTACGGAGCACACAACGGGATCGAGACTTGTGTGACACATAAATGATATATTGGGAAGAGCGTTTACTAACCACCATGCATCTATTCAAGTTAATAATAGGATTATTATTTCCTGAGAGATCTATTATTAGCACACTTGCATGTGTGCATGTTATTGTAAAGGTGCGTGACTATTTACAACATGTGACCTATTTTTGTAATTGCGTAAGTGGTGAAGGGAAATTCCCCACCCTTATAAATATGTATTAATATGTGTAGTTAAAGAGATATTGTGTACGATCTACTGTGGAGTTATGCTGCTAGATCTAATGCGTGCATAAACTTATGATACTACTTAATGTAAGAAGCTTATGTATTTATTGTGATTTAAGATAATGGAGTGTATTGGGTGAATAATGGTGTTAAAAATGACTGCAACTGACTCTTGCATGGTTGACTTCATTATGTTTATCACTTAATTCATGATTCTTTTAGATCTAGATCTGGAATATTCTCTGTGGAAAATTTATGCTATTTATGGATCTGAAAACATTATATCTTCATCATGTTCACATCCTAGACAAGCAACTCTAAGAAGGGGCCTGGTACCTTTTCACACTTCGGGTGAGCACTCAGTTCAGGCTGGGTGATGTGCCAACACACCTTGGTTATTTGTAATAAATTCTAGGCTGAATCATCATTAGTGGAGGTATGTTAGAACATGTAGATGATATTGTGGGTGAGCATGCCCATTTGTTTGAGAAAGTTGTGCTAGTAGCAGCGATGTGTACCATGCTACTGAGTGAGAGGTATGAGGAACACGAGGATACATGGTGATATGGAGAGGCTACAAGTGGTGGTCCCCTTCCATAGATTTGTATTTGTGATGTTTTTCGAGTTATAAGGTATCTTCATAGAGAATTCGACGAAGGTGACACTATTGCATATGAAAGTGGAGAAATATAAGGGCTACAATCAACAACATAGAGTTAGCAGTGAAACTTCTAGTTCTAGAGCTCTCACAATGGTAGATAGTGATAGTGATGATGAGATATGATATGTATTGATGTATTAATGTAGGGGACTTCCCCCAAGTGATGGTATTTATGTAACTATGATATTGGTCAATATATATATATATATATATATATATATATATATATATATATATATATATATATGTATATGTATATGTATATGTATATGTATATGTATATGTATGTATATATATATGTATGTATGTATGTATGTATGTATGTATGTATGTATGTATGTATATATAATATATATATATATATACATATACATATATATACATATATACATACATACATACATACATACATACATACATATATATATATATATATATATAATACATACATATATGTGTGTGTGTGTGCGCGCGCATATACATATATGTATATGCACAAACACACACACACACACACATGTGTGTGTGTGTGTGTATTGATGACGATTGGGACTCATATGTCGATGTATGATGTGTTGGTGATTGTCGCTATATTGGCGTGATTTTTTATTATTGATCGTGTTTATGGATTTTGTTGATGATGATTGATGATATGATAATATATATGTTGATAGAGAGTGTATGTGGTATGACTGTGATATGGAACTACAATATATGTATGAATAGAGTTGTGATGAATGATAAAGTATGTGTAAAATGAATGATGTAAAATAGTATGTGAATGTGATAGTCGTAAGAATGTAGTCAATAGCGTGATAGTATGATAAAGAGTGGCAGGGGTTATCCAATTTTACGCACATGGAAAAATTGGAAAACAGGGCCTTATTACGATCAAATCACAACATTGGTCCCAGGGACCCACTTCTGGTCATTTGGGAGATAAAAAATTTAATAAATCGATAGGTGATCTCACCTAGCCCAACTCGGGCTCAACTCGGTGCCAGCTCAATGCGTAGCCCAGTGCCAACTCAGTGCAGAGCTCAATGGGGAGTTCGGTTCATGATTAGTTCAGAACAAAGCTCAAAATTTAGTCGCAGTGGAAAACTCAGAATATAGCTCGGTGTGAGTGACTCGGAGTCAAAGGATCAGATTATTCATAGTGGGCTTGATCCACGCATAAAGAGATTAGTGCATAGCGTTAAGAGGTCAACTCGGCATGATATGGGCTTGAGTGTTGAAAGATGAAAGTGGAGGTAACACGCCTACTTCACTAGCTTGTAGCTTCATCTATAACCACCATATCAAACCCATGGGCCAGGCACTGGAATAACTTCCGATGACTTCAAGGAAACAGTAGTGAACACAATCTCAGCCTCATTTGTAAAACTTGCCTCAAGATTTGATCGAGCTTCTTCCATGGAAGTAAATTTCCAAAAATTAAAAGGCGAGACAACTCAACTAAAACTTGATCTCATTCTTCTACTACAGCGGCAAGATTTTACAACAACTGATCACGAATGAGGTCGTATGCAACCAGAACATCAGGATCAACACCAATGGTTCCTTGGGATCACCCTGTGGCAGCTGTCGCAATAAACTCTCTCTAGAGGCCACTGATTTTCTGAGATAAGTTTACTTCTCTATCCTGTAGCTGCTGCGTATAGCCAATTATGATAGTGTCATGGCAAGCTGAATGATATTTCCACGCATGGGAAAATTCCATGATGATTTCCAAGTGAGTTTTCATGAATGGCAGGCCAAGCTGTTAACTCCACGTAGGGGAGGTTCAGGCAAGCATGGTCAATTGGAATTATTGTGATGGTAAACCGAGCAGGTAATTCCGCGCATGGGAAACATTTCACTATATTTCCAAGTGGGTTTTTATGAATGGCAGACCAAACTATTTATCCCGCGCTAAGGTATGAATAGGGGAACTCAGGGAATACACCACCAAGTGGAAATATTGGGTTGGTAAACCATGATCAAACTTCCGTGAATGGGAGAAATCAGATCAAATTGCCAAGTGGAGATCATACGTTGGCGATCCGTCATGAGAATTCCGCGCAGCTTGGAGTGGTCTGAGTCGTTGTATGAGTCACCAAGAGGAAGTTGATGACCGAGGATGGCGAGTGAATCACCATATAAACCGGTGAATAAGGAATGATGCCAAGTTGGAGGAAATATTCAAATGCCGAGTGGAGCGGCGAGTGCATGGAGATCAAAGGGTGTGAGGAAAGAAAGGCCGATCAATTTGAACTCGACGGTGTTTGGCATGATCAAGTTAAATCTGATGCTTCGGTGGTCGCAAGAAAAACTCCCACGCACCAGGCAGCAGGCATGTTGCAGTATAGTAGAAACCTTTTTGAGTGCTTCCAACAAGCAGGTTAACCAACTATGTTGTTATCTGTTCAGTATCGAATGTATCCTCAAATTTGGGATTCTCAATGCTCTAGCATAATGCAGGTGTAGGCTTATCCTTATTCTGAACTCAGATCCATTGCAGCTACAGGAAACAAATATTCACTGTCATGTACGATGGATTGGAGTCACGTTATTTAAGGCTTCATAAAATTTCCCTGAATCAGGAGATGAAGGTTTATTACGGTGCAGAATGAAACGATTCATATTGCTCAGCATTTTTTCTTCTAGAAATGAATTGAATGTGAAGGTCAACTCTGAAAATACCTAGTTGGCCATTTTGTATGCTACATCCTTGTTACTCGTAAATAGTATCTTTGAGAAACTTCGAGGGCAATAGGAAATATTTATACCCTTCTATTATGTACGTCCAATCAGACAATAAAAAGTATTCTTTTACCAAGTTCAGAGAAACTTTTTTTTTTTACAATGGACGATTATACTGTAGTTTCAAGCTAATTTTATCTAGCTTATTTCTATTAGCTTTGATCCACGACTAAGGAAGAATTCATACGGTTGTTACCTGTACATTTTTCCAAGGTCCTCTTGGTTGCCCCAGTTGTTCAATGTATTTTTTGAAGGGCTTCTTTTATGTGTTGCAAATTGTAACATAAAGGATCTTTTTAGTTTCTGGAAAAATGAGTATATTGTGTAGCTCACAGCTACCTACGCCATACTAAGATCCCAATAGTGGCATAATTGTTGACTGGAGCCAAGATTGCAGAGTGCACTGCCAAAATATCAAAAGGCTCTTTGGCCAAGAATCAGTCTTAAGGGTGTCTATCGACATGTTATGGGCATGAACCTAGGTTATCATCATGGCAGCATTAGGTCTTTATTGGTAATGGCATTTTCTCATCATTTGGAAGGTACAATTGTGCTTATTATGGAAAGCCAAGACATTCTTACTACAAGTGTTATATAATAAAGAAGAACCATGAGCATTGTGGTAAGACCATTCTTTTCAGAAATGTTTGGTTAAGCTCGGTATTCAAGTGAGTTAAGCCAGAGAAGAACTCAGGAGTTCAGTTTTGGAAAGAAGGTAAGACGACATGAAGCATCGAGAAGAGCTGGTGGAAGACGAGTTGTGGATAATTGAGTTCATTTTGATTGGCTCACAAGGTGTTCAAAAAGCCATGACGGTGGTGTAAATTGGCTCCGGTCAAGCTTATAGAGGATTCGAAACTCACCGAGTTGGACTATGTGCAGACTCTATCCACATGGACCCCCCTCCTCTTCAAGTCAAACGGGTCAACGGGGGGGTCCCGATATTATGTTAAATGATTTAATATTTTTATTTAAATATTTTAATAATAATATTTATTATTATTATTTAAATATTATTTTAATTAATTGAGAAGACTAGGTCTTCAGGAAATTAATGACCCATGATGGAACCTTCTCAGGTAGTTCAACTAACTGTAATAAATACATCATGGGCCTTTAATTTAGGAATGTAATTATGACATTTCCTCTTCTTTCTCACATATTCTTCTATAAATGTAAGTTGGAAGCTCATTTCAAAGGGTTCCAACAGTTCAGACAAGTTGGATAGTTAGATATCTCAGGTGAGTGTATAGTTTTCAAGAATCCTCTCTCTTTTGCAAGTTGTTCTTGTGTGTTGAGAGAACTTTCTAGCCTCCTCTTCAAGACTGTAATGGCAACTATTGCCTCTTCTGAATGTATGATGCATTGTGTGCATGTTATTGAAGCAATAGAAGTGTGTGTTTTGTGACTAATCTTGGTCCTTTCATCCTTCTGTGCTTCTTTGTGCCTTTCTCGTACTTGCAGGTACACTGTGCAAGTTTAAGTTTCTATTGCAGGTTCTTGGAGTTCTGTGCTTATCAAGTGGTGGAGTATTACATGCAGTTGAGTTGTGGTGTCTATTCACCCTTCTCGAGTTCATCCTTCTTCACTGGGAAACTGGCATATTTCTCAGTCTGATAAAGTTTAACAAAGGGAACGTGTGTCTCTTAGTTTTTGGTATCCTGTACCCTCTCTAAGTTGCAGTAGGTGAAGTTAACCTGTGGTGCACACACCCTCTTAAAATTAACCCTTCCTGAGTCTAGAAACACCCTTTATTTGGTGCATCACCATCCCTAGTATAGTTTCATTTCTGTAAATCTCTTTCCCTAAAACCCCATGAGAATGTTAGCATAGAACTAGATAATCATTTTTGTTACACTAGGAGTAGTACAACACTTAGTTTAGGAAGAGGAAGCCGGCCTTCTCTGGAGGTTCACTTCGAGCCCAAGTCCCACAGCTTGTGAAGTGATCCCATGTGTCCTAATCACAATGAACGTCCTATTCACATCCTGTCCATTCGGAGGGTGCAGTAATTTGGTGACAACAGGAGGATAATAACAATTCCTCCTAATGTGTAGATGATAAATATTCGTTTGTATAAGACCCCTCAACAGTTAAGAATGAACAATAAATAAAGAGTACATCATCGGGAAGTGATATGGTATTGTACACTAGATAGATTGATAAAGCACGTAGCGTAAAAGTGAACAAAGGTTCTTATTGTAACATATCCCTCAATAGTCATGTAATAACCATAAGAACATGATTGCTTCATTGGGGAGGGGTAAAATGATAGAAATTACCTACCAAAGACCAAGCCGACATGAAGAAGTGGAAGCATGTGGAATGAAAGAAGCACAAGTTTATGAGACGAACTGAATGTTATGTGGAATGGTGTTAATGATAGGTGATGTGGAGATGGGAAGTGGAGATTCTGTGGACTATGGGAGCCAATTTGTGGTAGTATCATGACGTGGTAGATGAGATGGTGCAACGGTGGATGGATGAGATGGAGTTCACACATGAGCAACAACCTATGATGATGGACGAATAATAACCTTAGAATCAGATGATGGAGATAAATCAACTAGAGTGACAACACACGTGCATGGGAGTGGAGACATAGACCACTCACAAGGGAGAGAGAGCCAAAGGAAATGACACCCTTATATTGTAATTGTTGTAAGTGATCATGAAGGGCATAACATTCATTTTTGTGATGGCCATTGATACGATAATAGTTACAGTAATTTCTATCATGCTAGAACTGCAAGTCATGAGGTGGATGATTGTGATTAGAAGATAACCAAATCAAAAAAATTCAATAATTTTTCACAACACATCATGAGGCCTATCGTGATGAGAAAAATGTAGTGGTTCTTGTTAAATAGGTGTATAGGTCTAACGTGTAGTCTAACGTGGTGGAGGAGATGGATGATGCTTATGTGGCATAGATGTCTGAACTTGTTTTTGAAGTGGAGGAGATGAATACCTAGGAGGACACACAATAGATGGAAGTGGAGAAGAATTATATGGTGCAGTAGTTGGAGAACTATGAGGATGATCTATGACATGTGCAGCAATGAGCTCCTTCTCAAAATCAATGACCTTATAACATAAGAGTGAATGATTCGTATGTATCATATTGCAAGTGTTGTTTTAAAGTGGGAACTAAGCCATGAGAAAAGATGAATTTCTTAGCTAATTGAATAGGTTGGAAGACTAATTGATGCATGGAAGCTTTGAATCACAAAATGTAATTAATGATAGACTCAGTTTTAACTTGATGTAAGCCAGATAAATGATCATATGTAACTCTAGGATCATTTTTGAGTATAAAGCATTGAAGGAAGGAATATTCCATCTCACCATAGGTACTAATAGATCTAAAAGGTAAATGTGTGTACCATTGGAGAGCATCATCAATAATACTATGGAAAAAATCTTTGAGCAATAACCAATCATTAGAATAATAATCCATAGCCAAATGATAATTCTTAATATGTAAATATGAATTTCCAGTAACATCAAAGCATGTAAATGTAGGAATAATGAAATCCTCAGGGAATGCTGAGTTGTGAATATTTTTCAGAATAGGGTTTCCATGCAAAGAATTGTTATCAATAGAAGCATAATAGTCTTTGCTTTCAAGTGTGATAGATAGGAACTAATATTTTAATTGGCCAACAACATGCATGAGTGATAAGATTTCATGTGAAGGAATGATAATAGATGTAAGTATTTTATTGACTGTTTAGAGCTTTCATTATGATTAATCATAGGGATGTCAAGAGAAGAAGTATAAGCTATCAATGATAAAGGCACATTAAATGTAGGTTCCGAAGAAGTAAAAGGTAATGAAGCACATGGAGTGTCAATAGGAGTAGTAGGAATAGTATCAACAGCATTATTAGGATATGATGTAATAGAAGAATATGAATCATGCATGTTACTATTGTTGCAGGCTCACAGCACCCCTGGATGCACATCAGGCTTCTAGGTTGATGTTTCAGGCATCTATTTTGATTGCACAACATGAAAACCTCTCTCTAAGTGTGGGGACTTGTGAAACTGAGAGAGGAATCTCCAGATTAGAGGCTGGTTCCTCAACTCCTCTGATTAGATCTAATGCTTGCACAACTACAGAGGTTCAGGTCCTAATCCTATTCTAAATTGCAAGGAAACATGGATAGAAGTGTAAAATTTGAAACTAACTAAAGATGGTGATGCACCAAAAAGGAGCGGTGAATATATTTGTCATGCAAATAGACACAAACCAAAGATTGCAGCATAAAACATACACAGGTTGATAAGATATAATTTAGGATCTAAAATGAAGCAAATAATACAAAGGATTGAAACCCATTCACAGAGCTTGTATTATCATTTCCAGTGTCAAAACCATGTATTACAACCTTAGAGAGGTAAAAAGCTATTACAGTCTTTGAAGAGGTTTGATTCTTGCAACAATCACTTGCTAGAGGTGAAAGAAGAGGTCTGCTATGCCAAAAATGTCCCCCCTTAAGAAAATGAGCCAAAATTGGCTTTTACATTGCATGGGTCGAGCCCAGGAGATAAAAACATACAAAAAACGTGAGAGCCCATTCCTCCCTGACTAAAGATGCATTAAAATGGCATGGGAGACCTTACAAACCCATACCCTATCATTTTTTACCGAATTGCAGGAGAATGCGACCCATTCTACGTTAAATTTGGTCATTGAAATGTCACTTCTGGCCATAAACACGTGTCAGAGCCTTTTCTTAACTTTCTCTCTCCAAACTAAACCAAAATTCAAGATTGACCTCGGAATCATGTAGAGAATTTTATAAGATTTCCAATGATAGAAAGAACATGCAAATCCGAGCTCTGGATCGAAAGATATGTCGATTTGAAGATTTAGGGCACAAAATAGGTGAAAATGTGTTTTGAAATTTTTTCCCGTGCTCTGCCACCTGGATGACACATGTCAAGTGCTGATTGGATGCGTAATTCTCTCTCCTTTCGCTTACCCATGGGTTTTCCCTTGAATTTTGACCATTTTGATGATTTTGAAACATTTTTTACTTTTTCCCCGTGTTCCCGCCACTGGAGACACGTGGCATGATCTGATTGGAGGACAGGGGCGCAGGGGCCTCCTTTACTTTTTAGTTTTTTGCCAAAACTCTAACCAAATTATCTAACTCCTCCCCGAGCTCCATGCTTCCCTACTCCATTGGACACATGTCCTCTTTTTATTGGCTCGGGCCAATGCTTCAAACCTTGCCCTTTGAAATTTTAGACGCTTTCCCTTGTGACACGTGGCGTTATCTAATTCGTCCTCGGGCCTGCCGGATTTTCACGTCCACCGCGTCCTTTTGTCCTAGATGTCCCAAACTATTTGGGACAAAAACTTCTGATCCGCCCAATTCGAGCTTCTCTGTCCCTCTTTCGGCCAATGACACGTGGCATAATCTGATTGGCTTTTGGCTTTCTCGGCTCCCTGCGTCCGCCGCGTACTTCTGGCCTGACTGTCCTAGTGCTAAAGTTCTCTATTCCGGCCAATCCGGGTGGCTCGTGTCCTTCGCGTCCTTATGGCCCGGCTGTCCCAAACTACCCCTGTGTAATAGTTAGTCGATTTTCTTTTCTCCTTCGGCCGAACCGGCTTTCCCCGTCCCACACGTCCCAACTGTTCCAGTGCTCTACGGCCCGCCTGGCGGCCTTTTAGCCGATTCGCGCCCCGACGTCCCAAATGTCCCAAGGACCATTTGGACTAGGACTTAGCCATTTTTCAGGATTTTTCCTAGCACAAGCTTGTTTTTTGCAACTTTTTCACCTTTTCTCAGAACTTGCTTTTTTCAACCTGGACAGGAGAGTTAAAAAAAATCTGAGGGGACCCTAGAAACATGATTTTTTCCCTGAATTGATCTATTTGCTTGGGACTTGAGTATTCTGATGCATGTTATCAATTTTACCCTAGGGTGCAATTTAGATAACAATTTGGTGACTCAGCGGGATTACCTGCCTACTAGGTAGAAGATACCAGTTGCCTGAAGCAGTCCATTGGGCATGGAGTCATCAGATATTCTGCTAAGAACCCCGAATGACTCATTATGTGCAAGGAGGAAGATGGAATATCACCTGATGGGAGCAAGGACTGCAAAACATCTCCATGGATAGCAAGCTGTGCTAAAGCACTTAGGGAAAATAAAACTAACCTATAGCAAAACAATGTGCACAAGCACTTGGAGGAATGAAAATATAATCTAATATTTACAAAGTAGTGAACTTCCCTCTAGAAGCAACACTTGAGATAGATTCCATTGACTGGAATCTACAGTTCTTCACCATCCAATGAGGCCAACTGGAAAGCATTGTTGTTCTTGCACTTTGTGACCATGTATGGGCCACTCCAAATGGCATCAAATTTTGGATGCCTTCCCGGTTTTGCTCTATCCACATCCCATTTCAACACTAGATCTCCAACTTGAAAAGATCTATTCTTGGCCTTCCTATCAAAGGTCTTCTTGATCAAAGCTTGATCCTTTTCCATTGCTTGGGATGCCTAATTTCTGACCTCTTGCAGCTCCATCAACTCTGCATACCTCACCTCCATGGGCTCAAATTCAAGCAACTCCAACTGCTTCATGAGTTCCAATGTTGGCAACTCAAGTGACATGGGCAAGATTGCCTCTCTTCCATAGACAAGTTTGAATGGAGAGTTACCTGTGGATCTTTTGGGGGTTATCCTATCAACCCATAAGGCTGATTTCAGTTTGGTATGCCAAGACCTCTGATTCTCGTCAAGAGTCCTCCTAATGATCCTCAACAAGTTCTTGTTTATAGACTCGGCCTGGCCATTACCTTGAGGGTAATAGTTTGATGAAGTGCTTAGGTAAATATCATTCTTGACAGCCCACTCGGTCACCTTAGATCCAATGAATGCCAATGCATTATCAGATATTATTGTAGTAGGTACACCAAATCTTGTTGTTATCCCCTCATAAAATTCTAAGATGCTAGACTCATTTGCCTCTTTGAGTGCTACTGCTTCTATCCATTTGGTGAAGTAGTCTGTGGCTGTCAAAATCCATTTGTGCCCTTGGCTTGAATTGGGATTAATGACTCCAATGAAGTCAAAACCCCATTGCATGAATGGCTGGTCAACAGAGATTGGATGTAATGGAAGGGCAACAAGTCTCTCCTTTCCTGTGAAGAATGCGCAATTCTTACACCTCTTGATCCATGCATAGCAATCACTGAAGATCTTAGGCCAATAATAACCAGCCTTCATGATTTTTAGAGCTGTCACTCTTGGTGCAAAATGACCACCAGCCGGTCCACTATGGAACTCTTCCAACACCCTTTGAATTTGATTTGTGCTAATGCATCTCAATAGCACTCCATTCACATCTTTCTTGAACAAAACTCCACCAACAATGGCATACGGGACAGCCTGCAATCTGAAGTGTCTCCTTTGGGTCTTGTTCATCTCCGGAGGGCATAGGCCTATGCCTAGGAAGTGTATAATACCTTGGGTCCAGCAAAGAGTGGGGGCAGCATTGTCTTCTTCTTGCTTGTCACTTGGCTCATGGCTGTCTTGGACTGTTAAAACAACCTCTTCTTCAATGCATACATCTTTCTGCTTCCCCAAAACCAGCTGCTCACACAATCCTTTCCCTCTTACCAGCTTGGTGATCTTGATCTCAATGTCATACTCCATGACACGGGTGATCCAACCTGCCCTTTTCTCATTCAAATCCTTGTTGAGGAGGAAGTCCTTGACCCCAACATGTGAGACCAGCAACTGGACCTTGTTGTTTGAGACTAAATGCTTGAATTTCCTCAAGCTTTTGATTACTGCAAGTACATGCTTCTCAATAAAAGAGTACCTTACCTCATAGTCATCTAGGCTCTGGCTGAAGAAGGTAATTGGCTGCTCATCATTATCCTTGTTCTGCTGTAACAAAATGGCAGAAATAGTGTCATTACCTCCAAATGCATAGAGGATGAAATCCTTGGAGAAGTCCGGGTTGATGAGAGTTGGTGCTTGAGAGATGGCTTCTTTGATTGCTCCAAAACTCTCCTTGCCTTCTGCTGTCCACTTGAAAGCCATGCTCTTCTTTAACATTTTGGTGATGGGCTTGACAAGGGTTGCAAAATCTGGGACAAACCTCTGAACAAAGTTTATCCTTCCCAAGAAACTCTGAAGGGCTTTCTTGTGGCTTGGCAATGGTAGTGCTCTTATGGCTTCAACCCTCTCTGGATCAATTGCTAATCCTTCCTTGGAAACAATATGGCTAAGGAGCTTCCCTTCATGTGCAAGAAAGATGCACTTCTTAGGATTCAAAGACACTCCAAACCATCTACACCTCTGAAACACTTTCCTGAGGTGAAAGAGATGGTTTGCTACATCCTTTGAGAAGACAGTGATATCATCTAGGTATACCAGCACTATCTTGTTGATCAAGCCTTTGAACGCCATATCCATAGCTCGCTGGAATGTTGCTCCGGCATTCAACAGTCCAAATGGCATTTTCCTATATGCAAAGGTTCCACATTTGGTTGTGAAGGCCGTCTTTAACTGGTCCTCCTCCTTCACCATAATCTGATTGTAGCCTGAGTATCCATCAAGCAATGAGAACCTTTCTAAACCAGCTACAACCTGTAATATTTGCTCCATGGAAGGGAGTGGGTAATGGTCCTTGAGAGAGGCTCTATTCAAGTCTCTGAAGTCAACACACAGTCTGATCTCTCCACTTTTCTTTCTGACTGGAACTAAGTTGGCAACCCAACTAGAATGCTTGATTGGGAATATAATCCTTGACTCAATCAGCATGTCCAATTCCTTCCTCATGAGAGGCTCCATGTGTGGATTGACTGGTCTTTGTTTCTACCTGACATGCTTAGTATTTGGATCTAATTCAATGGTATGCTGAGCTAAGTTGGGATTGAAACCTTTCAAGTCTTCATAGCTCCAAGTAAACACATCAGGGAATTCTTGACATAGCTGTATGAACTCATACCTTTCTTGCTCAGTTGCCATCCTTCCAATTTGCAATGGTTTGTTCTCTTCTACCAAGATGGATACTGAATCCTCCTTTTTGACCTGAATGTTTGCTTTCTCCTTTCTAAACTGGTCATTGGGATTAAAAATGGACTCCAAAGTGATAAGTCCCTTGGGAAGCTTGTTAGTTCTCAGCTGTACTACCTGGTCACCATACTGCTGTTCCAATCTTTCTTGGTTCTTGGCTGAGAACTCAGCTTCTTCTTGCAAGAAATGGATGATTTGCTAGTCATTTTCAAATACTTGCCAACTAACATTGTTATCTGGCACTGAAGGCCTCACAACCACGTGGATGTTCGGCTGTACCTTGTCTTGTTGAATGCTCTCCACAATGTCAATGGCTGCCCCTACTGCTGCAAGCCTGTCAGTAGCTTGATTCTCTTTCCTGGGAATGGATTTGATGCCAAAACCCTCAAAATATTCCATGAGGTCCCACACCCTGTTCTTGTAGCACTTGAGTAGATCATTCTTGGTAGCATGTTGTCCCTTGACCTGATTTACAATCAATTCGCTGTCACCAAAGACTTGCAAATTCTTTATTTTCTTCTTTATTGCCCAATGCATCCCTTGCACCAAGGCTTCATATTCAGCAGTGTTGTTGGAGCATGCAAACTGAAATCTAAAAGATGAATAGTACTTTACTCCTTGAGGTGAAACAAACATGGCTCCACCTCCTACACCTTGCCTACTCCTTGATCCATAAAAAAACAGCTGCCATACCTCATTGTCATCTTTGTGGTTTGGCTTGGTGATGCTAGGAATAGGCTGATTTTCTTCGTGTATGCAATAGACCCCTAGCTTAGATTCTTCTACTTCTTGATAAGGATCAAATGCATGTACTTTGTTTTCCCATTCATCAAGAGTTAGATCCGGATGCTTCCAACCTTGGTGTCAGCCTCATCAGTGCTTGGGTGATCCTCTAGATCAAATGCTGAGCAATTGGCATTAATCTGACTTAGAGTGTAAGGCTCAATGTGGAAGTTTGCAATAGGTTCAGACCTGACTGTGGCTTTAGTTCCATACCTCATTCTGAATAGCATGTGTGACCAATCAGCAAACAAATATTCACCAATCTTGGCTGTGAAGTCCCTTGACAAACAAAGGGCAAAGAGTGGTGAAAGGTCTATGACTGATACATCTTGTAAAACAACAACATTTGGACATGCATGCAAGGTAAGACTCAAATTTCTAATCACTCCAACTGTTGCTACTGCTGTCCCATCCAGCTGCACTACTCCTTTGGATGTTGTTTCATACTGGAGCCCTAGCTGACCAGCTATTTGCTTAGGCATTACTGAGCTACTTGCCCTCGAGTCTATCATGCGATTGTGCACTAGCTGATTTCCAATGATTAATGAAACATAGAAAGGAGGGGGCTTCAACATCTTACCTTGCTGTCCTCCATGATTTCCCTCAGGCTGGGCAGCGTTTGTAAGCACTTTGTCTTGCATCTGAACTCACTGATGAGAAGTTGGCCAGTCCGTCATGGCAGCTTGCAGCAAATCTCTTTGGCCTGGGATAGATAGGGATTCCCACATTAATATATTGACGTTTGTCTTCTTCATCTGAACAATGATACTGAATGGTGACGAAGGATCTCTTTATTATCCCTTGGTTTGTACATTCACTCCTTGCATGTGGGCAGCAACAACTGGTATTTGAGTTGGCCTAGGAGCTGTTCTTGGCTGCCCTTGTGCATTTATGACTGGATTTTGTTTGCCAACCACTTGTGGAGCCATGGAAGGTTGTGGATTGGTTGGGGCTAATGGCTGTTCTTCACCCAAATTCCTCCTTTTTGACCTTGTGTTGGCTGCAACACCTTGAGAAACTACTTGATTCATGCCACAGAAATCTTCTACTTGCTAGTTTACCAATGAGGTGTCATTTGGGGCTGATTGTTGTTAGAATGTTTCTTGTTGTTGATTGTTTCCTTGATTGCCCTCACCCTCTACACCAGTAGTTGTCACCATTAGTGCTTGATTCAAAGCACCATTGAAGCACATGGATTGGTTATGAGGCTCATTGCATGGAAAACACCAATCATAATCCTGAGAAATATTGTTTTGTGTTGGCACCAATGCCTTAGAGGCAGATATGGCATTTGGATTATAGGGCTGGAATGGTCTATTGGCAGGAGGCCTTAACTGATTTATATTTGCAGCTAGATTAGGAGGCCTTTGTGGTTAGTATGGCTGCCTGTTAGGCTGAGCTTGGGGTTGATAAGAAGGTCTAAAACCTTGGGCTTGTTGCCTCTTGAGAGTAACTAGCTCATTGCCTAGGTTTTGCAATTGCTTCATGACTTCTTGAAGCTCATTTGGGGCACTTGGAGATGAAGTGGAAGCTTCATTTGAACTCTGATTTCTAGGAATGGGAGAAGGAGCCAAACTAGGCAAATGATGGGTGTTTGGATTCTCTAAACTTGGAAACAATGGCATGGGAGGTCTAGGGGAAAGTTTGCCAGCTTGGATCAAACAATTTTCAGCCCTAATGGCAATGCTATAAGCCATAGGGATAGTTATGCCTCCCATGGACTGAATCAACATAGAAATATCAGAATTTAGAGCTTTGAGATAGTAGAGAAAAGAACCTTCTGCTGTTGGCATGACTGCCACTGGAATTCTCTCCCAAGTCTTTTGAAATCTGAAGTTGAAATCGGTCAGTTGCTCATTGGGAGCTCTCTTGATAGTTGTCAGCTGCTCCAAAAGAGACAAGTTGTCTCCCTTCTCTCCAAATTGCTCATGAAGTGCTATACACAGCTGATTCCAATTTGTGATAGAACCAGCTCCAAGGCTTCTAAACCATTGCAATGCTTTACCCTTGAATGAAGATGCCAGCAACTTGACAGCCACTTGTATTTCATTGATTTCATGGATTGCACAAAGGTTAGCAATATCTTTAACATGATCACCTGGAGTAGTCTGATTTTCTCCAGTGAAGTAAGGAATGTTCTTCAAGGCTGCAATAGGTACTGGATGTTGTGCATTGAGGGCAAGTGGGATGCTGCCTGTGAAGTTGACATAGGGGTTGTTTTGTGCCATTCTAATTGGTCTTAAAACCCTTGTTGACTGAATGAAAGTCCTACCAGGTGGAGGAGTTGAGAGAGTTCTGTTTGGTGGAGATGGAGACCTTTGAATCCTTCTTCCTCTTTGCCTTCTTCTTGGAGATAATTGCAGGTATTCAAACTTCACTTCTTCTTCTCCAACTCTTGACCTTGTGGTGATTCTTCTCATGAGTTTTCAGGCCTGCACTGCTGAAACCAGTTGATTCTTCCCCTTGGAGTTGCCAGATATGCAAATAATAGCTCTTTTAAGCAAGAAAATTGCAGCAGATGCACATCAACTTTGCTACAATAAAAATGAGACCTCTAGTGTCCCACCGGGCATGCCAAAACTGTTGTTGCAATAAAAATGAGACCTCTAGTGTCCCACCGGGCATGCCAAAACTGTTGTTGCAGGCTCATAGCACCCCTGGATGCACATCAGGATTCTAGGTTGATGTTTCAGGTGTCCAGTGTGATTTCACAACATGGAATCCTCTCTCCAAGTGTGGGGACTTGTGAAACTGAGAGAGGAATCTCCAAATTAGAGGCTGGTTCCTAATCCTATTCTAAATTGCAAGGAGACAGGGATAGAAGTGTAAAATTTGAAACTAACTAAAGATGGTGATGCACCAAAAAGGAGTGGTGAATATTTTTGTCATGCAAATAGAAACAAACCAAATATTGCAGCATAAAACATACACAGGCTGATAAGATATAATTTAGGATCTGAAATGAAGCAAATAATACAAACAAAGGATTGAAACCCATTCACAGAGCTTGTATTATCATTTCCAGTGTCAAAACCATGTATTACAACCTCAGAGAGGTAAAAAGCTGTTACAGTCTTTGAAGAGGTCTGATTCTTGCAACAATCACTTGCTGGAGGTGAAAGAAGAGGTCTGCTATGCCAAAAATGTCCCCCCTTAAGAAAATGAGCCAAAACTGGCTTTTACATTGCATGGGTCGAGCCCAGGAGACAGAAACATACAAAAAACGTGAGAGCCCATTCCTCCCTGACTAAAGATGCATTAAAATGGCATGGGAGACCTTACAAACCCATACCCTGTCATTTTTGACTGAATTACAGGAGAATGCGACCCATTCTGCGTTAAATTTGGTCGCTGAAATGTCACTTCTGCCCATAAACATGCATCAGATCTGTTTCTTAACTTTCTCTCTCTAGACTACACCAAAATTCAAGATTAACCCTAGAATCATGTAGAGAATTTTATAAGCTTTCCAATGATATAAAGAACGTGTAAATCTGAGCTCTGGATCGAAAGATATGTTGATCTGAATATTTAGGGCACAAAATAGGTGAAAATGTGTTTTGATATTTTTTCCTGAATTCTGCCACCTGGATGACACATGTCAAACACTGATTGGATGCATAATTCTCTCTCCTTTCACTTACCCATGGGTTTTCCCTTGAATTTTGACCCTTTTGATGATTTTGGAACAATTTTTACTTTTTCCCCGCGTCCCCGCCACTAGAGACACGTGGCATGATCTGATTGGAGGACAGGGGCGCGGGGGCATCCTTTAATTTTTAGTTTTTTGCCAAAACTCTTGCCAATTTCTCTAACTCCTCCCTGAGCTACATGCTTCCCTGCTCCATTAGACACGTGTCCTCTTTTTATTGGCTCAGGCCAACACTTCAAACCTTTCCCTTTGAAATTTTGGATGCTTTCCCTTGTGACACGTGGCGTTATCTGATTCATCCTCGGGCCTGCCGGCTTTTTGCGTCCACCGCGTCCTTTTGTCCCAGATGTCACAAACTATTTGGGACAAAAACTTATGATCCGCCTGATTCAGGCTTCTCTGTCCCTCTTTCGGCTGATGACACGTGGTGTAATTTGATTGGCTCTCAGTTTTCTCAGCTCCCCGCGTCCACCGTGTACTTCTGGCCCGACTGTCCCAGTGCTAAAGTTCTCTGTTCCAGCCGATCCGGGCGGCTCGCGTCCTTTGCGTCCTTACGGCCTGGCTGTCCCAAACTGCCCCTGTGTAACAGTTAGTCGATTTTCTTTTCTCCTTCGGCCGAACCAGCTTTCCGCGTCCTGCGCGTCCCAACTGTTCCAGTGCTCTGTGGCCCACCTGGCGGCCTTTTGGGTGATTCACGCCCCGACGTCCCAAATGTCCCAAGGACCGTTTGGACTAGGACTTAGCCATTTTTCATGATTTTTCCTAGCCCAAGCTTGTTTTTTGCAACTTTTTCCCCTTTTCTCAGAACTTGCTCTTTTCAACCTGGACAGGAGAATTAAAAAAAATCTGAGGGGACCCTAGAAACATGATTTTTGCCCTGAATCGATCTATTTTCCTGGGACTTGAGTATTCTGATGCATGTTATCAATTTTACCCAGGGGGTGCAAATTGGATAACATTTACTAGAGACAACCTCAGGAGAATATGAAAGTGGAGTGGGGGATTCACATTCATCAACATACAGAGAAGCATAATCGTTACTATTAGGTGTCTCATCAATATTGAACAAATATTCAAATGCAAGGATTTCATTAAGAGTTTCATCAACATATAATGAAAGAGGATAACAATTAGTATATGATGAATCATGAGAAATATTCTCAGAAGCAGAAGGATTATGAGATGCAGCTATAGAATCATTTGAACTATTATGATAAACAACATCATGTGCATGTTTAGTGTCATCAAGATTAAACATAATACTAATAATAACATCATCTAGGTTCTTATTAGAAATAGTAGAAGATGGAGTACGTCTAACTAAATAACAAGGTCTACAACTAGAAAATATTCCCAGATCATCAATAATGATAATGGTAGAATGATCAAATATAGTAGGTACATTGCATTCATTAGCTAATAATTGTTTTTAAGCATCATCTAGAAGGAAAACATTGTGATATAGAGTGGTGAGTTCAGTTATGGTTGTTTAATCATAGATGGGGTTGATACTCACATGAGGCATGACTATTCGAGAGGGAGAAGAGCTATCCTTAGCCTTTAGGGTTTTAGTGGATCCTAGGGAAAAGAGTTATAAGGTATGGCTTCACCAAAATGATTTAATAAAATCTTATTATTTTATTTAAATATGAATGAAAATATCTATTATAAATGATATTATGATGAAGTATAAATGTTGAATAATTTATTTAATTTTAACTATGAAAGAAAATGAGAGGGGTAAGGTACTTATATTAATTTATCTTATCCTACAATGAGTCTGGACTAGAAAATATGATGAAATAGAAGAACAGACTGTCACAACAATCCACAAGAAAATGAAATAGAAGTGGAAATGGCTACCTGGAGAGGGAAAAAGGATTCCCGTGGGCACACTAGGCATGTTTCTAGGTTCCTGGGTCTACAAAAGAATTTAGAACGCGGTTATGATATGATCACTAGGGCTTCACACTTTTTTTCCCTTATTTTCTTGTATGTTGCACTTGGATCATCGAGATACCTAAAAAATTCTACATAAATATCCTCTTGCAAAACCATCCCAAATACATCAAATTCTTAAATAAAAAGATGAAAAATGAGGAGTCATATTGTCCTCAGTTGTCACAATGGCGAACTTATGACTGAGCGTTGCACTACATCTCAAAACCAATGTAGTTATATGTGTTTGTGTGTGCAATAGTTCCCCTAGGTTTACATCATGCTAATGATGCCAAAATAGTAGGCAATAGCTAGATAAAATCAAAATGTGTGAATGGAATAGAATGAACTCCCCTTCTTATATAGTGTGTATGCAGAGTAATGTGCCCAAATGCAGCCCCTTGATGTATGTAGATAGATAGCCCTTAATAATAAATTTTTGCCCATATAATGGTATGTATGTTGTTTTTATATACTTGGATCTCTTGTTCTAATTTAAACACTAATGAGCCTAACATGCCAACTAGTACCCTCGGGATATGAGAGGGAAAACTGAAAATACTGACCTTGAATTTCAAAAATAAGATCAAGTATAAAGAGGAAATGGGCACCTGGGATAATTAGGAGCTCTTAGCGATAGTGTTCAGTCTTGGGTGCTAGCATCTAGAGACAAACAATGAAAAATGAGTGAAGAATGACAAGAAGGGATCCCTGTGACCGAACCAAAACTGAGTGTATGAGTGATAAGTGTGAAAGATAAAATTAATACGGACCAAGAAGACAAGTGGATGGACTATGGAATTGGTCATTAGTGAATACTTTTCTTATGCAATAGCCATATATAAAATAACATACTTGGTGGTATAGTAAATAGTACTAAGTGTGTGATTTTGTGTCTACAACTCCATAGTGTATGAAATGATAATGGTTTCAAAGTGAGGTATGAAAGTGTGTTGATTTGTGGAGATAGGTGTAAATGAAGTGAAGAGTTGAAAAAGTGATCACAATGTGTTGATGTAAGCAAATAAGTTCAAGTTGAGAAAAAAATCTTTGATTGAAATTCTGGGTTGTTACTCATAAATTTGGGAGTGGGTTCTTCTATTATAAGTAGGTTCTCACAAAATAGTCAATTGGGTGTCTGGATTTGTATTGGAGTGGGTGCTTTAAAATTAGATTGGATTCTTAAGATAATTGTAATTGTTATAGGACATTTATCTCTAATATTTCTCTGATTTCAGTGGGTTTTCTCCCTTATTGGGTTCCCACCTTAATTCTTGTGCCCCTCACGTGTTTATTCTTTTTCTTTCTTTGATTGCATGCTTTTTTTCATTTCATTGGTTGTGTGAACATAAAAAAATTCCATGCTAAAATGAAGCGAACACCTAGTAGCTTCTAAGCAATCAATCAAATCTACTATAGAACCATCAAGATAAGAGCTTATGAGAAACAACTTCTTCAATGCATGAACAATCTCAAATCAAATGCTAAGCTATTTCTTAATCTTTAGATTTTGAACCTAACAAATGAACCTATTTAGATCACTTTAGAAATAAAAGTGGGAGTGATTTCCTCAAGGTTTGAAGATGGAATCTCACCAAAACATGTCTACAAGGCCATTTTTGGATCTTCACATGCTCTTCAATTTGAGAGAATGGATGCAAGATGGAGAATCTATTTCCTTCAATGGAGAATGGCTCAAGATAGAAATGCCTATAGTTTATCCTAGGGAAAATAAGGTATAATAAGAAAGGTAAGGGGGAGGGTTTATTATATAGCTTTCCTGAATTGGCAAGGCTAGCAAATTGATGAATGTGGGATAAACCCCAAAGAGGAAATTCAAAGTCCATACATGTTTAATAAAGTATGTGCACTTTGTGGGAGTTGAAAGGGGGGTTTAATTAATCAAAGTTGATTAATTAATAGAAAGGGGGATGCTTATAGAGGCTTTAGAAGAAAGTTAGTATGATTTGGGAGATTTTTATAGAGAAATGGTTTAAATAAATGACAATTTATTGATTAGCAGTCATAATTAATTAATTATAATTAATTGACCTAGGTAGAAGTGACATTAATTAAATAAAGGTCATTAATCAACATCTTGAATGATAAAAGGGATAATTAATTAGCAAAACATAATTAATTAATGATGATAGAGGGATAGTGTTGGTTTATTGATGAATTTTTGTCAATTTACGGGATGGAGGATACTTAGTGAAATTTAGGTATTAAAATTGAATGACTGAATTCTAGGTGTCTATAAGTTGAAAATGATGATAGATGAATGTTATGTTGAAAATTGAATTCCATGTTCACAAATTTTAAGAGGCATTAATTTACCCCTCCCCTCTCAGTGCTTGGGTGTTAAATAAGTGATACACTAGAACGTTTGAGGATCTCATAAACCTTTAAATCACATATATGGATCTAAGGAACCATACATACCAAACACAACTTAGAAATTGACAAACTAATGCACAAGTATTTCATAGAATTGTTGGATTTCAAATAACATAGAGAAGTGTTGGAATGTGTGTTCTTGTGTTTTCATTAATTTAAAAGGTGCAAGTACATTAATGAAAAAGGATGATGTCAAGGAGTGCAAGAGGATGTTTTTAGTAATTATGTCAGGAGAAGACAACGAGTGGCATGAGTGCAAGAGTGAAGAAGGTGAGGATTGTTTTGTCTTTTAGGCCTAATCTACATATGTGATGACATATGGAGATTAGAGATGCATGGAGGCTTGAGAATCATGGTAGAGGAATGGAGAGCATGAGGAGAGTGTGTTGAGACACTCATACAAGTATCAAGAGGTAAATGAAGGGTTTTGAGAATGGTTGTAGATCTTCATCTAGACCTAGTCTAGGGGCTCGGTGGCATAATAAAGCATGAAGATTAGGTACTGTTGTCCACTCAAAATTCCCCTACTTTTAAGAAGTTGAAAATTATAATTTTGAGGTTAAGTGTCTTTTCTGTTGTCCTGGTGATGTGAAAAGTCAGAAAATTGGGAAAATATATGTTTTTTGGGTCATTTTGTGTGTTTTTTCGGGCCTGTCGGACATTTTTGTCTCGCGTGTCCCAGGTTCATTTGGGCTCTCTATTCCCCGATCGGTCGGTTTACCCAAAGTCTGTTATTTTCAGACCCGTCAGAACTTTTTGTCCCAAATGTCCCAAGTTCGCCCAGACCCGTTGTTCCCTTTTCACCCGATTCGGCCGATTCGCATATTCTGCGTAATTTCATCCCAAATGTCCCAAGTTCACCCGGGCCCATTGTTCCCTTTTCATCTGATTCGGGCGAATCATGTATTCTACGTACTTTCGTCCTGCAAGTTCCAAGAGCATTTGTGCATCTTTTCCCCGCATCACCCGAACTACGTACTTCGCACTTTCACGTCCCTCGTGTCCCAAATGAACCAATTTCCATTCATGCTAATTTTTTCCCGCTCTACCTGAATATCTTGCTTTTTAAATGATGCATTTTTGCACACTGCTTTCATGCTATCTATTGCTCGAACCCTTGCAACCAAAATTTCTGCGCGCGTATCCATTTCCCTTACGATTCCATCCCAAGTCTAGCTTAGCTTTGCTCTCCGAGTTACTATCAACATGAAGATAAAATTCCAAGGGCAGGAACAAGTTTCACCACTCGAGTCTGCTATTCTCGATATCGGGGATAGTGAAGTTCGCCACCTTGATTTTGGGGATTTTTGGGCAAGGATGATAGATGTAAACCCTTCAGCTATGGCACAGATGATTCATGACAGTGGCTTGGCGTTCACCGGTGGCTTCCCAATTTTAGTACAATGTGCAGACACAGTACTCACTTGAGGAGCTCATTTCAGTCCCGACTCAAGCGAACTAACAAACATGCATGGAGAACTCATTGCCAAGTTAGATGCCACTACCAAGACATCAGTCCCACGTGGCAGAGACATAGCCGAGGCATTGAAGAGATTCAGACAACGGATCCTTAAATCATTGGGTTCCTCCCAATCTTGAACACTTGTCTTCTTCTCTTGTTTCTTCTCCTTCTTTCTCTCGTATTTGTTGTAATTAGTTGGGGTATTGCGATTTGTAGCCCTTTAACTAATTATTAGTTAAAAGAAGCAGTTACCGGGAGTAAATAATTTGTAAACTATATAATGGCCTCTCCTCACCATTTTGAAAAAAGGAAGAACTTGGCTTATTTCTGAAAGTGTAAATAAATCATAAAGAAATCAATATAGAAGGATTTTTCATTCTTTGTCTATCTGGTTTCCTTTATTCCTAAGCTATTCATTTGATTTTATTAGATCATTTGTCTGGTATTATGCTGAGAAGCTTTGTATTCTCAAAGATGTTATTCATAGAACTTTGTGAATTTTCAAATTTCATCTTATTAATGTGATACAAATGATCGTATTCCAATTCGTTGTACCCTCGCATGCATAAAGAATTACTCTGTCATCTATAATTTTGAATGGTGCCTTTCTACTCGTTCTCACATTTTCATTCCTCAGTCCTTTTGTGATTGATGATCCTTATAGAAAACACTTTCATAATATCCAAGTTCCATAAGAAAATCATGCTTTGTATATGTGTAAATAGGTTCGTTTCTGAATAAGGGAAACCTCTCCCATTAAAGAGGAGGGACTTCTTGTCCCCTGACTGTTGCTCTTCTTGAAGTCCTTTTTGACGACCAATAGGTACAAAGGTGTGTAGGCTCATGAGGGATTGTAGAAGTGTGAGACATGATGTTTGAAAGGCGTTAGGGACTTCTAAATGTATTTGGAGAAAAGGTATGAGGTTTTCCCTCTTTGTATAGGTCTGAACTAAACCTAATTCTAGGACCTAGTTATCCAAGTCACGGTGGTTGAGAATATTAAGGGATAAGTATGATCAATTGAGAATTGGATAATTTTATATTGGTTTTCTTGGATTTTGGGAAAAAATTCAGATTTATATGATGAGAATTTTGTAAGATATGAGGTTTTTGGTCTTATTAAGATCTAAAAGGAATTTTTCTTATCTCGATATGAGAGAAATAATATTGGTTGGCATGTGAAAATTTTGCATGGGGAAATGATCCTTTTAGGGATTTTGAGGCATGGAGTTAATAAAATATAAGAGTTGGAATGAAGCCGAATAAGGGTCTAAGCTTTATGAACAGTTGTTAAGAAGTAAAGGAGGTGAAATACCCTAATTAAACAATAGTTCACTAGCAATGGAGGAAATATTGATGGTGTAAGATAATAATTTATTAAATCATAAAATGTGATTATTGGAAGTTGTAGGAAATTCTCACAACTTTCTTATGGCGATGGTTTGGAGTCTTAACTATAGGTGGAGTCAATTGATATTTGTTTTTATAGAAAAGTTTGATTTTCTATCAAGTTTTACATTCAAGATATGATCTAAATATGTTTTTTGATTAGATAGGCAGATATTTTATATTATTTAATTATTTTCATATTTTTATGTTCAAGTCATTTGGAGGTCTGCAGAGGTCCAAATAGGAATATTGGTTTTTAGGTCTAGAAGGTAGTTTTTGGAAGTCATAGAGGAAGAAATTTCTTGGGAATGTGTGGCCTACGCTGATGATTATAATGACTATACAGGTGTTTTAAAATTACAATATGATCTTATGCATGATTTGGTTGAGATCTAAAGGTCATTTTGGTTGGCAAGGTGGAGGTAACAATTTGACCTACTTGACAAGGTTTGAGGACAATTTGAGTTCCTTGATGAAATTTGTCTGAAAGACCAATATCTTGTCTTGGTTCATTATGGGTATCCATTTGGATATTTATGAGGATTCAAAATTTATCCTATTACATGTGTTTATATGTCTTTAAAGTGTCACAAATTGTGTGAGAATGTCTTACTTCTAAGACTAGTTTCTAGGTAGTTCAAGTTGCTTGAAGGGAAAAGTTGCTTTGATGACTCTATGGGATGATTAGTGATGTATAAATTGGATTGAAGAGATCCTTGGGTAATTTTATTTACCAATTAGTGGTTTGTATTACAATATTTTAGGTGATTAGAGTGAGTTCTTTGTCTTCATCTTTGAATATTGGTCTGCTAGGAAGTGCCCATATTAATTTGAGAAACAATCCTACTCGGTGGTGTCATGAGAGGAAATGGATGATAGTACAAGTTTGTAAGCTCTCTTGGAAGGTGTTGATAGGCTGTATTTGACAATTGTTTGAGCCTTTGGAGTTATTATGAAGATCTTCTTTATGTCCTTGGATTCCATGGAGTGCTCATGGTGAAGGTGAATTTAGTCTGTCTTGGCCTAGTTGTGCATGATAAAGTGTCTTGGTCCATTTCCATGACCAATATGGGTAATTTCCTAAAATTTTATATGGGTTTTGTAAATTGTTATTTTAGTGTTTTTATGAACAAAATTAATGGTCATGGCCTCACCTATTATGTGTGTAGTTGCAAGAGTCTTGTATTTAAGGCCAGTGTATTTGGTCATTTATGGACTAGTTATGTGTGAGAGAAAAGTGCAACGAGCCTAAAGAGTGTTTGAAAGAGGTATGAGGGCATCATGACATAGATGAAATAAGGTATGAAGTATTTAAGGATATTTGAGAAGCTAGTGTGTTAAATGTCAATAATACCTAATTAACCTACGAAGAAGAAATATTGAGCGAAGTAGGAGAGAGTGTGTTTGAAGAGTTTTTTTTAGAGAGTGTATGAGCTTAAATTGTGATCACTATCAGTTGTAGAAGCAAAAAAACATCAGTGGTCTTCATATTCAAGTAGTTGAGTTGGTTCTTGATCACCTTAGAGGGTTTTTTCCTCCTTGTACATAGTTGGTTCCTTGTCTAAATAGTGGTTTGTGCTCCTCATGGGGTTGGTGCCTAACTAAACAAATATTGTGTAATGTGTCGTATTCATGCAAGTATTTTGGTTTGAGTAATACAATAAAAAATTTCAGTGGGTTTTATTCCCCCTTGAGGTTTTCCTGTTTCACATCTTGTGTTATTGTGTACTCTCTTGGTTTATGCTCTTGTGAATGGTTGTTTTCATGTTGTTAAGATCACATTAATGCATCATTGAATGGCTAATGGTTTATACATTTTGAATACAATTGGTTGAAAGTTTCGAAGGAATGATTCACCCCACTTTCATATCCATTTTTCTTCTAAAAGAAGGGGGTATAAAATATCTATGAAATAATAATTTGGTAAACTCCACAACTAAATCTAAAAAGAATTTTAATAAACAGAAACATTGAACTACAAATTAGTATGTTATTTTAAAAGGCATGGAAATTAAACCGTAAAACAAGGGATAAAAATTATCCAAGATTAAAATCAGCTTAAAAACATAAACTTGCACAAATTATAGCTAACGAGAAGATAGATAAATCTCCTTTATTGATTGAATAGAGGAAAGAAGTATAAATAATTACTCACGAACTCTATTCTTTCATGCAGAACTCTGAATAAACTCCAGAAGTATGAAAAAAATGTGCAACAATAATTTTTACATTATATTCCATTGATTTTTATAGAGAATAGAGAGAGAAAAAATAATAAAATAATAGACATGCAAGTTGGATGCTCACAATAGCCAAAATGCATGATTGAAAAAGTAAAACGTGATCGAAAAATAAAAGGTATGATTTTACATGTTTTTCTATCTTTAAGAGATCCTACTTGATAAAAATAAGTTCCTTTTCATTTTCTAATATTCTTTAAGATTTTGCATGCTTTGAAATTTTATATTTAAATCAAAGAAGAAGATAAAAGTAGATCCAAGGTTGTTCCCATGCTTTGTGAATTTTTCCCTTGTTACACATTTTTAGTATTTATCACGTGGCCTTTATTTTCCTTTTACTTTGTTCCACCGCTTTGTAGACCTTTGCAAACTTATTTAGAAACTTGTAGGCTTTAGTTTTCTTTTACCATGTTCCATAGCTTCTGTAGACATTCAAATAATTTTCTAAATAGAAACATAACACTTAGAGGTTCACGGACTTGCTCAAAACCTCCATAGAACACTTAGATGTCATTTTCCCCACCCATAAAACACTAGAAGTGAATATCCTTTGTTTCATGGTCTATTAACCTTTCAAACAATATAAGGTACACTAAAAATACTCCGTTTTTTTTAGCGTGGTACTTCAAACCTTTAAAAACTAGTAGAACATTGAAAAATGAACCTTCTATTTTCCGAGGTTTGGAAACTTCAACCTTGCATAATTTTCATTCCTTTACTTTGTGATTTTATGCTTATTCCTTTTCATGTATATTGGCCTCTATTATTTTTCTACACACTTTCTTTCATCTATTTTTTCAACTCTGTAATAATTCTTCATTCTCCAAGTCCGCAGGACATTGTTTTTGCCTTCTTTTGGTCCGAGGAACACAAAAATCAATCTTTCTTTCTTCCACATGTATTCCATCCAAATCCACCTAATTCTAGAACTTGGATAAGTTGTATAAATAGGAAATGGGGATTATTTAGATAATAATTTGGTGACTTTGAGGGACATATTCTTGATGGATGTGAGTTCCAGTATCCTTGAAGCATCTATTAGGCATGGAGTCATGTATACACTTTGAAACTTTTGAGATCAAGTTTCCTTTTACCGTGAAAGAAACAAAAGGAACCAAAAATTTTGCATCTAATGAACTTATTCAAATTATCACTACAAGGATTAAGAAAAGGTACTCAATTAGTGATCATTTACAAAACAAAAGGAGGGAACCCCCAACAAAAAAAACAAAGGAAGGAAACATCACAAAAATAGGGAAATCATAGATGATCTAACTCTAAACATGCAGAGTGTGAAAAACACTTATTTTACAAAAAAAAAACCTAAACTGCCCCTAATATAAGCAAAAAGGAAAGAAAGATAAGCAAACCCACATAATGGTTAGAAGAAATAAATTACTTTTCTCAAAAAGTGTGGCCATGAGATTAGTTTTGTAACTAGATCAAATGGTGGAGATGAAGACATGGTTTACACTTCTGATTTACTCAAAACATCAACCAAGAAAATAATAAAATATTCTATAGGATTTGCACTTGATCTTTGTAGATGTTGGGGTTGATTTTTGGAAACTTGAAGCTCTTTCTCATGATTTGAAGTAAGCATGACTAATGGATACTTTTTTTTGGCCGTAGGATTGCTAAATATCTGATTAGAATTTTTGTTTTGTTGATTGACTGATTTATCTGATTTTCCCATTATGCTTCCACTCAATCCATGAATGGATCTATTAGAAGCACTTCCTTCATCATCTTGGATATTTACAAGATCATTAGAACTCTAATCATATTTTTCTACATAGATTCCTTTTCTTTCATACTTACATGTGTGGCGTGCCTCTTCTTCTTCAAACAAAAATTGTAAAATTTCAAACTCACCATCCACCTCATCTATAAGTGTGTTTGAAATCTGATCTAGTGTTAATTTTTATTCTTCTAACAACTCAGCCTCCTTCATGATTATTTCTAATTTAGAAATTGGGTTCACATTCATGTTTTCATATTCAAACAAAAAGTAGGATAGCTCAAACCCATCCTTTTGTGCATCACAAAGCTCAAATTGATCATCATTTATGTTATCTTCTTTTGCATGTTATTATTCATGCACTTTTACTGGATTTACACATCTTACAGTTCTACCAACACTTGACTAGTTTACCTTTTGATGGCCTTCGACACTAGCACCCAATAAGGATAGAAGCAATCATGCACTTATGCCCCTCCTATGCACTATTGTTCCTCTCTTTCTTCTTCTTAATATTTTGGGTCCATTTGGATTCTTGGTCACCTTTTAATACTTTGGGTGATCCTTTAAGTTGTTAATTGTGAAATGCAAAAAAGGAAATGACATATATAATTAGTTAATTCTTCTAAATAAGGGGAAAAGCACTATAATAATTATCTATCACCACTTAAGCTTGTAAAAAGGAACAAGGGCACTACAAAGTACATATATAGCACATTTATACAAGGGGAAATGGCTGCAATGGTCTGTATACACTAAAAATGAAGTGATTTTATTCTATTCCATCACACACATTTTGTATATTCGGGACAATCTAGATCTATCACGCTATCATCATGTAACTTACATAAGGGAAACCTAGGGCACGAAACATAGGTACACACACACACAAAGAACTACATGGAGTTTAAGATGTAATGAAAAAATTGATCATAAGTTCACTCTTCGGGTGACTGCTAGGGTCAGTTCAACTCCACACTATGCATCGTTTTTAATAGATTTTATGTGGTTTGTGGGCATGTACAACCAATTATTTGTTTTACAGGTTACAGATGCGATCGACGATCTAACAGAAAATATGGAGTGAAAAGGAGTGAGAAACATTGAAGAACTTTCAACTCATAAAAGACTAGGTTCCAAACATTTTAGCAGACACAAGCACCCAAATTAGTCATTAGCATCTGGGGCACTCCTGTCCTTCTATAGGCGCTTCTATCATGTACATTTCTAGGGTTCCAAATACTCATCGAGCCTTTGCGATGTTATTTCCATCATGTTCCAACAGATACACAACCACGATCATCCTCAGCATATTCGAGTAGATATATAATCCCGATCACTCCCAGGTTATATAGAGTTAGGTAAGTCATCTTTCTCCCTTCATTTACATAGGGTGTTGTATCGTTGAATTCTTATTGATTGTACATTACTGTAGTTAATAGCCTAAATATCATTTTTATAACAAGTTACTTTGAAATAAGATTTAATTCCATTCAAATTAAATCATTTGGTGAAACCCACTTCTCCTCAAACATCATTATGATCTTCTTCTATGGCTGAGACTTATGTCCCCTTTATCGAAAATGATCTTCATGATCTCTAGGCTCATCTTGTTAAAAATACTGAATCCCTAAATCTCTTCTTATTTTTTACCCATGATGAGGCCAAGCGGTTATCCCAGCTCATCCATCTGGTATATAATGATACTTATGTTCCTATTTTGACACTTTCACCTTCTTTCACCACCACTCTTCCACCTACGTCTACTATCCTTATTTTTATGCCTACCCCAAAAACTCACTTTACCCTCCCAATTAATTCTAACACACAACGCGGATCTTCAGGAACTCATGAACTTGCCTCATTATACAATGATTTAAAAACCAAAATTCACTAGCTACAATGATCCTCTTCATCCTCCTCTATATATCTAGACTCCTCACTCCTCCTTCATAGCCATTTTTCACGTGCCAAATCTTCTTATCCATTAGCTCCTAACTTCTTCGTACCTAAGTTTCCTATCTTCAATAGCCATAACGACCCTTAGGAACACCTTCTCTCCTTTCACATTGCATGTCTTGACTATGTGGATGACCTTACCCTATTAGCAAATTTTTTCCCTCGAAGCTTACATGACTATGTTATGTGATGATTCTACGATCTACCTGTCCATTTGGTAACATCTTTCACATCTTTAGCTAATGAATTCCTTTCTCATATTTCAATGAATATCGGCACTGAGATATCATATGCACAACTAAATAAAGTCAAACAAGGATCTAATGAAAATCTTGTGGACTATGTCTTGTGGTATAAGAATAACCTTTCCAAATTTACCAATGTTATAGCTAATTTGGAATTACAAGATCTATTCATTAAAATCATTTTTCCTCCACTCTAAGAGTATGTAAATTTTGAGTCTTCTCATTCTTTCGATCAGTTGTGTCACATGCTCAAATTGCAAGAAAGAAAACTATTATCTATGGGAAAATTGAAGTATCATGATACCTCTTTTACTTCATCTTCTAACAAGTTTCAAGCCAAATATGCATTTAAACCATCCAATAAACATACCAACTTTAATGCTACCATCAATGTTGTATTTTACACCAGCAAAGCTTCAATTGTAATCCACGAGGCACACTTTTATTTAGATACCTTACGTACCTCACCTCTTATTACAATAATTAATTAGAAACCATCTTATTACTCTCCCTCCACTACTCAATATAGATCCTTCTCAAGAACCTGGATGTAATTACAATGAAAATGCACACTGTGATTATCACTAGTGTAATAGACATTCTAATGATCATTTTTTTAATCTCAAACATGTCATTCAAGATATTATCAATAACAATGCAATGAATCTTCCAGAGCCATCTACTTATAAACCAGTCAATAATAATCAAAATCTTAATATCTTCAATGAGCCATTACCAAATCATGAAAATTCAACTACTGATTCCTCTGTTAATCACAAATATCATGTGGTGCATCCTCCCTCATTGAAACCACTTGCTTTTATCATTTCTATTGCTAACATGCCACCGCCAGTTATTACATTCTTGGATCGTGACTACCATGCTACATTTTCCTCTGATTAACTGTATATTTTTGCTTCTTTTAGTTCCCACATCGTCAACAATACTATGGTCCATACCTTGTTCCTTTCCAATGCATTCTCTCTATAAATCTTACTAGATATCACCTTTCCAATCTCTCAAATCACATTTCCAATCCCCAATTCTTATGGATGTGTCATCCTTCCCATAACTGTTAGGTCCTTTACCATACCAAAAATTTTCCTCATTACATATGAAATCAAACATTTTGACATGGTCTTAGTTCTCCCTTGACTTTAAGCTACCCAAGCTATCCCTTTCATCCTCCACTTAGGCATTGATTTTATTCATAGCAAGTAAGTTATCACCATTAAAGGCATTCCACTACACATGTCATTACCTCAACCCATTCACCCTTATACTCTAGCCCTAGTCATGACATCTAGATCTCCAATAGCTCTAAAGTATAAATCTATCTCCACCCCTAGCTCTCCCATGAGTGCTCATCCTACATCATGACTCCATCATCTTCTCTGATCCATTAGTCTACCCTTCCAACCTAAGTCCCCTTTTTGGGAATCCCATTCCTATAGGTGTTTTCCACCTCCTTTACCACATTAGTATCCCTCACATACACATATTTAATCTCCTACACTAGTGGTAATATACCATGTTCACATACCTTCTCTTTCGTGGATACTAGATAAGGGTCCCTTGCTCTTCGCTATCGTTGTATATATTTCCAATACTTGCACACTTCGGGGCATTGTACTTCCCCTCATCACAATTGGTTATCTATATCATTTAATCATTAATTATTTTATATACTTCATGATCTATGATTGAATCATAATAAATATTTCCTTGCATCTAATATCAATCACATCTAATACCTTTGCCACCCAATGATGCACTCTTGTTCTACGATTCATACTTGACTGTTGAGGGCACAATTCCTAAATGAACCTCATGGAACAAAAATCCTCTAGGGGAAACGTGGTTCCCCTTATCTACACATTTTACATATCACAACACAACATCATAGTCACACAAAATCTACCTATCTTGGTTGTATCTACTCTTGTTAGCTTAGAATACTTACATGTTGCACTTTATTTCTTATACTAGATGGATTCTTAATATGTCATTACATTTCTCTATACACACATATGCATTCACATGGTATCTTGAGGTGAATGTGATACCTTTACATATTCTTACACGATACATGATGCTTGACACCATTCATTACCAATCCTACTGAGGCTCTTAGGGACATCTATCTTTATTATTATCCTACTCCACATCACAAGTCCTATAGTTACAATATTTACTACCTTTTGTTATTGTCACTTAATTTTCATTGATATATACATAATTTTACACAATATTTATCTTTATAAAATGCTAACAGGTTCTTCATGTATAGATTTTTTCTTGCAGGATACTATACATCCATGGTTATCTGTTACTTCTTGTTTGCTATTTTTTATCATTGTTTGTGGGCTATGCCTTATGTCTTTCTTGATCATTGTTTTCTTATGGATATTTCAGCCCTAATTGTCTTTTGACATTGTGAATGTTTTCCAATGTATGAAATATACATTTAGTGGTCCATCTTATCTTCCTAGTTATTTGATACATTATATTCTATTGTATGCTAATTCTTTTACACTAGTACTTCTTTTTAGCCTTTTTTTTTGCATTTTCCTTGGCTTCTACTATGCACATCCCCTACCCCATGCAGGTATCCAATATGTGATATACATATCAGTTTCAAGTCCTATCATTTAGGTCACATTATCCTACATTCGTCACATGCATCCCAACGAGGGGAGAAAGCTATTCGGTGAACAAATCAACCTCCCAACAACACAAAGCTCTAGAGCAGAAAAGAAAAATACAAAATTGGAAAAGGCACACACTTACATAGTGGTCTAGAATTAGACTTGGATCACAAACATAGAGAAGACACTATCACCCAATATTACATAGGAACAGTGGGTGCTTGTGTCCCACCTAGGTGATTATGTCCTAGGGAAAAATAGACATTTTCTCAGTTCATCATAGTTTCAATTAGGTTAGAATAAAAATCTACAGTATGAGGCACTTACCTTAAATTACATAATTCATTCAATCGACTACAATTTAGGTACAATTTTGATAAAATTCAATTACAACTTGGTTACAATTCAGTTAGAAATTAGGACATGCTAATCTGTAGTGGTAATTATCATTTGAGAAGCATCACGGAAGGAGATAAAAATAGACCTCTCTCCCCAACACTCTTATCTTGGCATGAGATCACCCAAAAATCTCATCCTTGGCATGAGATCACCCAGAAAACACATCTTTGGCATGGGATCACCCAAAAACCTAACTTTTGGCGTGAGATCACCCAAAATCCTCATCTTTAATAGCATGATTCTCAAATCCATAACATATCCAAATCTAACACGACACTTTTTTATCTTATACTCTCTCATACATTAGGTGCACTCTTTCCTTAGCTAAGACTTTCTACTACCTTTACATATTTATACATATATTACTATGATTTTTCATATATGGGACTTTGACTACTCTCTTGCTCTTTTTTTCCAGGTCCACCCTTACAAGAAACAACAATCAACTCACATCAATATGTACAAGATCCAATGACATGTTACTACACATATGATTCACCCCTCATGTGTAACTCCTTTTATTATTCAACACGCTTCACATTGTGATCATTTCACGCTTCAAATGGCTACTTGTTGACTCGACATGCTATTGGATACACTCCTCTCTAGATTACAAGGTACACATCTTCTATCTACTTTATAATATCAAGTATTCACTCAAAAACATAAAGTGGGGGTAAATGTAGACTCAAAATCTATGCACTTGGGTACATTTCTAGGTCATAAAGCATACTAATGTGTACGTGATTCCTAAGGAAGAAAACTAATGGTTGAAAACTCCTTATTGCCTTTTGGTTGCTTTATCTCTTTCACTTTTAGTATCTTTACACATCTTATAATTATTTCGGTACTTGATTGATTTACCTTTCAATGGCCTTAGACACTAGTGCCCAATTAAGATAGAAGTGCCTTGGCACTCCTATCCCTCCTAGGTGCTTTTGTCCCTCTTTTTCTTCTATGTAATCTTTCAGGTCCTTTTCACTTCTTGGTCACCTTTTAACACTTTAGGTCAGCCTTTCCATTGTTAATTACAAAATTCAAACAATGGAATGATATATATAGTTAGTTACTCGTTCTAAATAAGGGTCCAAACACTATAAGCATAATTTATCACCACCTAAGCTTGAAAAATGACATAAGGGCACTAAAAAGTACACATCTAGCACATTCGTATAAGGGAAAAGGGTTGGATTAGTCTCCATACACTACATAGGAAGGGAGTTTATTCTATTCCATCAAACACATTTTTCATATTCGGGACAATCTAAATCTAGCCCGCTATCATTGTGTAACTTGCACAAGGGAAACCTAAGGAATGGGACACAGATACACATAGAAACACAGAAAAATACATGGTGTCTGAGATGTATTACAATGCTCAGTTGTAAGTTCACTCATTAGGTGAGTGTTGGGGTTAGTCTGACTCCACATTATGCATATTTTAATTATATTTGATGTGGTTTGTGGGCATGTGTAACTAGTTTTTTTTTACAAGTTACAAGTTTGATTGACGATCTAAAAAAAATTGGAGTGACAAACAATGAGAAACAACAAAGACCTTCTGACCCAAAAAAGACTAGGTTCTGATAATATTAGTAGACACGCATTGAGATCAATCATTAGTGCCTGGGGAAATACTGGTCTCTTGTGGGCACTTATGTCTTGTATATTTATAGGGTTTCAAACCCTCATCGATAATTTGTGACATTATTTCTAGCATGTTCCAATAGATACATTACCACTAGCACACTCATCTTGTTCCAGTAGATATATAGTCTTGATTACTCCCAAGTTACACAAAATTAACTAAGTCATCTTTCCCCCTTCATTTACTTAAGGTGTTAGATCCTTGAATTCTTATTTATTGTATGTTCCTATAGTTAATAACCTAAATATCATTTGTTAAAGTAATTTACTATGAAAAAAGATTTAATTCCATTTATATTAATTCATGATCATCATCTTCCACGTGTTTTACAAATTTAACCTTATTTTCTTGCTCTTTTATCTCAACTACTATTGTTGATTTAACTTGCTATAGGATTTTTTTGAAATACAACTTGGAGCTCTAATGTTTTAGATTTTTCATGAGAACTTTCACACTTGGTTCTTCAATTGACTGTCCTTACAAACTGATTTTTTGATTAGTTTCATCCCAAAATGGATTTAGGAATGTGAAAAAAGGGGGAAACTAGGTTTCTATCTGATTTTGTAATGGTTGAGAAGATGTGTGAGGAGAAATGTTTCATTATGAAGAATAAGGGATCGAAGGAGAAGCTTTGTGAAAATTAGGAACCTATAGCTTAGATGGTTCGTGTTGATAAAGAAGGGGTATCATATACTGATATGGTAGGTTTTTAGGAACATCCCATTAACATGACTCCTCAACCTAGGGTTCAATAACCTCCAATGCTTGCAAGGATGCAATTAAATCAACCATTTAAGTAAAAGAATCACTTATTACCTCTAGCATTTATTGAGGACAAAACCATCTAGGTATAGGACCTCTCGATGGATAGGGATTCCTAAAATTGGGTTGTTAAACTAGCATGATTTGAATATTTTCTTTGAGAACTTTCATCATCTTATCCATTCTTTAAACATGTCCCTAAAAATCATTTTCAAGTGTGGAATGTGTTGGCTCCCAAAATTTCCCCTCGGGGATTGAGTATTGATTGATAGCTGGAACAACCTTTGTATAATGGTGGATGTAAAAGTAATATCATTTGAATTTGAGGATTTATCCATCATTCTATTGGTACCTAGATTTAATATCCTTCACAACTTGAGCTGCATCATGGATTTTACAAGACACTCAGAGGCAGATAAATATTTTATATGTCATTTTGTAGCCGGGGAAGTAATTTATCTGACTTGTTAGCAATCAGGATTTGAAGAAGTGGGTAGCACCTTAGAAGGATTTGATCTAATTCTCACTATTTTAGGTTGTGTCTATTAACCAAGGTAAGAGAACCTATATTGTAGCCTCTATTTTGTGAAGGAGGTGAAAATGTCCTTGTATTGTGCAGATTTTATGGAGATGGCCTTGAGAAAACATGATTAATTTCCCATTATTCAAACTCAACAGAGTTGTCACTATTAAATGATGGAAATGCTTTCAAGACAAGGCTAAGGCTACTAAAGACATGGTATGATCCTGATTTGCTTTGTGCATTTTTGTAAATGGATTGTATTCTTTTGTTGACATATAATACAATACAGGGGTATTATAAGTAGGATGAGTAAATTTGAAATGAATTTTGGGGTGGGAGATATTCAAACAAGACTAACCAGAATTTTCCAACTTCTTTGAGGACCTTTGTAAAACTTGAAAGACTCATACAACAGAAATCCTTCAAAGAGGTTAAGGTGTTCCTTCAACCATGATATGTGCATCAAATGGAAGCCTAGATCTACACTCTTCCACACAATCTCTGATGATTTATCACAAAAGCTTGAGTTAAATGAATCAGCAAAGAATTTAGAAATTTCTATTCTATCAGATCTAAGGTACCCCTAAAGTTTTACAATCAAATCTATATCAAGGAAAGCAGAGTGAATTTAAATTCATTTATCCCTTCATTAGATGAAAGATATTTTGATTTTGGAATTGCAAATGCCACTAAGTTGTTACTAGAATTATATCTGCATGATCAAAAGGAAATTCCAAACACCAGATTGCAATAGGAGCAAGAAACACAAATTGAAAACATTTTGAAACATAAGTAAATGCAAATTTTACCAAGAGACAACACAAAATAGTCTAGAGTGACCAAATTTATCAGCAGGGGAAAGTTATAAGAACAATCTCAGAGCTTGTTAGTGGCTATACATCTACAACCTAACATGATACAAATCTGATGCAAAAAGGAGTTAAAATGGTTATCATGTGGTTTCTCAGAGAATGAGCTTCTTCCTAGATTTTCTCGTGAAAATTCTAAGTTTCTCCAACCATTTACATGAAAAATTCATGTAATATATAAATTTCACTCACTCACTCACTTTGCCCCTCAAATATTCCCTCCAAAAGTGGAATATTTGAAGCACCTTTTCTTTGTAATATTTCTGGAAAATGACATCTAACAAACTCACAAAAAATTGTCAGTTGTTCTTTTAAAAGGTGAATCGTTACAAAACTTTCATCATTCTTCAAAGTGGAAGCACATTTTTCATTCCCCATGCATGTAGACCCCTTTCATTTCATTATTTCATCTTTTTCTTTCCCAATTTTTTACTCTACAACTTTGGATCTGGTAATTCACGTTTTTCATGAATTACAGTAAAAATTCATTTGAAATGTGCTTTGGATTCACAAATTGAGCCCCCAATTCGATCAATTTGGAGCCTGCAGACCAAAACGACATGAATTGGCAAAAAAATTGATGAAGATTGATGTAGAAAATGCATTTCCAAACTTCCTAGAGCTCAAATGGTAGCCAAACTAGTGAAATGCACAGCTACCATCGATCTGTTCTTATCTTTAAATTTGATCCCTCCATGTGGAAGATCCGGGAAAAACAGGCCTCGGGGAAACTTTTGACCTTTTTACAATTTTTTGAAATTTTGCAAAATTTCTTGATTTCCTCCACTGCTCCACCTTTGCAATTTGGGTCTAACACGTGATGCAATATGACTGGATACAGAGTCGCGGGTCAATTTTACACATTTTGCATCTTTTTAGAAAAAGGAAAAATTTTCAATTTTCCTCCGCGGCTCCACCCTCCCGCAAGACATGTGTCCTCATATGATTGGCTAAGGGGAAGTGCTTCTCATTTCATATTTTTATCATATTTCATGAAGGAAAATTTTTAACATTTCCTCTGCCAGCCCGCACCTCCGCCATTGACTCCTCAAATGAATTTTGACTTTTTACCTTTGGGCTCGTGGGTCCATTCAACGATTTTACCCTTTTGATAACTAGAGGCTAAAAATATAACTCACCTCCGATGGCCCACCTATGAGCCTTGATGCTGACACGTGTCTTCATCCCATTGGTTGCGAGTTTGCGGTCCAATTTTATACTTTAACTCTTTTTCACCAAAGTCCAAAAAGTATCAAACTCCTCTGCCTTTCCATCTCCCCGCCTGCCACATGTCCTCCTATGATTGGATGTGGGTCTTGGGGGTTTTCTTCATTTCCACACATTTTCCAAAGTTCCCTAAGGCAAAAAATGACCCGCTCGTCAGCCTTCACTCTACCTGCGACACGTGTACCTCCTCTGGGGCCTGCAGAGCTGTAGGGGCAACTTGCACATTTTTCCAAAAACACAAAAATGTTAATTTTTTAGAAATGACCTTCCAATCCTTGTCTAATTACAAATGACCATGTATGTAAAAGTATATGAGCTAGAAATTAACGGGAAAAGGATGCCCGTATGACCGTAAAAAAATGCAAAAATTGCCAGCGACCACCAAAATCAATTTTTTCTTCATGGGTGAAGAATTTTTTGATCAAAAGACAAATGGAAAGTGATTTTAGGAAATTTACGACCATGGAAAAGGATTTTTGAGGGAAAATAACTACAAATCAAATGATTTCGAGGTCCAAAGGACGGGAAAAATGAAAAAAAATGGCAGAGGCATTTGAAATGGGAAAAATTAGGAAATCTAATCTATGTTTTTGGATTTTTCACAGTATATCAGATCAAAGCAATAAAAGCAAACTAATCTATCAAAGGAAATATTTTTGATCTTTTCTAATTTTTAAACAATGCATTATAATCTAATAAATAAACTAAAGAAAAGTAATCATCTAGATGCAGCTGGTTACTTGTGCGAATATGTGAATCTAACCTAAAACAAATAACCTAATCCAATCAAAACCCTCCAAACCCTACCTCAGAGGTGAAGAGAAAATCATGACCCTGAAAGGGGCTATTGTTCCTTAGGAATTCCCTGTTAATGTTAAAGAGAAAAATTTCTAATGATTTGATCTACTTGTGATTTTCTAACCTATTGAAATGAACAATTTTACTATTCTATTTGATATGTAATTGAAATTAGTGATTTAAAATTGATAATTTAACAAATAAAGCAAACAAAACACAATTCCAACCCTGATAAGAAAGAGATTTGGAGATTATGGTTGTATCTGTATGTGTCCCCTCAATTTGTTCCTTTCTTTTTCCCAGTGTTCATATGATTCCAAGGGATTAGGAATGCAAGAACAACAAAAAGAGGATGGTGCTTGAGCAATGGCAGCCTGAAGGTAGTCTGGATGCAATGCAAGTAGAAGAGAGATAACACAGGAGATCTGAGCTTGGCTATGTAATTCCTAGCAAGATTGTGGTAGCATTACAATGCAAGATACATAAAAATTCTCAGGCCCTTTTGCTTGAATACAAGCATGAAATATATAATAATTGGGGCTGGGATGTGCCTTCATGCACAAGGCAAGAAGATGTAGTTCCAACTAAATAAAGCACATGTAAAAATAGAAGAGGTAAAGAGAATCAGGAAATCAAAAATATTTTTAAACAATTAGGCCCATGGATGCATGTTAAAAGTGAAGTTAAGTGAATCATCGCATGTTAAAAATACGTATGACATAATATGTAAAAATCAGTCAAGAATGCTACCCTATGCAAGGTAGTAGTTCCAAGACCGCCACCATACTTGGGCGGTGGTTTCATAACCACCACCCAGGCAGGGCAGTGGTCCTTGCACTAAAAGAAAAAACATGTGCAGAAAGAGGCAAAAAGCTAGAAAGTGTGGGAAGGGTAAGTAAAGATGTCTAGGAAACAAATATACACTGTGAATGGGTTTTGGAGCTCAAACACCTTCTTGAAAGAACTTGAATCATCATTGGGGACTTTTGTAACCATTTTCTGACAATATAGCACATGTAATTTTGGGTGCATACATATTTCCCCCTCGGAGAAGCATCTTAGCCATGAAAAAGGTGTAAAACATAGAGTCCGATTATGGTGTTCCTGAAAAGGGAAGTTAGAAGTTATTTCTGACACACCCGTGTGTCAAAATGTCGTCATCCAAACTCCCACTACCTATAAGAGAAAGAAGACTCTAGTACAGATAGAAAAAATATCTAAAAATAAACAATAAACCAAAATGACAAGAGGACTTACCATTTGTGTAGGGATATAGAGATATACCTATGCCAACGCTCCAACCCTATGAACACATACACTCAAAATGAGATTAAAACAATATCTATATATATATATATATATATATATATATAAACAAACCCATTTTTCAATTTATTTGTGAATTCTCGATTTGGTGAATTTGGAGCTCTGGATCCACGATGACAGTTTCCAATGAGAGTACAACCGAAAGGACCATTGCAAGATAGTGATCATGCCTCCACGTGTGGGAGATTGACCAGATCTGTCTAAGGTTGGTTATCTTCACTTTTGTCTTTTTATACCTAAAATGTAAAAATGTTGAAAATTTCATCTAGGGGGGATTATTTTCAAAAACAATTGTCTTAAATTAGTCTCTAAGGGGGCACCCATAGATCATTCTTTTATTTCGTCAGAAACAGTCTTTTTTTGCATTTTTGAGAATTTTTTAGGGTTAAGGGCATGTTTGGAAAATAAATTCAGGACCACCACCCAAAGCAGGGCGGCTGTCAAGGGACCACCGCCCTTCATTGGGTAGTGGTTCTGAACAGAATGACCAAAACATACATTAACTTGATTTTTTTTTGGATTTTTCATGTTTTGGGTGAGCTTATCTTCTCATATACGTTACTAAATTGATCTTTTTCCCTTATTTTGGTGAATGCAGAAGGAGGATTACATCTACTGGATTCAAGAGAGGGAGTATGATTGGCTCAATGGGATTCTAGACTAGTTGACCCAGGCCGAGAGGGACACCCTCTAGAGGGTAAGCACCTATAGAATTTTATGTTGTCCCCATGTTGCCCCTGCGATTCACATATTAGGTGAATTTTTTTCCTACTAGGACGTAGATCGAAACACTTTCTAGTTTCTAGGTGTCAGGGGCGAGTGGACCATTACCCTGGAGGATGTATACCACATCCTTGGGCTCCCAGTTCATCGGAGGAAACTAAATTTAGAGACAACATGATCTATGGCCACAATGACACAGTGGGCCACGTATATGGGAGACGTCATTGTCTCATATGGTTTGAAGAATGGGATGAAAGTCTGGTCCATTACCACTGCTCCTATTCCTATCATTCAGAGAGCCATTATGGGTATCTTGTCCACGCAATTGATTGGGGACAAGGGGGTGATACCCTTCTCTACTTCTAGGTTCATATTATCACAAATATTAAAGGACATGGCCATATATATACATGGAGAGAAGACATCCTAGGGACTACATACCATGACTTATACAGGGTAGTATGATTACAGGGGAATTCAATGAGTCACCCCACTCTTGTTATGAGTTGCGTATATGAGCACATCACCCCCTATGGAAGGGGAGTTCAGGTATTGGATCCAAGGTCTATCCAGGCATCGAGGTGGACAACTATATCAGTTATTAGAACACCACCATGGACATGGTTTCCACACCCTACTAGGACATGGCATAGTTATGAGCACAGGAGGTGACCATGGTGGTAGCCTACTCTTCTACAGGTTAGTTAGTTGATAGGGTAGGGATACTCAAGACACATCCATTTGATTAGGTCCCTTAGCAGCTAGGCCATCCATATGCTAACACACTTCCTCCACTGGGGCCAGTCTACATGACCATTAAGGAGGCCCAGAAGGGCCCTATAGGAGATCTCGACTAGACAATAGTTACTCCAGGTGTTCCTATTGTAGTTAGGAATGTGGTTTGTGCTTGAGGGGCAACTAGTGTCCCTCAAGTGCCTTTACTTCATATTGCAGTCGCTCCTACTCAAAGTGGAGAGGAGGATGAGCCTATTGATGTAGACTCTGATTCTGAGGAGCATATAGGAGAAGAGACCTAAGAGGAGTCAATCAGAGAGGGGAATGAGGAGGAGGATGAGGGGGGTGATGCAGAGACTTGTGAGGCATCCCATATGGTAGAGGAGGATAGTGATCCTTAGTTGCATGACACTCAGGAGATGCTAAGAGCGGCGCATGAGGAGGCTAGTGTAGAGAGAGAGAACTTGGTCTCAGAGGAGCCATTTCCTCTAAATGGGGAGGGGGATGATGAGTTTGTGATTGAAAATCTTTTATCCACTGACTTTGGGGAGACCCCACAGCCGCTAGCAGTAGTCACTGACCCCACCTAGATGCCTGGAGATCCGAGTATGTCTAATATTCTTGTCTCGTCTTTATTATTTGAAAGCATTAGTTTGGTACTTTATTTTATTTGTGTTTTGTGGTTTTCTAAATTATCTATTTATTCTTCTTTCCTTTCTTGCAGAAACTACACAGGAGTGGTTAGAGCTTATCCAACAGGTGTGTGTACTCACCCTGTTGATCCCCTCAGGGAAGACCTGAGCCAAGATGAACGAGGATTCAGGTCAGCTGCTAGCTACCAACAAACACATTGATGTGTTTTCTCCCATTTAGAGGACAACGGAGGTGATTACCTTGCTTTATACCCAAGTGGCTGGATATGAGGCCTCTAAGCATCTGATGAGGCAAAGCCATTCCCGTAGTAAGACCATAGCCAGCAACCACCACCAAAAGCATTCACACCATTTAGTTCATTCCTAGTGTCATCGCAACCATAATAGGAGCTTTGTACATGGCCATGCACCATCCAAGGGATCCCACAGGGATTGACATGCCATTGGGTCATTTATTCCTTTGTTGTCACTTTGTCTGGCACTATATGATTTTTTTGTATATTTCGAGCTCATTGTGAGTGTTTTGACCATGCCTTAGCACGTGATGGCATTGTATACAAACTTGACTCACCATGATATACATAGACTTTTATTTTTGGTTCAATAATGCATTGTATCTGAGTTGACTCTCTTTTGGTTTATTTCTCATGTGTACTCTAGACATTTAGAATTCTAGTTTTTCTATGCTTTTCAGAATGTATGCAGTGGATGTGAAATGATAACATAATGATTTCTTTTTGTATTTTATAATGCTAATAAATGATTATGTGGACACAATGTGATGTTCAACTTTAGTTTCTCTAAACAATATTTGATGCTTCATATTTTATTGGAAAATGTGGTGATACAATGATATGATAAGTAAATGTACTTGCCCCATTCTTTATCCCACATAACCAGTAGGATGCGAGGGCTCAACACCAAGAGCTAGAAAGGTCAATTTATGAAATTTTGTTGAATGGTAATGATGAGGGAAAGACAATGGTTTGACAGGACCAAATTGAGACACTACAACCTCACACTACTCAAGCTACTTCATAGTTTAGAATGTGATGTGCTTTTAAGTTTATCTAGACTTAGATCTGTAGATGGCCACTTGGTTGACAAAATATGGTTTTGAGGTTTTAAAATTTTTTGGAATTTTAGACATATAACTCACTTTTTTTTCGACTTATGATTTCACAATATCTGAATGGATTGTTTCTAACTTTCAAGTTTATCAAAGAGACCCACTACACCTTGCCCCATGCCACTAGTAAGAAGCATGGGCTCATCACCATGGACAAGGAATAGGAAAGTAAGGGCATTTATCTCCTTTCCCAAACCTACATCATCAGTAAGAGACATAGAATCAACACCGAAGGTTGGTAGGGAAAAGAAATGTGTAAAATAAAATTTTTCTACAGATTTGCATTTGACTTACTCATCTAGGAAAAATGTTTAGTATTTTCTTATTTCCAAAGAGATATTTATGGGATAGATGTGACACGATGAAGCATCTAGAATAGATTATAGGAAAAGAAACCTCATCTAGAAAGAGACTATAAGTAGAACCAAGTATGCAAGCCTTGGTATGGTAACGGTCAAAAATTTATCTTATCCTTCTTGAATTGATGAAATTATTCGAAAACAATTGATGATGCCATGAAAATTTGAAGAGACATTCTTTGAATGTTTTTCCATTATTTTTCAGAAGTTTATAGGAGTTTCTATAATAATAAGTCCCTTGATCACAAATTTTACAGAATGAACTAGAAATGAAAGTGCAATGCAGATGCAGTAATGTACATATGAAAATGTTAATGGATCATGCATAATACCTCTTTAGGTGAAGAGAGTTCACATATTTGTTAAAATCCTCACCCTCTAGTGTACATGGGTGAAATGCCCCATTTTGTAGTCCTCTACTACCTAATATGAACCCAACCACTTGGGTCTGAATTTTCTTCCTTCACCATGAGGGCCAACTTTGGCTTCACAGGCCTTGAATTTTTCTTAATTGGCTTAGCATCTGGTTTAGTGACGAGATTGTGCACTGCAATGTGTGATGTATTCCCCGTCATTTATTTATAGTTAAACATGAATGGTTTTTAATGCTCCTTGAGAGTGTGGGTATGTATTTCAACCTCCTTATGAGTTAAATAGGACATTAGTTTCAAAATATTTGGTTCTTCCTTAGTCCCGATATTTATATCGATTATTCCCTCGATTAAGGAGGGATTTCCTTCCTCAAACTCAAGTGAGGCCAAAGGAAACTCTAAATCCCCATCTTCTCCTACCTTACGGATTTTGAGTCCCCTCCTAGGGGAATATTCTATTATGGGATTTCCAAAATAGGAAGAAGAGTGTGGAATTAAATAAAGATTAGCCTCATAATGTGTAAGATGTAATTCTTCAAGAGCATTTAGATATTCTAGAGTTGTTTTGTCAATACCAACGTGATCTGTAATGGAAGAATCGCTCTCAGTATCTATGTATGTCAATATTGGAGTTATCAGTATCTTACGAACCAATGGTTTTGGATGAACTGAGACTGTGAAATTTTAATTTTCCAACTCACTGCTTGGATTAAAGAAAGAAGCAGAATTTGTTATCGAGTCTATGAGGAGATTCTTCTCTCATGGAATTGATTTGATTGATATGAATTCAAATCTCTATGTTAAATTCAGCACTTTTGTTTTGTAAAGTTGTAAATGCTTAGCTCTAGTCTCATATACTTTGGATACCTAATTCGCAACAAGTTGTGAATCACCCAGCACCCTAATATTAAGAGCACCCATTCTCTCAGCCACGATGAGACTAAGTAGAAGGGATTTGTACTCAAACCCATTTTTGTTACACTCGAAGTTTAATTTGAAGGAAAAAGGTAGAATCCTTCCCTCAGGAGAGGTAAGAATCACACCTGCTCCAGTGTCAAAATGACATTTGGCTCTGTCAAAATGGAGGGTCCAACAATCACTTGGAAAAATGGACGTTGGATCATATTTTGAATCTTTCTTCTTTAGCTCAGTTACCTCAACCATAAACCTCATTTGTTGGAAGAGAACTGAGTCCTAGGGTATGTCCCATGCCCATGGAATTGAAAGGAAGGAGAATGGGTAAATATTTCTCCAATAGTTTGAAATCTTTGTGGTAGTTCCCAACAAAAATGTCTCTACGATGAAGGTTTCATATTTGATTATTGAAATGCCTTCGATCAAAACCGCAACTTCTAATTCCATTGTGGGAACAAAAATTTCCTCTAGTACTGAGCTTGTACAAAGATCAAACTCCGAGTGGATCCCTGACCTCTTTTTCAAGTTAGCTAGGTGTATGTCGAATGGTTTTGGATCACCCTGCACCCACGGGGGTTCATTAGCTAGGCAATATCCTAACACATGAGTTCATATTGAGGTAATTAAAATTAATAAAAGTGAATTCAATATAATGGTAGACATGAGGGTGTGAAAGGGTTTAATTTATTAAGATTTTGAATCAGGTATTTGGGGTAGGTTAGATAGGTTGTCCAAAGGAAAGGGAGGTTTAATTTTAATATTAAACTAAAACATTTGAACTCTATTTTTTAAAACTAAATTCTGTAAAATTGCAAAAGGAGTGTGGTCATAAAGTTAAATTATAATTTCTTTTTGAATAAAGAAATATCAATTAAGATATTCTTAACCAATAAATAATAATATGGTAGAAAACTAGGATTGAGTATTCTTTTTAACACAAGCGATATTATTTCACCATCTTAATTATTTAAAGAACTATTGATAAATGATTAAATCTTAACATTTATAAGGTAATTGGTAATAGGTATTGAATGCATTCAAACTATCTTTCGAGAGGAAATGCATATTAAAAAAATTGAGTGAGAAGTATGATATATTTTATATTTAATATATTAGGGTAGAAATAAAAAGGGGTACATAAAATTGTAATGGGAAAATGGGTAAGTAAGGTACATGGAAAAAATAGGGGGTATTGTCATTCTAATAATATAACGGGAGGAGGTGTTATCAATTGAATAATTAGAGGTAAAAACTAGAATTAAGGGTATTCTTTAATACCATCCAAACACACGTGCTATACCATATTTTTACTAAGTGAACCTGTCGTGCATGTGCCACAAAGACCTTCCTTGAATGCAGGAACCCAACCTCCTGAAAAAAAGTGGAGGGAATCACCTTCATGCCATGAATCCAAGGATGGACAAGGATCATATTATATTTGGTTTCTCGATCTATAATATAAAACTCAGTTAGCACCATCTTAGGTTTAATGGTGATTGGAAACACTATAGTTCTGATTGATGTTGCTTTGTGGATGTCATAACCTCTCAACATATTTTGTGTTGAAGAGCAATTGGTCTCTCCATACCCTAGATTTTGATAGAAAGATAAGGGGACTATGTTGACCACTACCCCGTCATCAATCATCACACACTTTATATAGTTGTTGTAAATCGAGACTTGTAAAAACAACGTCGGATCACCTCTACAAGCTATTTTAGCATCCGTGGGCATCTTGTTGATGTCAAATAAAAATCCAACATCCCTTTCAGGCTGCCCTGGAGGATATACATCAAAGTCCACATGGTTTATTTGTGCTTCTGGAGAAGGGGTGAAATTATTCAAATGACCAAGACCAAGTTCTTCTAGTAGAGAGGCTCTATGATCAAGGGAATTCTTTAATAGATCCAAGAAGGAAATGTGAGAGAAAGTCTTAGTTAAGTCGCTAATAAAATTGTAAGCTCCTATTGACTTGTTTAGCATATTGTGAGTGTCCTCTGTTGTGGTTGGGTAAGTTAGAATAGAATGCAAATAATAATCCTTGGTTCTAGTGGCAACGTTAATTTGAGGTTCAGTGTCTAACTCAACAAACCCCAAAATTTTTTGTTTGTTAGCGACCATCCAAAGGAGGTGACACTTGTGGGCTTGACGAAGTTGAGGCTTCATGATCATGGGTCGTTATTATAATACCCTTGTTTGAACCATTAGGATCTATTATACCATCCTTTGGAACCATGGGGAGAGGATCGTTAAATATTCCAAGTGGTGTGTTCTGTGGAGATACTAGTCCCATATAGGTGTTTTGAGTGGGTGTTGTCAAGTTTTCCAAAAAAATGTCAACAAATAATTGTCTTTGGTCCTCTGGAAAATGTTGTAAAAACTTGTTACAATCACAACATGTTCTTGCGTCATTCCCACAAACCCTATGGAAACCACAATATAAATCAGGATCGTAATCTTGAGGCCTTTCATTTACACCTTGTTGCGGTTTGAAATTATGGTTATTGGTTAGCTATTGATTGTTATGGTTAAAATTTGGGAACCCTTGCCCCTGGTTTTGAAATTGGCTTAGATACCCACTTTGGTATTGGTTAGCGCCTTGGGTCTTTGTTTATCTTGATTGTTGAGGTTGTTGTTATTACTTTTGTTGTTGATGGTTAACATCTACAACATTTACTGAGGGAGAGAAATTATTGTTTATTTGATTTTTTTCATTGTTATTGTTGTTGTTTGAAGTGCTTGTATTGGGAGCATTAACAATGTTAGGTTTCTTAGTATGGTTCATCACCCCATCCATTATGACTCCACAATTCTTATTGAGGATTTTTGGTCCTTGGTTACTATTTGTGTTGTTGGAGTAACTGGGGTTATTTTCATTAGGGGTGACTAACCTTCCATTATCCCTATAAGTCTTACGACCACTGTCAATGGATTCTTGGTCAATTCAAAGAGCACCCTCTAGCACTTCTTTATAGCTCCTTAACGGGAACTTTTGAACCTCTTCCTTTATCTTCCTGTTGAGAGAGTGGAGGAAAAAATCAAAAAGCTTTGTCTAATCCAGATTGGAGTGCTTGCAGAGGAGTAGAGAAATTGTCACCACCTTTGAATGAAGTGGGTTACAGTCTCATTATGATCTTGTTTGATATGAAGGAATTCTATGATTCTTGTTCTCAAAATTTTGTTCATATCAAAAGCTTTAATAAATTCTGATACGAGTTGCTTAAACAAGTGTATTAAAGCCTCTGGTATCTTATAATACCAATCAATAGAAATAACTTCTAGCATATTACGTAAAATCTTCGTAAAAACTACATCCCATGCAAGAAGCTCTTAAATGGTTGTTACATAAGACTTAATGTGGGTGTTAGGATCGCCCTCCTCTTTAAATTTTGGAATATCAGGCAAGGGTCTCGGGAGCATGACTGTCCGAATGGAGAATTATAGAGGATCCTTAAGATATATAGAATAGGTCCCCATTGTGTATGGTTCTAACATCGAAGATCCTTGTTGGGGAGGTGGTGGCTGCATTGGTTTCTGAAATGGGATAGCATAAACATTTGTTATGGTGTATGACATCACTTATAGTTGTCCATAAGAACCTGAGTAGGTGTAAATATCCCCCTGCGGTGATTTATAATACATGTGTACTTAGGGGGGTTGATTACCTTGATATGGAATCGAAGGCTCAAAGCCAGGGAATGTTGCATTTTTGGTAGGTATTGCATTTGAGAATGCACTTCTGGCCGGTGCCTATTATAGATATCCATACATGGCGTGAGGGGGCATACCCAAGGTGCGCATCCCCGTAAGAATATCTCTAAGGTTTTAAGTACCCATATAGACTGGAGGATTCTGTGTAGTAGGTACTTGTCTATAATTCTGCGGATAGGGAGATTTTCGTGCTTTCCCTACGTATACATTTTGAGCATTTTAGACAAGCTCTAGCTCCTTGACTTTGTCTACCAATGCTGAAATGACATCACCAATTAACGGGGCGGTGTCTTGCTTAGGTGATTTTTGTTGAACCCTCAGAGGTTGTTCAAGAGTATAGTATCATACTATGAATTGTTCAATATACTACCACCTCTCATTAGAAGTATTTTTGGTTGGTGGAGGGGTAGCATTATTGTTTTGGAGAAGAACATCATCTTGTCCTTGTAACTTATCAAAAGCTCGATTCATGTTCTAGAAGTTTTGTTTAGTCCTAGCATATCATTCTAAATATTACTCATCTAGATGTAGGATTTGGACTGATTGCATGCTAATGGGATGTTGAAACAATACCCGAGGAGATGAACTTGTTTCCCCAGTGAAATTCATGTTGTTTAAACTTGATTGTTCATGAGGATAAGTTTTTGTGATTTGGTCAAGCTCCTCAATACATACAGAGAAACCAACATTGGTTCCCAGAAGAAGAGGGTTTTTAGCAGCTAAGCAGTTGTTAGCCCATGTTGAAAGTGAAGGTGATTGTTGTGGTATACATGCTTGGTAGTTGTACATGTCAAAACCTAGGATGGGTCGACTGTACTCATTATATCTCGACATATTTGGGGCGTATAAGAATAGCCATAGAATAAAGGATGGAAAATGAAAGTGGAAATGTTTAGAGACTAGTTCTTCATGTTAGGTTCACTAATTTATATGATAGAAAATTAACACGTGACCTTCTTCACACCCGACCTCTTGAGGTTGTTCTGAGACAACCAGTGTAGAATGAATGTGAATGTGAGTATGGTGATAGGGATCAAGCTAATTAGGTAATCTTATATCCTCAACAAATAATGTCAAGATTTGTAAATCTAAGGTAAAGAATGCTCTCCTAACTTGAAGTGGTGTGATAGCTCAGTTTGATATAATAGCTACTCAGAGACTCCAATCAATGTCGAGCTCTACCAAGATTCTATTTTTTGGTTGTTGAACATGCATAAAATGACCTGTGGACGCCTCCTATGGATTTCTAGACAAGGTCATGGAAGTAAGAATGAGATATGTGGTGGAGCAAGAGGGATTTATGGGCTATTTTATGGTCTAGTCCAAAAATTCTTAGCCTAATCGGATGTTATGTTCAATAAGGAAAATTGTGCAATAATGTCTGGTGGAGGTGGTGAAGATTTAAATACTAATGTACGTAAACTAGTATCAATGTCTAACTGGTCAACATGCTCTTTGGGTTGTGGGACATGAGGATCACAACCAAAGACTCATGGAGGTTGTGGCCCTTATATGGTCATGCATGCAATCAAACCCTATTGCCAAGAGTAGTCCAATAATTGTAGGCTTGATTAGCAGTGATGTTTAACGTATTTAGTTCTATTTTCTCAGAAAAAATTATAGGTGTGCGTAAGACTATCAAACATAAACTTGTATCAATGTTAGTTATTAACTTTGACCTATTGGGTTGTGGGACCAAGGGATCACAACTGAACATCTTTTCTTGTTGTGGACTATTGATGGTCATACATAATGAAATAAAGAGATTCTGATAAGAAAACTAATTACTGAAGGAAATCTAATCTATGTTTTTGGATTTTTCATAGTATATTAGATCAAAGCAATAAAAGAAAACTAATCTATCAAAGGAAATATTTTTTTATCTTTTTTAATTTTTAAACAATGAATTCTAATCTAATAAATAAAATAAAGACAAGTAATCAACCAGAAGTAGTTGGTTACTTGTGTGAATATGTGAATCTAACCTAAAACAAATAACCTAATCCAATCAAAACCCTCCAAACCCTACCTCATAGGTGAAGAAAAAATCATGACCCTAAAAGGGGCTATTGTTCCCCGTAACTTCCCTAGTAATGCCGCCAATAATGTGGAGTACGGTAACAGTCAAAGTACAATAGGAATGTTGTAAAAAGTAAATATTTGTCGTAAGTGGTCCGGTAATGTTAAAATGTCAAAGTTTGGGTAATTAGAGAAGTAGGGTCTACATGATTAGGAATTAGAAATATTATATTGGTAATAAGGACAAGGAGTGAGGTTATAAATATTTTGTGTATTTTATTTGTAAAAAGTCTAAAAATGTGGAACCCATGTAAAATGATAAGGTTTATCTTATCTTAAAAGATAAGCTTACATGTACAGGTAAGAGTTAAGGTATGGAATATGATTCGTCAGAGTGGATTTCTTATCCTATCTTAGAGATAAGATGGATAATCCTGGAAGTTCTATAAATAGAGAGGCCACCCCCCTCATTTAGCATAGAAGGAAGTAGTGAGAAATATTGTAGGAAGTGTGTAAAGGAAGCCATCAGTTTAAAGGTGTGTTGAAGAAGCCATTAAGAGGTGTAATTGTAAAGTTTCTCCCATAGTATTGGTGAAAGGCAAGTGAAGTCAATAACACTTGAAGTACCTCATGGGTGAGATTGTAACAATTTCATGTTAATATTATAATTTACTTTGATATTTCAGATTTGTCATCATTCCTTCTTATCATAGTCGATGGTATTCTTGTGTTATGTTTGTTGTTTTGTTTCCAGATTACATCCACCAAACTAAAGGTTGTGCATTAGTAAATAATCATAGCACGAGGAGTTCCCGGTGAAGAATTATCATAGTGCCGGATTGGTGATGACATTTTGGTTCCGTTGCCGGGACCATTCCTCGTTGGTGGATTTTCTGGAGAGATATTCCCACTTAGTCAAAAATCAATTGGAGGGTAACCTTGTTTTTACTGTGCATAGTAGTTACCATGGTAAAGTCATTTTTGCCATGAATAGTAGTTACCATGGTAAAGTCATTTTTGCTGGGAATAGTATTTACCACAGTAAAGTCACTTTTTACCGTGAATAGTATTTACCGTAGTAACTTCACTTTTTACCGTGAATAGTGTTTACCACAGTAAAGTCAGTTTTTACCGCAGTAAGTCAAGTTTTACCATAGTTTACCGTGGTCATTTCTATTTTACTGTAGAAAGGTGTAAAGTCACTTTCTATTATTGATTCCAATTATTTGTGCACATAAGTCTTGTTGATTGTACTTGTGGGTTGGTATTTCACGGTGGTTACTTTTGAAAATGGGAAAGATTCCTATTTTTTCAGCTCAATCTAATGAAGATGCTTCTTCTTTCATTCAAGAGTTTAAACGATCTTGTATTTGTAATGGCCTTATAAGAAGGGAACAATGGATTGAATTTTTTCCTACCTTTTTGGATGGTTCAACACTTAGGTGGTTTGAAACACTAGGTGATAATGTGAAAAATTCATGGGATTTATTAATTGAAAGTTTTCTTGAAGAATTTGGTGAACAACAGAAATATGCAGATCTCATGATCGAGATCACAAAGCTATCCCAAGGAGAGAAGGAGAAGATAAGGGATTATCATGCTCGTGTTCTAGAGCTAAGGAGGAAGCTCGATGCCCAGATCCGGAAGGAAGGATTAGCGGATGGGTTGATGAATGGCGTGGATAATCTCCTATGTAAGCACTTCATTCTTGGGATGAAGCTAGAGATCAGACAACGAGTGAAGTATGACCACCCAGCTACCATTGAACAAGCAAAGGAGATTGCAAGAAGGCAAGAAGAAAGCATGGAAGAGGAGCCCAAAGAAATTGTTGCTAAAGTAGAGCCTACACCAGCACCTTTGGTCCAGAATCCACAACCACTCTCGGTGAGCACAAATATTTCTCCTAGTACATCTACTGAGTATGAAGATCTGCTCAAAAAGATGGGTCAGTTAACTATTAATCTTCTTCAAGGAAAAGAATTTAGTTCTCAGGGAGGAGATAGAGGTCCAAAAAGAAATATTTCTGAAGTTGTATGTTATGGTTGTTATAAAAAGGGTCATTATAAGTATAATTGTCTAGATAGAGCTTCTACATCTGGTAAAGGAGATAATGATAAAGGAAAAGCACCTGTGAATTCTTTTGATGTAGTAGATAAGAGCAGAAATAATGAAGTAGATGTGTTTGTAACAAAAAGAAAGAAAGAAAAAGATAATCAAGATGGAAATGATCCTAAGAAGATGAAAGGAGAAACTAGTAAGAAACATAGGAGAAGAAAGTTGGGTGTGCAGGATTTTCTGATTTCACAGGGGCAAGGACCATACTCCATCTTGGAAGATCTATCCAAAAGGCCTGCAAATATTACATATGGTCAACTCTTGGCTATGTCTTCTGAGAAGAGGCGGGAGCTGCGAAGTGGACTCAATGCTCGACGAAGGAAGGAGGTTGAGGTCCCTATTTTGGAGGCAGAGGTGGATCCCTATGCTCCACAAGCTGAGGTATTATGTAATGGTATTTCAATTCATGATGTCTTAGTTGATGGAGGTGCTGCAGTTAATGTAATGACCGAGTCTGTAATGAATATGTTGGGTTTAAAAATTGATCGCCCTTCAACACTTATGTTAAGGTCATTAAATAAAGGAAAAACTAAACCAGAAGGTGTAGTTTCAAATGTGGCAATATCTGTTATGGGTGTTGTATGTGTGGTAGACTTTCAGGTGATGAAAAATGGTACTGTTGCGTACCCAATGCTGCTGGGAAGACCATGGCTAAGGAGAGTTCATGCAAGAAACTACTGGAATGAAGGTTTCATGACACTTGGACGTGGTAGAGAGAGGGTGAAGATAAACGTGATCCCTCGACATCATAAGGCAGAACCTGTGGATTCAAGTGATGAAACTGATGATTGGACATCCTCTGATTACTCTAGTACCAGTGAAGTGGACACTGAAGATGAAGAAAGTGAGGTTGATGTTTCAGTCATGGATATCCTTCCAGTCACACCAACTCATGACCCCATAAAATTATCTGAAGAAGAAGTTGATGATCGTCTCCAAAAAATAAAGATTGGTGATGCTGTGATGGAGAGTGAGAAGGAATCCTACCTCCAGCTCTTTCGAAGGTACATACACATATTCACTTTTGATTACAAGGAACTCCATCAAGTAAGTTGGGTAGAACATTCTATTGAGCTGGTAGATGGTGCTAAGCCCATAAAGCAAATGCCATATAGAATGAATCCTAATTTTTCCAAGACTGTAAAAGAAGAAATAGATAAGTTGCTTGATGCAGGATTCATATTTGCTGTGGAGAATTCAGAATGGGTTTCTCCCATTGTGATCTCAATAAAAAATAATGGGAAGCTACGCATTTGTGTTGATTACAGGAAGCTCAATAAGGCAACAAAGAAGGATCATTACCCTCTTCCATTTTCAGATCAGATCTTGGACGAAGTAGCTGGCCAGGAGTGCTATAGTTTTGCTGATGGATATAGCGGCTACAACCAAGTTCGTATAGCAGAGAAAGATCAGCTGAAGACCACGTTCACCACTCCTTGGGGAACGTTTTCTTATAGAGTTATGCCTTTTGGGTTGTGTAATGCTCCAGCAACATTCCAGCGTTTGATGAATAGGGTGTTCGAACCCTACATTGGGACCTTCATCAGAGTATTTCTGGATGATTTTTGCATCTATGGGAGCAAGTTGGACCACCTGCACCAGATGGAGACAGCATTTCAAAGGTTAGATGAAGCACAAGCCTCACTAAACCCTACAAAGTGTGTCTTTGGATGTTCTAAAGGCGTTTTGTTAGGGCATGTTGTATCCAGAGATGGTATTGGTACTGATCCTGATAAAGTTTCAAAAATCAAAGATTTACCATTTCCTATGAATAGAAGTAAGTTGAGATCATTTTTAGGCCATGTGGGTTACTATAGAAGGTTCATCAAGAATTTCTCAAAGATTGCACAGCCACTAACCCATTTCTTGAAGAAGGATGTTACTTATGAACCAGGAAATAAGGCGCATGAAGCTTTTGGACAACTGAAGGAAGCCCTGGTGTCTTCACCTGTTTTGAAGAATCCAGATTGGAGCAAGCCATTCATTGTGTACACTGATGCCTCAGATGCAGCACTAGGAAGTACTTTGAGCCAAAAGGATGAAAATGGGAATGAACATCCAATTTACTTTGGGAGCAGACAAATGAGCAGTGCTGAGGTAAATTATACTGTAACTGAAAAAGAGGCTCTGGCTATCATTTTTGCTGTAAAGAAGTTTAGAAATTACTTGCTAGGGCAAAAATTTCTAGTTGTAACAGATCATCAGGCTCTAAAATATATTGTAAATAAGCCTAACCCATCAGGGAGGATAGCAAGATGGATAATTTTGCTACAAGAATTTGAATTTGATATTATAGATAGGCCAGGAAAGAAGCATGTCAATGCAGATGCACTCTCTCGAGCCTATGATGGTTTAGGATCATCTTGTGATGATGATGATTTCCCCGATGCAGCCTTGTTATCCCTTGACACAATCCCTAGTGAATACATAGATATTTGGAATTATCTGAATGAATTCAAGTTTCCTGATGGTGCCAATGCAAAGACTAAGAGAAAGATTACTCAAGCCAGTCGTCCATATTCTATTCTGCATGGAGTATTATTTCGAATAGGACCTGATGGACAGTACAAGAGGGCAGTTGGACGTGATCAAGGGAAGGAACTGCTAGAAGAATTCCACAATGGTACATGTGGAGGGCACTTCTCTGGACAACTTACAGCAAGAAGGATCTTGGATGCAGGTTATCACTGGCCCACTCTTTTTAAAGATTGTTATAATTATTGTAAGACATGTGATATTTGTCAAACACATGGTAACCGTAAGACTTCATCAGCTCCATTATGCCCTATTCTTCCACTTGGTCCCTTTGAAAAGTGGGGAATAGACATTGTAGGTCCACTTCCAACTACCTCACGCCAAAATAAGTATATTGTAGTTGCCACAGATTATTTAACCAAGTGGGTTGAAGCTAGGCCATTGAAAACAACTTCCATGGATGAAGTGGCAAGGTTCATATATGAACGCATTGTCACCAGATTTGGTTGTCCATTAGAAATTGTAACAGATCAAGGAAGCCACTTCATTAATGAGGTAGTAGAAGCCCTAGTCAATAAATTTTCTATTAAGCACAGGAAGGCAACAACATACAAGCCAAGCACAAATGGACAGGTGGAACGAACAAATTTTGTGTTGTGTCAAATTCTAGCAAAAGATGCAGCCTTGCAGGTACATAAGTGGGATAAAAGGATTCATGCAGCATTGTGGGCATATAGGGCAACATCAAAGTCAGCAACAGGATACTCCCCATTTCAGTTGGCCTATGGCATTGATCCAGTTCTTCCTATTGAGTTTGATATTCCCACTGTGAGAGTTATGAAAAATGAAAGGATGGATGAAAGTGATTCAGTAAAAGAAAGGTTGGTACATCTTCATTTGCTAGAGGAAATGAGGGAAATAGCAAAGGATACAAGCCATAAGAAGAAAATGAAGCAGAAGGAATACTTTGATCAAAAGATCCATTGGTCTCCATTTCATGTGAATGACTTGGTTCTAGTATATGATTCCAGATACAAAAAAAGAAGACAAGAAAATTTCTTCCAAAATGGATGGGGCCCTACAAAATAGCAGCTGTGCATGAAAATGGTACGTACCGACTGGAGGAATTGGATGGCACTCCCATTACGAAATGGGTCAACCACGACAAGTTGAAGATTTTCCAAGCACCAGAATAGTCTACTCTGAGGACGGAGTAGAAGCTAGGAAGGGGGAAGATGTCGACACTAAAATTTTCCTCCGTAATTTCTATTTCATTAATGTATGTATTAGGAATAGGATGTTGTTAAGTATAATTAGTAGTAGCGTCTGATAGAAGATAACGGTGCCGTCAATACGGTGCCGCCAATAATGTGGAGTATGGTAACAGTCAAAGTACAATAGAATGTTGTAAAAAGTAAATATTTGTCGTAAGTGGTCCGGTAATGTTAAAATGTCAAAGTTTGGGTAATTAGAGAAGTAGGGTCTACATGATTAGGAATTAGAAATATTATATTGGTAATAAGGACAAGGAGTGAGGTCATAAATATTTTGTGTATTTTATTTGTAAAAAGTCTAAAAATGTGGAACCCATGTAAAATGATAAGGTTTATCTTATCTTAAAAGATAAGCTTACATGTACAGATAAGAGTTAAGGTATGGAATATGATTCGTCAGAGTGGATTTCTTATCCTATCTTAGAGATAAGATGGATAAGCCTGGAAGTTCTATAAATAGAGAGGCCACCCCCCTCATTTAGCATAGAAGGAAGTAGTGAGAAATATTGTATGAAGTGTGTAAAGGAAGCCATCAGTTTAAAGGTGTGTTGAAGAAGCCATTAAGAGGTGTAATTGTAAAGTTTCTCCCATAGTATTGGTGGAAGGCAAGTGAAGTCAATAACACTTGAAGTACCTCATGGGTGAGATTGTAACAATTTCATGTTAATATTATAATTTACTTTGATATTTCAGATTTGTCATCATTCCTCGTCTTATCATAGTCGATGGTATTCTTGTGTTATGTTTGTTGTTTTGTTTCCAGATTACATCCACCAAACTAAAGGCTGTGCATTAGTAAATAATCATAGCACAAGGATTTCCCGGTGAAGAATTATCATAGTACCGGATTGGTGATGACAGTACTTGAGCAACGACAACCTGAAGGAAGTCTAGATGTAAAGCAAGTAGAAGAGAGATAACACAAGATAGTTGAGCTTGGCTATACAACTCCGAGAAAGATTGTGGCAGTAGTACAATGCAAGATACACAAAACTTATCAGGCCCTTTTGCTTGAATACAAGCATGGAATATATAAGAATTGGGGCCGAGATGTGCCTTCATGCATAAGAAAAGAAGAGGTAGTTCTAACTAACTAAATCACATTCAAAAATAGAAAAGGGAAGGATAACCAAGCAATCAAAACTATTTTTAGAAAATTTGTCCCATGGATGCACGCTAAAAGTGAAGTTAAGTGAATCATCACATGTTAAAAACACACATGACAGAATCTGGAAAAATTAGTTAGGATAGCCACCATGTGCAGGGAAGCGGTTTCAAGATTGCCACCCTACTTGGATGGTAGTTTCATAACCTTCACCAAGGTAGGGTGGCGGTCCTAGCACTAAAGGCCAAAACATGCGCAAAAAGAGGTAGAAAGCTGGAAAAAGTGTGGGAAGGCTAAGTAAAGATGTCTAGGCAATAAATATACACTACGAATGGGTTTTGGAGCTTGAAAACCTTCTTGAAAGGATGTGAATCATCATTGGGGACTTTTTAAACCATTTCCCAATAATGTACCACATACAATTTTGGGTGTGTACATTGTCACTAAGGTATTTCACGTACTTGATGTGTCAAACACAAGTCATTAGAGACAAACAATGGATGGTTCATAGGCATCATCTCTATGTAATATAATAACCAAGGGGCTTGTGATGATGCTTGTACACTAATCTTTATAAATTGAAACAAAACACATTTATGATGAGAATTTTTGTTGCAGGTTTGTAAGGTAAACACATGTATGATACATAAGTCTGATGTGCTTGTAGAAATGGAATGGTGAAGAATTATAGTTAAAGCGAAAATATGGAATATGGTTGAATATGTGATTACATTATGCAATTATTTCCATTAATATCTAGCATTTTTCCATATTATGAATAGCAAACATTCAAGTCAAGATAATATTTGAAGGAACATTTGCATTCATTGATACCTAATTCTGACAAATGTTACTCATAACCTTTGAGATCCCTAACCCAAATACTTGAACCAGAGTCTTGATGAAGTTCTTATTACCATTTCTTTATACACCCCTAATACCCTTAAGATATGACAAAATACTAATTCTAACCTTGCATGCATGCCTCAATTTCTCCATCCCTCAAGATGTATCCATTATTAATCTTCCTCCTTATTTTGCCTTGTGCATTTCTCAGGATTTCATTACTAAAAGTGGAAGCTATTTATAATAATATTGGTCTCACACATTTTTTAGAAAAAATTGTGGCACTAAATTTACAATAAGGTATGATCCCATCTCAACAAGTCATATAGAGCCTTATATTTCTAGTGCTATTAATTCCAAGTATATGATCATAGATTAAGGAGACTAGTTAGTTGAATAAGAACTGAGAAAAATTCTTAAGGGTATTCTTGACTTATTACTTGATGAATGGGATACCAGGTCATTCTTTTGATCCATATAGTCATATTGAAGAGGTAGGTCTTGGAACATGTTGTGTACATGAAGAAAATTTTATTATTCCTACCCTTATCAGACTAGACCAGTAGGATGGAGGTTTATGGAAATTATACTTTGATGTGTTATGTTATGGATCCTATTTTCATGTGTGTAAGTGTTGAAGATTATACACTCTCCATAGTTTTCTCACCTAAAAAATGTTCCCGATACTTCGGGAAATGTGCTCTTCTCATTTGGGCGCTATTTTGATCCATAGGTTTATGGGGTAATTTTAGCCCAATGTTTTAGTACCCAAGGTATTATTAAACAACTTAATAAGGTCCCTATTGATGTGATTTTGTGCATATGGAAGTGAGACATAATATTATAGATGTGTGAGTTCAAGTTTGAATTTAGGAGATTTCGTTGAGCATAACTTCTAACAGATCTGGGTATTGCATTGAGAGAAAAAGGTGGCTTATAATAAAATATGAGCAAGTGATTTTTGGTGGACGTAGCCCAAATTGGGTGAACCACATTAAATACTATCTATGTGTTGTTTTCTTTTATTTTTTGCACTATTATTTCAAATTTGTGATATTTTTATGCATATTAGTTTCTACTATTATGATTATGTGGGGGATTGTTCCACATATTTTATCCCTTATTTTCTAATAATTGGTATCAAATCCTAGATTGGTTTACTGAACTATTGAATCATAGGGAAAATTTTATTTTGAGTGGGACCTATGGAAGATGATGGAATATAAAAGGTTGATAAATTTATTGGGAAAAATTTTAGTCTTTAGAAGATGTATATGGAAGATTACCTTTATCGTAAGGATCTTTATATTCCACTGTCTTAAAAGGGGAAGAAAATCCTCAAGCATGATAGATGTGGATTGGGATTTACTAGATAGGAAGGCACTTGGGACAATCTGGATATGTCTTGCATCTTTGATATTATTTAATGTTTCCAAGGATAAGACTACAAAAGAACTCATGGATGCACTAGGGAAGTTATATGAAAAACCCTCTGTCTCTAACAAGATATTTTTAATGAAAACATTGTTTAATATGAATATGTCTAAGAATAGTTCAGTAGTAGATAATGTAAATGATTTTAATACTATTTTGAATATTCTAGCTTCGGTTACAATATAATTTTATGAATAAGTTATGGATTTATTAATTTTGTGCTCCTTACCTAAGAGTTGGAATAGCCTGGTAATGACAGTAAGAAACACAACTCCAGCTAACTCAAACTTGAAGTTTGAGGACATTATAGGGGTAATTATAAGAAAGGAAATGAAAATAAAATATTTAGGGAATCTACTACTTTAGGGAATGCTTTGATAGTCAAAACTAGAGGGAGACAGAAGAATAGAGGAATTCATGGAAAAGTGAAAGATTGGGAAAGGTCAAAATCCAAAAGAAAGATTGTATGTTGGCACTGTGGAAAGCCTAGGCATGTAAAGAATGACTGTTGGGAGCTTTGGGACAAGAAGAAACAACATGAAGAAAATAATGAGGTGAATGTGGAAACATGTAATATCTGTCTGGATGATTTGATTCTTTCTGTGCATAATATTGTTAAATCGTGGGTTTTATATTTCAAGGCTTCTTTTCATGCTACTCCATATAGGCATTTTTAGACATCTAAAATTAGGATAGTTAATTCTTATATCCATGTTTGTTCAAGTCTCCACAGTATTACATCAATATTATAATCTTTAATCCTTATTTCTCCCCATTACACTTACTCCATGTAAATATCATTTTATAGCTGTAAAATCGTATTTTACTTCCCTCAAAACCACCCAAACCACTTAGAAACTAAAATCAAATAAAACCAAAACAAAATAAGAAAATTCTTAGCCATTTCATATTCCGTTACCTATATAACCTCTTTCCAATGCCCATCCTTCATCAAAACAACCAAAAACCTTTATTTGGGAAGCAGCTTCAACCTTTTCCCCATAAAACTTGAATCATTGATGATCCTACCAATCGCCAATGATTCTCCCAAGTCAACGGTGACCCTATATAAATTATTTTCAAGCCTTCGTTCAAGCTTAACTTGGAGCTAATAGATTTTAGCTTGTATCTAGACATTACTTTAGGATTTTACATTGCATTTTATTTGTATCATAACCCTGTCATAGAACCAAAGGTCATTACAACAACATCCAAGACATCAACATCTCTTCTTTAGCCTTTGAATCTCATTCACATGCCCAAGAATAAATGCAACAAAATTCTTGAGTCTATAATCCTCCTCTCTCAGGAAATTTCATCATCCCAGCTTCATTTATAAACTTATACAAGGTAAAGTACCTTTCCTTTTTACATTATTATCTCATTTAAAAGATTTAATCAACATTATCATGTTTATTATCAGCCTATATTTCCACAGAAATCATCGACGATCCTTCCAATTGTGTCGTCGATTGTCATCAATCACCGATGATCCCTATCTATCAGATCATTTGACCCCTAATCGTACCCTTCTGATATCTAGATCCCAACATTAATTACAACTCTTCTTGTTTAAGTATTGGTCCAGTTGTATCAAGCTACTTTGAGCCATCTTTATCACTCTATCAGTTATTTAAATTAGATCTATCACCATGCTCACCTTTTTTAGTACATAACTATCTACATCCTTACTCCTTTAAGCCATTATGTGATCCTTAGACTCCCTTTGGATCAATTATCACCATCAAAAAATCATATAACCTTGGACCACATCCATCCCTTTGCCTTTTTGTTGTTGGTTATATCGTTTGGTTTATCATCATATCTCATCATTATCAGACTGACTTCTTGAATTCAGATTGACATCCTTGCATAAAAGTCCATTGACTTCGGAGGACTAGCCTTTGCCATGCAATCTGCCATATATTTATCTAATTTTATTTTTTCAAGTATTTGCGCATTACAGGTAGCTTATCGCATTTGAAAGGAGTCATGTACCTTCTTGGATCTATTACATCGATCATCCATTAAGTATAAACATTAATCATCATAAGTACTAGTAAAACCTACCATCTTCTAAGGTCAATTGTTTTTTGTTATTTCATTTTATTAACTTATCTTTGTTCACAAAGAATGGAGCTATAAGTATTAAATTAATTCAACTCTCAGCGTGCACCTGCTTGGATCCATTACATCGATCATCCATTAAGTATTAACATCAATCATCATGGGTACTGATAAAACCTATCGTCTCTTAAGGTCAATTTGTTTTTGTTATTTCATATTATTAAGTTAACTTTGTTCATGAAGAAGGGAGCTATAAATATTAAATTAATGCAACTTTCAATTTCATTGAGATTTTAATCCTTTCTCAGGATGAATGCTAGAAGCATGCTTAACACATGCAAGTTGAATGAAAAATTGTGTTTCCAGTAGTGAATGGGTGTGTAATGCATAAGAGTCTACCCTTGGGAGGGGAACAATAGCTAGAAATAAGTTGGAAACTTGAAACTTGGTTTTACATTTTGGCATGCCCAGTGGAACCCTTGTCCTTTTTATTTCATTTTAATTATTAATTTTCACCTTTCAGTTTTATACTCTACAATCGCCAGTGATTTGTGTGAACTACGCATGATTCCTGTGAATCACCGACAATATTTCTAGATTGTTTTTTATTACTTATCTAGTTTGCCTATAACCTATCCTTTCTCTTTTCTATTCTTTGTTTTCATCTAACCCTTGTAGTTTATTTCTTTGGGGCATTTTTCTTACTACGCTATTATTGTGATAAAAAAATATAATAATAAAAAATCTAAAAATTTAAAAAGGAAGTGCTTTAACAGGTGTGTTTCTTTCCTTTATTTTTATTCTAAATCATTGCATTTTTTTTTACTATCCTCATTGAAATCAATCTTTCTCTTGGGACTTAAAATGAACCTCTCATACTTATTGATTACATAGTTTAATTTTAATTTTAACATAGTGCATTCACTTAACTTCCCTCACACACAAAAAAACTACATCAAACATAAACTACACTGAAACATTCCTACCTAGGTGGCCCTACTTGGGATTTCATCACCCAATAGGAAAGCCTTTGTGGTGTTCTGTCTATGTTATAAACTTAGCACAAATTCGGGCCTCACATACCTTTGGGTATATCGAGGAATTCAACCTTTAACAAACCTAAAAACATCCGTAGAATGGTCATATCATTAGGTTCCCTCTGAGCCTCTTCCTCCACATCTAAATTCTAACTAAGATAATTAAAAATTTTCTGTTTGAATTTTCTATAAGATTTGTATCTCTCTTAGGGATTTTATGTATCATATTTAGTTAACTATCATTTAATATGGAGCAACCCTCCACATTATCATATGTTTTTACCCCTTATTCTTCATTTTTATGATCATCTTATATTTCTTCATCTACATCTTTTCATCCCAATCAATTTCAAAATATCCCCTACATAGGATCTAATCCTTATCAAACTCATCAACCTATCACATCCCATTCAAATTCACTTAGCTCTAGCATGTTCCAAGAGCCATCTTGATCACCTTTTGTTTCCTTTAGATAGTCTACTTTCTAGTCAATCCTATAACCCTACAACAATTCCATTCAACAACTATATGAAAATCCTTTAAGTCTAGATTACTTCCAAAATTCCCTCCCTCAACCCATAATAAGTGTGTCACATCAATCTATCCTTGGTGCAACCCCTCCATCATAATCTCATCAAAATATTAACATTTCCCATCTTTTATGAAATCAATGTATCTCAACCTCAACATCTCTCTCAATACCTCAAACATCCCAAGCTCATAAACACATCCCTACTTAGGCCCAATCAAACCCTCTCATCCAATAACAACTACATATACAACATCTATATGCATCCCCCCATGTACCTTTATCACACCCTAATTCACAATTGACACCTTCTTAGGCTACCCCTTATTAACATCCACATCAAAACTATCAAAAAAAGAACCATCCTACTCTTCATCATTTTCAATCAAATCAACCACATTCACGTCTACACTCACATGTTAATTCCCTCATGCCTAATCCTAAAAATGATCCCTTGTAAGATCTGTTGAACAGATTAAACATTTGGAAGATGCTACAATGGGACCCAAACATGTCCTCACTTATGATCAGGTTTGTAATGAACCCATCCTTCCATCATTACCATAAAAATCCTATCCTACGCATAGGGAATTGCCTAAATTCACCATGTTCCATGGTCAGGAGGATCCTCAGAAGCATATAACATCCTGTAGACACTCGTGTTACCTCATCATCCATGATCAAGATCTCCTGCATCGAACCTTTCCTATGTCATTGGTAGGACCTGCCTTAGATTGGTACAAATCCCTCTCTTAGCATTCTTTATTTTATTTCACACAGCTAGCCATGTTGTTTTTCCAACACTTATCTATCAATGTCACTCGTCAAATAAATATTTCTAACCTCTCTACTGTTAAACAATATGAATATGAATCTATTATCAACTTCGTCACTAGATGGTGAAGCATTATCAATCATTGGACCTTCTCACTGAATTCTTCACTAGATGGCCCATCACATCTTGTCTATCCTTCAGATTCACTTTCCAGTCTTTTGACGAATCCTTCACTATGACCAGAAAGTTAGAAGTCTAAGACCTTGAAGAAGGCCATCTCGATCCTTAATCTATGCATCTCCCATCGTATAACCCTAGGTCTTCCAATGATCCAGATGATACTACCACACATTTTTCCATTTCTTATATTTCTAAATAGAGTCAGTCCATATAGATACTGAGCATCCTTCAAGTCATATTATCAACATTATCACACAAGATCTTCCCCATGAGGAGACCCTTTCATTACTGAATTTGTTGCTAGAACACTCAGAATCCATGGATCTTCTTTTTGATGATCCTCTCACATCGATGTCACCTCCATATACTATCCCATCACCTACTACCTCGTTTGTAGCCTTTATACTTGACTACAAAAACCATTACAAAGGAGGCACTTATAATTAAAGATACCGACGTCCAACCATATCTTGAACCAATCGAAGAATCAGGTAGCTTACATGAATATTACCCACCTTAATTGTGTCTGAAGATAACATCTCCCTCATCCAAATCAAACCCAATCCTATCCCCAACTCCTCACTTGTCATCTATTCTAGAACCTTATCTTAAATCAAACTCTATACAATCAAATCCAATCACATCCATAACCTCACCCTCACCATCTATCATAAGACCATATTCTAGACCTAAGATTAACATTACGAAATCAAAATGCACATAATCTAGGGTATGAACTTTACCATCCATTCTCAGACCCCATCCTTTATCACATTCTAAATATATCATATCTATAATTCCACTCTCATCATCCATTTTGGGAACCCATCCTTTATCTCAATATTATTTCATACAGTCATACCCTATCTCATCCATAATCCCTCCCTTCTCATCTATTTTGGGACCTCATCCATCATCCAATCGAATCAATCCCACATCCCATCCCATCCTTGTATTTCATCCTATTTCTTCTAAACCTCGCAATATCCCTATGATGCTTCAACACCATATGACATCCACGAATCTACCCCAATCCAAAAACAAGGTCTGACATATCAAGCATCCTCATAAACAAAAATCAAAATCAATATCAATATCAATATCCATTAATCCAAAAAACCTGAAAGGAACTTACATCAACATCCTCAAAATTATTATACAAGCCTCTCTCATTACATTCCCATCTATAAAACACCCAATCCACATACATAGCATCTTGTGTGGTGCGATCAAGATAAACCCTGCAACTACCATCGAAGCCCAGGTCATAACACAAATATTTGTAAAGTGATTAAATACATAATTAAATGAATATTAATTATCAATGATTTTATTCCAAAATAATACTATCCTAATCCATCATCTATATCATCGTAACCTCCACCTTTGTTAGTATCTACAATGATATCTGCAGGACAAGAGGTACATCTTGAATCTCATATTATCAAACCTTTACCAAACATCTCTTCAACACCTTTCATTGAAGGTATCTAAATGAAATATACACTAACACCCAAGTCACTTATAGTGTCCTCACCGACATCTATAGGAATAGGGGGTCATCCTAAAAAATTAGAAAACATTTATCATATGTCTTCTCATCACCTTTCATTGAAGGTTCCTCATCTCAAATTGATACAGTTAACCCACCTACCGTAAATCAAAAATCATTATACACAAAGAAAATATGAAACAAAAGCTTCATCATCTACCCCTACTCAATTTTCCTCTCACATTCCATCCATATTTTCATCATCTCCTTTGTCAAAGGTTCTACATCTTCCTGTATTTACCATATACTCAATCAATCAACATTGAAACTTTCATCATTATAAGTTGAAAGACATTGTTTCTTTCAGTGCATGTTATATCTATCCACATCTTTAGGCTATGGGATATCCTCCACAATGATACTTTGAAAGTATTACCTTACACACCGCCCCCTAGTGAACCTTCACTAACCCTATCCTCTCAACCCAACCAAAATGCACTACTCTGGAAAGGAGTAAACATGGAATTTTTTCACCTAACTGGATCGGTCCATATATCATGTGTTAGGAGCTTGTCATCTAGCCTCTCTTGATGGTACACCTAAAAAGGAACCTATGAATGCCTTGCACTTGTGGTATTTATACTATTAACACATCGACTATCTTAAAAGTAGTTACATTAAAGATCTTATTCCATCACCAATCCTTCACTTCATCATGGTAATGATTTGAAATTTTGTGGTCTTCCGTCACTATCCTTACAAACTTTAAAGATGAACACCATGGCTCTATTAGTCACATATTTCTCTTATGGATAAGTTCCTCCTTAGCAGGAACCCCTTGATTATTACATTCATCTACCTTTTTTATCAACTGAAGACGTGTCATGGGGTACACATGTGTGGTTCATGCACACATCTCTTTCCATCCTCAAAATGGTCCATTAGGATTTTCCCTCAGCTCAAATAAACTCAAAAATATCTATGGACATATCCTATTAAAATAAATAGAATGATCCCCCAAAAGATAGCTATTCAAAAATAAAATCATATTATCAAAATAAAAGAAGACTGGTCCCTCAAAGTACAACTGTCAGCAAAAAATCATAGACTAATTCCTCAAAGGATGAATATCAAACATGAAAAGAAAAATCAAAAGTTATAGACCACTCATTCGAAGGATGGATACCCATATAAAAAAGGCTTCCTGCATTGATCAGCCTTCCAAAGTTCAAAAAAATAAAAAGCATCCTAGGAAAGCTTCCTGCATTGATCATCTTTCCCATCAAAGAAAACTTCCTGCATCGATTAGTTTGACTCAAAAATAAGTAAAATTTGGGGCATGTCTCTATGAAACCATTGAAAGGAAAACCTATTCTCCCACATAACCCATATGTGTTAAACCTTCCCATATTCTAGTAGGGTATACATTTTGATTCCATTTATATCCAAGATCTTACATGTGACTACCCATTTATAGTCATGTGTTAACATTTTTGTAAAGGCAAGGAGTGCAAGAGCCTTCATTATACTGAATCCCATCACATATGTATCAAATCTAATATAAAATAAATCATTTCACATTTTATTCTTATTCAGGATTAAAGCACATTTTTATATACTTTAAAATTTTCCTTAAAATCAAACATCTATTAAACATAACATCAACATCCATCAACATCTATCAAGCATAATATCAAAATATATCCATACAATCATGATCACTTTCCAATGTTATAGTTCCACATCCAAGACATTGCATTCAAGTAAAAGTGACAATCCCACCATTGTGGCAATATAAATTTTGGTCCTTTGACCTTGTCTTGTTATAGTTATGTCACATGTCTATAGGAGACAAACCCTTTGGTTCCCCTAACATTTGAATCTTTGACCTCATAAGCCTGAAATTGTGGCAACATTAATTTTAGTCCTCTTACCTCATCAAATCATCATATTTCCATTTTTAAAGTCATATTTCTATAGGAAACGAACCATTTGGTTCCCCTATCACTTAGCTTCCTAGCCTCATAAGCTTGCCTTTGTGGCAATGATATCTTTGGGTCCCTTTACGTCATCAAATTTGTCCTCTACATTAGCAGCCACCCCCTCTTATGTCCTATCTGGGGCACAATATACCTCATCAAAAATTCAACATTCATGGCCATATAATTTTGCATCATATGTTAGGAAATAAGGGATAAAATATGCAAAACAATCCCTCATAGAATCGCAACAGTAGAAACTAATATGCAACAAATATTACAGATCTCAAATAAAAGTGCAGAATAAAAATAACACAACACAAAGAGACAATATTTAACATGGTTTACCCAATTTAGGCTACGTCCACTAAGAATCACTTGCTCAGATTTTAGTACAAGCCACCGCTCTCTCAATACAATACCCAAATCTATTTGGAGTTATGCTAAAAAACTCTATAGAATTCACACCCGAATTTAGACACATCTACAATGTTACATAATAAGAAATTGCTTAAGCAATTTTTCAATATTGTGGGTACCAAAACCATGGGCCAAAACCATCTCATAAACTTATGGGTCAAAATCTTGCCCATATAAGAAGAGCGCATTTCCTGATTTATCAGGCATGTTTTTCGAGGCCAAAAAAAATTGAGTGTATAGTCTTCAAGACTTCCACACATGAAAATAGGCTCCACAACATAACATCATATCCTCTACACTAGATATACTATTATCTTGACCATATTTTTAGTTGTATGCATATTTTGATGTCTTCCTCTGACCCTTTGGTCTCATAGGCTTAGTACATCCATACAGTGGATTCCCTTTCAATTCCCTTTATCCTTGTATAATTCTTCTGACTCAAGGGTTCGTATGCAATTAACATCACCTATATTGAGGCCATGATATATTACCTACTAATGTGTTCAAAATTTATTACTATGTTTATCTTATGTTGTTGACATGGTCATTTCAGACTCCAGGTCTTTCTTTGGGGCATCTTTCTTCATCTCTCGTGTTCTCGTCTTTCATCCTTTCATCCATCTATCTCTTTCAAACTTGTGATCAATTCCCTTTTTAGTCATAAATCCCTAGTTTGAGGGGGAGCACCCCATCATATTATTATGTGTCTTTGACATCATGTTTTTTTCTCACGGCTTGCCTACAACAAACCACTAAACAAAAAGGCGAAAATGTAGACACCTAAAATTAGCACCAATAATTATTATATCCTTATTCGTTGAAGTCTCCACAATAATACATCAATATTATCATCATTAATCATCTATCCTAAGTATTATTTCTCCCCATTCCATTTACTCCCCATACATATCATTCTACAGCTATAAAATCCTATTTTACTCCCCTTAAAACCAAGCAAACCACTTAGAAATCAAAATCAAATAAAACAAAAAATAATAATCAACTTCCCAACCATTTTATAACCTCTTACGAGTATAACATATTTCCAACATCCATCCTTCATCAAAACAACCAAAAACCTCGATTTGAGAAAAAATTTCCACATTTACCTCATAAAACACAAATCGTTGGCGATCTTACCAATCATTGACAATTCTCCCAAGTAAACGGTGACCCTATATAAATGAGTTTCAGGCCTCCATTCAAGGTTAGCTTGGAGTTGATAGATTTTATCTTGTAGTCGAACATTGCTTAAGGACTTTACATTACATTTTCTTTGTATCATAGCCATGTTATAGAACCATAGGTCATTACAGCAGCATCCAAGACATCAACATCTCTTCTTCAGCCTTTGAATCTCATTCACATGCCCATGAATTATCTCAACAACATTCTTGCATCTATAATCCTCCTCTCTCAAGTAATTTCATCCTCTCGGATTCATTTATCAAGTTATACAAGGTAAAGTACTTTTCCTTTTTACATTATTATCTCATTTACTCATCACTTACAAGATTTAATCAACATTATTGCATTTATTACTAGCCTGCACATTTCCATCGAAATCATCAGCGATCCTTCCAATCATCATTGATCAACCCCCAATCACCATCAATCACCCTTAATCTGTGATGATACTTGTCTATCAAATCATTTGACCCCTAAGCCTACCCTTCAAACATCCAGATCCTAACTACCAATTTTATTGTGCAAGTGTGTGTCCAGTTATATCAAGCTCTTTTGAGAAATATTTAGCACTTTATCAGTTATCTAAATAAAATATATCACCCTTCTCACCTTTGTGAGTACAAAACTATCCATATCCTTTCTCTTTTGAGCCATTTTGTGATCCCTAGACTCCCTTTGGATCAAGTATCACCATCAGGCCATCATATATCCTTGGACTGCATTAGTCCCTTTTCCTTTGCATTGTTAGTTATATCATTTGTTTTATCATCATATCTCATCATTATCGAATTGACTTCCTTCGAAGGAATTCCATTGACTTTCAGGGACTGGCCTTTTCCAAGAAATCAACCATATAACTATCTAATCCTCTATGTTTTTTAGCATTTGTGCATTGCAGGTAGTTTATCACATTGGAAAGAAGTTTTCATGCACCCACTTGGGCCCATTACATTGATCATTAATTAAGTGTAAACATCAATCATCATGGGTACCGATAAACCCCCCATCTTTCAAAGTTAGTTTGTTGTTGTTATTTTATTTTATTAAGTTAAAGTTAGAAAGAAAAAAATCTTTCTTAAAACATTATTTTGTTGATTATGTTCAAGGGGATTTTGGTCATGTTTTTCTTGGTGATGATGAGCCTTACAACATAGTTAGAAAAGGTTATGTTTGGGTTAATATGCAGAATAGGAATATATGGCTATTGAAGGATGTTAGACATGTGCATACATTAATATGCAACTTGGTATCGACGGGACAGTTGGGAAATGTAGTGCCCCACAATATCAAGCAAGGTAATCAACAGGTGTTAAGAGAGACTCCTCTTCCATTATCAGTGTCCCTTCTACTTTTCTTTTGCATCTTTGTTAGAATGGGGGGCATACTTGTTACAGGTGGAGAGTGACTCATCCTAAGTAGCCACAAACCTGTATTTTCCTTGCATAATATTACAAGAAATTTATTTGAGGTCCAGAGACATTACTCATGAGCAACCCAAGTTAATGTTGTAAAGATTAACAATAATTGGTTGGTCCCTACAAGTGCATGTAAAGAGAACCTTTGGGAAATTGTGCTAGATGGATATCTAGCTATAAGCCATCAAAAAATCAGTTTAATTCTAGATTAATGCAACCTTGCGCACAAAGACATATCTATATCCTAAAATATCCTCATTCTCTTGCTTACCAATCATTTGATTAGATTGGCATCTTCATCTGAAGCAAGTTATTTATTAGTTTGAAAAGGTATTACTACATGTTGCTTTATTGGTTGTTGTATGCAACAGAATAAAAATATTGAGGAATAGGAGGTGCTCCATTCAAACATAATGTCTAGCTATATGGAATTTTTCTTCTCCTATTTTCTATGCACCTATGCTACATGCACTGTAACCTTGTTGCACCATTCTTTGGTGGACATTTTTAACCACTTCATTTTCCTGCTCTTCATTTTTTATTTATAGCAGTCACTATATTTTTTAAGACATTGGAAGCACCCTTTTCAATTATCCCACTTATTTATCTACAGTTTTTTATCTTTCACTCTTCCTCCACGTGATACCCTCTCTATTTCCTATCTCTATCCTCCACAACCCACCAACATCATTCTTCTCCATGTAAGACAAAACAAGAGCTTAGAACATGGTGTGGATATCGGTTACGACATAATGAAAAGGGTTTTTTTAGATGTTGTAATTGCAAGTGCTTTGGTTGACATGGATGAAAAATGTGGGAGCATACACATGGCATGTGAAATGTTTGAAAATTTTCCCAAAAGAAATGAATTTCATGGAATGCATTGATTTTAGGGCATGCACCAAATGGTTTTGTTGAAAATTCTTTAGAAACTTCCAAAAAATTCAAAATAACATGATGACATGAAACAAATTTATGTGAAATTTTTGGTGAAGTGTTTTACTTTTTTTGGGGCATAAAATGAATGAGGTGATCCAGGTTGTAATTTTTTCCTTCTTATTTCAGTGACTCTGATTGAACAACAACCAGGGATGTGGGATGCATTTGCTGTGTGGGAATTTATGAGCATTATTAGTGAGCCTAATGCTACTCCATTAGTAGATCGATTTGTAAGAAAGAATGATGAAACCATACCTTTTTTTACCCTATTGGTGATGCAAAGTGATGAGCTATGAGTGAGCCACAAAATGTTACTGAAATGCCTAAATTTGATGCAGTCTCGTTGAACGTAGGAATCACGTGTTTCATGAAAAAGGTATGGTTTTCCCCTTTTTGCTTGCACTAAATTTTCACTTCAACATTTCCATATTTTCCCAATTAAATGTTGAATTATAGGGAACATAATTCCAACAAATGACAAAATCTTACCTTGACATGAACTGTTAAAACATAATAAAATATGATCTCAAAAGTAATGCGCATGGAGCACCGCACCCAAATGTACTAAAAAAATGAAACTCCTAGCATGACCCATAATAACGTAGGTTATGGCGGATAACCTTAACCAAGTTGTTGGAACTCATTTACTTCCTTTTCAAGTCAATTTGTAAAGCACATTTAGCTTATTAGTCACTTGTACTGACATGCACGTGTTAATAAAACATGATCAGTTCTAGCATACAATTGTCACTTAGCTCGAGAGAAACTTAAAACCACTACCACCTACATCTACAGTGCCAACAAGAGAATTATAAGCCACCATAATTCAATGGAAAAAAACATTTGGAGACTATTTTGGCAACCGGGTTTTGGGGCCCACTAGTTATTGAGTGGCAAGAGTTGCTGATGTAATTACATTAATTGACCTTGGAGTTGCCCTTGTAACTTGAGCTCTGCTTTTCATAATCAACTTCTGTTAGACATGGTGAATTCTATATATATGGGAGACTAAGTAGGAATCATAACACTTCATGATCAAACTTAAACCGAATTTTTTCAAGACCCAGTTTGTAGGCACTTTGATGTTTTGGTTAGTTTTCTCAACCTTGGCTAGAATCCCCTTTTTGAGTCTTGTTTGACTTCTAGCCATGTGTGTGACCTCGTAATACCATTGCAATGATATGTTTAATTTTATTCTTTCTTTTATCTTTTGTAAATTAATTTTGAAATGTTTGGTGATTTTTCTCTCTCCCCCCTCTTCTCTCTCTAGAAATGACAATGCTACTTTGGTTGATTTGAAAATGTAAATGAATTGGGAAATGTAAATTGGTTTGAAATGAAATGAAAATGAACATGAAATGCACATGGTTGTGACATTTTAAACGGAAAATATTATGTCTCTTAACTTTCTCTCTCATCCTTACTCTCTCTCTCCCTAGTACCAAAATGTTAAGTGTAAAATGAATGTGAAAACGTGAATGTATGAGAAACAAACTCTGCCTTCTTCCCCCCCCCCCTCTCTCTCTCTCTCTCTCTCTCTCTCTCTCTCTCTCTCTCTCTTCTATTTAATTAAAAAAATTTAAATTATGAATGTGTGGATTTATGTTTGAGTGTAGGTGATTTCCATACTAGTCCTATGACTGACATAAATTTGGTTGCAAGTACTTTAAAAAGATGGAATAAGAGTGTGATATATTGTAATCAGTGAGATGACATTGAAATATTATATATTAAGATAAATTACCAATCTTATATAGAAGTGAATTAAAGAGAATAAGATTATTAAAATTATTGTGTTGAAAACTTTTCTTCCTCTTGGATTCTTATGTTCTAAACATCATGCCTAGAAAACTATGTGGTTTGTTTATGTTTTGTTCTAAAGTTAACATTTGAATACTAGTAGGAGTGTCACATAATGGATGGAGGACCAACTATGTTAGCTAGATAAACAAGGATGATAATTTACAATGTATATGGTTAAAAGGCATACGGTTTGCTTCATAAAGGTTGAGTTCATTTAGATTTAAATGTTCTTCTTAAGGTTTAGATGATCGAAGAAATCACTTTCTGGATAGTTATTTTAGTTCATAAATAAACTCAAAAGCATGGTAGTAACTTATTATTATCAAACCATATAACTGAAGTTAGAATCTAACCTTTGTCATACCCTCCATCTCAATCATGTCACATCTAGTTTTGCAAAACCCTAATGTCTTAAGAAATACTTTAATCCTCACAATTAGACTTCTTGTCCTACACTTCAGAAAATTATTCAAAGAAAAATTCTATAACTTAAGTTTCCTTACATGAAGCAATGGATCAGTTGAGTAACCTTATATTTCATAGGGTAAATAGGACTAACACTTCTCAGTGTCCTAGGTCTTCTCATCTTCATGGATGAGTTTGAGTTCAATGTTCGCGTTGGACCTTGGTGTCCTAGTTGGTCAACCATATTTTTAAGATATAGTTTGGGATACCTTAATCATTTAATGAACCCTTCGTAAGATCCTAATGACACAAGTGGATTTAGTGCACTAGTTTTACTATGCATTAAACTCGTGTTAATGGTCTCTTTAGTTCATCACATGTAAATATGTCACATTGGCTAGCACAAACTTTACACCTTTGTCCCTTACAAAGGCTTAATGGGATATATATGTTTTCACACCTTCAACTAATATATAGTCACGCATAGATCCCTGAGTGCAATTGGAATTCAGCTAAACCTAATGGAACTCTTTATAAGCTAAGTGTTAAAGGAAAGTGAGAAATCGTAGTCTTGGAATACCTCAAGAGGCACGAAGGCTTTGCAAGAAAAGGACATTTGATTACTCTAATTTTAGCTTGGGGTAGGGTGTAGAGACCCTCAAGTATAAATTAATGTAATACATTGAGTAACCTCTTATGATGCTAATGAACATAGAAGATATGATGTATTGTTACCAATGATTGTAAATATTACCTTAAAAGGATTTTGAAATGCATAAAATGTTATAACTTTTTCATTTGAACTCCCTTTGTCCCTCTTGGATAATTGTGACCCTTAGTAGCAGATTACCATGTGCTTTCTTGTAGGGTGTAGTTCCCCCATCCATGATTACTTTTGAAGTTATTAGATATTGGAGCCTCTGTTAAGGGTATTTTTGAAAGAAATGTTGATGCATTTTACTAAATGATTTAAATAGTTCCTCGGAAGAAATTTGAAAAGCATTTAGTTGTTAGGTTGTTATATGCTTTAATACTTGGGTTTTTAAGAATGATGAAATGAGTTGGTATGTACAGGGTCACCCCTCCTTGTAGTCATGAATCCGTAAGTGTAAATTATGTGTCATTTGAATTATAAGTTTTCTAAAACAATTCCAATAAGAATCCAAAGCAACCATGTAAGAGTAATGGAAAATAAGAGTAAATAAGATATTTATTTAGGAACAACGTTATGCTTGAAGTCTTCATAATTGATTTAGGCATTCTCTTATTATTAAGAAAAAAAGAATATGAATTGTTCTTGGAGAAATCAAGCATTTGAGCCAATACAAAATATTATATAACAAAAAAATAAATTTATGACGTGTAAATGTTAAATCAACCGAAACTAATTGTTCAACTATAGCAAATTATAACAGGAAAAATAAGGTACTATGATGGAAGGATGTTTATGGGAAGAGGTATCTTGAATCTAAATCACCATTAAATCCTAAGAATTCCTTCCTTGACCTCATGGTAGTTCACCTTATGTAGCAAAGGTAAAATTTAAACATCGAATATATGTCTCAAAAATTAGAACCTTAACATCTTGTTAGTTCCTTTTCGTAACAAGGATAAAATTTAACGTCAATTAAACATAATTTGAGAAACAAACCTTTAATGTAAGAATGAATATGGGGAGGCTTGTATATGTTTAAAATGAATTTAATTAAAAAATGATATGTGGATAATTAATGGAAATTGAGAAAGGAACCAATAATGCATTCTCTTTTAAAGGCTAATGTTATACGAAACTAAAGTATTTGAAGTTTTAGAAAAAGTAAATTTTACACCCTTACCAATTTAATTCACCAGAAACCTATAAGGTTATATAATGGAAATCTAAATGTAATAAATATGTAAACCATAAAAATCTCATGCTATTGAGTATGCATATTCTATGTGTCTTATCATAGTTGGGTCATTATCTTGGTTTACGTCATTTGAGTAAGACATTGATGTGTTCCCTGTGTTATCTCTTGTATGAGTGGGTTCATGTTTATGTAAGTGTCCTACGTGATGTCGAGTTTCTTTATTTGGATCCCATGTGGTGTTTTGAAGCATGCAATTAAAGACAAAAACAATTTTTCGATAATTTTACCATTGTAATTTTTGTGTCAAATATGTGGGTGTTACAGGAAATGATGGTTGTAATGTGATATTAACAACATAATCTTGGAGGGTTGCCAAGGGTTCTCTTTTAGTGGTAAGAGGTAAGAAGGTTGGAACCTTGTATTTAACCACTGGGAGTACTAATGCTTGTAATATTGTGGCTTCAGACACATATACAACATTTTGGCACTATAGGCTTGATCACATGACCCATAAGGGCATGTGAATCATAAATAATATTTTTTTCAGATTTACATAAATGAGTATTGATTTCTATGAGTACTACATATATGGGAAAGAAAATGGGTAAATTTTCTCAAGATTAGACCTATGAAGAAAGAGAGTAAGTTGGAGATGGTACATTTTGATGTGTGGGGGTCAGCTAAGGTATCAACTCTTGGGGGTTCAAATTATCATGTTACTTTTATTGATGATGTAACAAGGAAATTTTAGGTATATTGTATTAGAAATAAATATGATGTATTTGACAATTTTTTTTAATGGAAATCCTTGGTATAAAATGAAACATGTCTTAAGGTAAAATGGCTTAGGCTAGATAATGGATGGAAGTATTGCAACAATAAGTTTCATGATTATTGTTTAAATAATGGAATCTGTAGGAAAAATATGGTTTTGGGAACTCTGTAATAGAATGGGGTGTCAAGAAGAGATGAAAAATATAATAATGGAATGATCTAGGATCCTGAGATTACATGCAGGAATGCCTCTTTCTTTGTAGGTAGAAGCGATGAACACATGTATGTGCTTGATAAATAAAGGACCCTCAAGTGACATAGATGGATGCATACCTGAGGAGGATTGGTATGATAAGAAGGTTGATTATTCATTTCTTAGAGTATTTTTATGTGAGGTTTTTATCCATATTGACAAGGATGATATGACCAAGGTAGAGGCTAAACATGAAAAAATAAACTTTCATTGGTTATGGTGGTGATGACTTTAGATATAAATGTTAGAGTATTAAGGACAATAAAATAATTCAATCTAGGGATGTGGTGTTTAATGAGAAATTTATGTATAATCATTAGTTGTAGGAAAATAAGGAATAATTCAAAAAAGAATATTAAGTGGTAGAGGATATTTTAGATGGGAACGTGGTGCATGAATTAGTTTAGGAAATTACTCAAAAAGAACCCCAAAATCCTATATTGAGGAGGTATTCTAGGGTAAGAAGATCACCTGAATGTTTTTCTCCTTCTCTTAATTATTTATTACTCATGTGTTACTCACTAACAGTGGAGAGCCAAAGAGATTTGATGAAGCAAAGTAGGTAGATGTCAGGAAGAAGTGGGAGAAAGTCATGGATGAGGAACATCATTCTCTCATTGAGAACCAGAATTGGGATTTTTTGAAGTTACCCACAAGAAAACGAGCATTATAGAAAAAATGGATGTATAGAGTCAAAGAGGAATAAGGAGGAAATAAAAGATACAAGGCCTGATTAGTATTCAAGGTGTTTGCATAGAAAAAAGGTATATATTTTGATGAGATTTTTTCTCCTGCAGTCAAAATGATTTCTATTAGAAATGTTCTTGGAATAGTGGCACCATAAGACTTACACTTAGAGAAACTAGATATAAATACTACACTTCTCCATGGTGATTTGGAGGAGGATCCATATATGTAGTAGCCAAAGGGCTATGAGGTCAAAGGTAAAGAGGAGATGGTGTGCAAACTAAAGAAGATCTTGTCTCTCGTGAAATAAGCTCCACGTCAATGGTATAATAAATTTGATAACTTCATGATGGAGCATGGTTATGTTAGATATCATTTTTACCATTGCATGTATATAAAGAAATTTCAATATGAAATTTATATTATCCTATTTTTGTATGTGGATTACATGTTGGTTGTAGGTAAAAACATGTAGGAAATAAAAGTACTCAAGAAGTAGCTAAGTGACTCCTTTTCCATGAAATATTTGGGGGATGCCAAAAAAATCCTTGGTATGAAGATATCTCAGGATAGGAAGGAATGAAAGCTAACTTTATCTCAAGAAGAGTACATTAAGAAGGTCTTAGAGAGGTTTAATATGTAGGATGCTAAACTGGTTAGGACTCCTTTGGCAAGGCATTTCAAGTTATAAAAAGAGTTGTGTTCCAAGAAAGAGTAGGAGAGAAACTAGATGTTCAAGGTACCTTACTCATCAATGGTTGGTATTTTGATTTATTCTATGGTGTGCACTAGTCCTGATATTTCCCATGTAGTGGGAGAAGTGAGTAGATTTATGAGCTATCCAGGTAAAGATCATTAGTAGACAGTAAAGTGGATCCTTCGATACTTGAGAGGGACCATGGGGAAAATTTTGTGATATAGTGGATTGGACACCACTTTACATGGTTATGTAGATTCAAACATGGCTGGAGATGTAGACAACAGGAGGAGCATGACATGTTATATTTTCAATGTAGGTGGAACAACAGTGAGCTGGATTTCACGACTACATAAGCTTATGGATTTTTCATCCAGAAAGGCTAAGTATGTTACTTCTATAAGGGCAAGAAAAGATATGATTGGGTTACAAAAATTTCTTGAGGATTTGGGGCATAAGTAGGAGGAAGCAAAGCTACATAGTGGTATTCAGAGTGCTATACACCTAGCTAAGAACTCTACTTTTTACTCTAGGATGAAGCATATACAGTTAAGGTACCATATCTTTAGGACAAATTTAGAGGAAGAGAAGTTGAACCTGGAAAATATTCATATCAGTCATAATCCTATAAACATGATGACCAAGGTTGTCAAAAGGGAGAAACTAAAACTATATTCATCTTTGGTTTGTCTTCATGGATGACAGTGAACACTTCAGAAGCTTAATCAAAGGAAAACCACTCTCTAATTGGGAGATTGTGATGTTTTGGATCATTTTTTCATGTGTGCAAGTGTCAAATATTGTATCCTAAAATTTTTATACAATTCATAGTTTTCTCTTCGGGGACACTAAACATACTTTCAATGTTTTTAGCCTCGAAAAATGTGTTATATACTTCCAGAAATGTTCTCTTCTCATATGAGCGGTATTTTGACCCATAGGTTTATGGGCACAATTTTGGCCCATGATTTTGGTATCCACAATATTGTAAAAATGCTTAAGAAGTTACCAATTGATGTCCTTTTATGCATATGGTAGGGAGACATAATATTGTAGATGTGTGTGAGTTCAAGTGTGAATTGAAGAGAGTTTTTTTGGGCAAGCTCCAAACAGATCTGGGTATTGTATTGAGATAAAGAGGTAGCTTGTAATAAAATCTGAGTAAGTGATTCTTGGTGGATGTAGCACAGATTGGGTGAACTAGGTTAAATATTGTCTTTGTGTTGTGTTTTTTTATTTTTTGTACTTTTATTTCAGATCTGTGATATTTTTTTGCATATTAGTTTCTACTATTGCGATTCTATGTGGGATTGTTCCACATATTTTATCCCTTACTTTCTAACATGATGGATCAAGAAGCATGAATGGAGAAGGTGGAGGAATCATGTCAATTTCTCAAACAAAAGAGAATTATTTTTCATTTTTAATTTTTTAGTCTAGTTACAATAATAATAAATATGGGATAAAACAATTGTAGTTGTATGGTGATAGCGAGTTAGTTTTCAATCGAATCAGAGGACAAGTTATAACAAAGATCAATTTTCTCAGATCTTATAAAATAGAGTGTGGGATTTGATAGAGGATTTTTTATATTTTCATTATACAATATATCCCTATAGAAAAGAATAAATATGTAAATAGGCTAGTTTAAATTGGTGCTCAAGTTGAAATTCTGAATGAGATGAGAAAGGAAAAAAATCAATAGCATATCAAGATAGTTGTAAGGCCTTCTATCCATGATAGTAATGCTAACTAGCAAGTTTTTGAATCAGATCAGCAAAGAGTTAATTTTTTGCAAGAGGAACATGAGTTTTCAATTAAAAATTAGGATAAATTATAACATATGTATGAAAATACAATTATTTAGTTGAGATATAACAAAATAACTAAGCTATCAGTCACTCTTAAGTCTATATTTAATACAGATGATCAAGTTAGAGGTGAGAAAGCTAACATGTTGATTAAGCAAGAAGATTATGATAAAATCAACTTTGGCAATGAAAAAACACTCAAATTGGGGATATCTAGGGTTTTCAAGTGGATTTTCTTTTGGATTATCATCATTTTTTGCATCCCCCAACATTTCCTTCAAATAATACCTTAATTAAAATATGTTTCTCAAAAACAAAATTAAAGAATTTAATTTCTATTTGAAAACCCCTAGTCTATCAAAAATAAAAAATTAACTTGATATAAAACAAAAAAACTCACTTAGGCACATGGGTGACACTTTTTTTCCTATATGATGAAGTAGAATGGGGCCAAGGTTTTTTAAAGGGTGTACATGATTTGGATTTGATCTCCAAGGCCTTCTTCAACTTTCAGGTTTCTAAATTGCAAGATTGTATTTTTTATTTTATTAACTACAAAGGATGTACACTCTTTGTAGTAAAAGTGGAATATGCCCTTTATATTAAAAACAATGCACACCCTTTGTAGTAAAAAAAAGTGTATGTTTTTTTCTATTCATAGGGTGTATGTCGTTTTTAATAAAAAGGGCGTCTGAAATTTTACTTCGTGTCCCCAAAACTTATTCAAAGTAGGCTCACATACGTACTTTTCCAAAAGGTATATGCCCTTTGCAGAAAATGGACAATGTGGCCACAAATTTAAACCCTAACTTCATCCATCTACCGTATCTAGACTTGAAGACTTGTAAATATATATTTAAAACAAAACTTGGTTATTTCTCTCACACACAATCAAAGAAACTCACAATATATCTCTTACATTTGAATTTGTATATGAATACCTTCTTTTCATTAGCCCTCAATGACATTAACTATGTGTTAAAAACCATTAGGGTCATTACATCTTCCTTATGTACAGAAACATTCCACCATGTGTAGACACCAAAATTAGGTCACGCTCCCCTTGGCTTCCCATCAAATAACCAACTCAAATGTATTCACCTAACCATGGCCCCTTTTCACCCCACATTAATATTAGTTTAATTAACTTAATTAAATTAACACCCACACTCACAATATACATTACTTAATTATTCTAATTAAGCTAATTTCCACCTCACCTAGACACCTCACCTAGCCACCTCACCTTAGACCTATTCTTGGCATGTTTCCATAACTAACTAAGACTTAGTTTAACCCTAAAAATCATTACCTACTATCCCTCTAACCACCTTCCCACTCATAAAAACATATTGTACATTATACATCTGGGAAGAAAGGAACAAACCTGAGTTAAAAGAGGTGAGATCTGCCAATTTTAGTAAACCTAGGGAATCCCACCTTAACCGAAGCTAGTCACCCTAAACCGATGTCGGTCAACCCAAAACCACTGTCTGTTACAATTTATTCACCTTAACAACATTGTTTGAGAGGTTGGAAATCTTGGACTAGAGGAGAGATATCAGAGTTGCATGCAAGAAGAACCAGCATCCTTTCATGCATGCAGACATTCATAGCCAGCACCAGGAAAAATCTAGAAGCATTGCACTCACGGAAGAATTCTAGGATTCACTGCTATAGTCCAAAATATCATCCTTCTAATCAACTATCATTACCATTCAGCCATATAGTCTGCATCACAGTAAGTGTATCCCTAACTAGCATTGTTATTTCAGTTAGTAGCTTTTTTTATTCCTATTATTAATCTACACTTTTTGTGCTCATTCTCCTATCCCCTACCAACCTGTAACCCCCAACCATTTCCTTTCCCACACAACCAAATCACCCGTTCTCACCTAATTTTAATCCCTGAATAAACTTGAGACTTCTATAAACCTCCTTATCCACCCTACCATCTCTATCAAATCTCAGATCAAACTTTGCAATCAGAGCTCTTTGTGTTTTGTACACCCCAACCTTACCGATGCCGGTTACCCATAACCATCATCGGTTCTACATGAACCGTCACCAGTCATACCAAACCAACGTCAGTCTCTGTGTTTTATACCCTACCCAAGAATAGATCAAAAAGCCTCCTACCAATTGACCTAAACAACCCAGAATCAGACCTTGACCAGTCCCAGTACCTTGACAGTCACCTCATCATTTAGATCCAACTATAGCCTAGCCTGTTGTGATTTGATTTTATTATTATAATTGAATGAGATACCTAAATCATATCAACTACAATAGTACTTTACTTATTTCTCGCATTAATTTGTTTTAAATAGTGGATTGACAGCCATCTAAGAAGTATCACACTTCCTGGATCTAGCATACGCTAGGCAGTCCACTTTCATATATCATTTAACTTCTCTTTTGTGGTCTTGTTTTTTTACTACAAGTAGTTCCTCCTAGCCAAAAGGAAGCTCTCACAATCAGCATTGGGTCAAGAAGTCAGAACTCATGCATCAACCTCTAACTAACCTATTTAATAGGTATTACTCCTAGCCCATAACCCTATATGTTTCATCATTCAAAAACATAAAGAAAATGGTGAAATATTTTGGCACACCCAATGGGACCCATCAGGGGTTCTATTGCACTTTCTTCATTCCTACTACGAGAAATTTGTGTGTTTTTTTCTCTTTAAAAGGCTTACACATTAATATCTTTCTCTAGTAATCCTCTCTTCTTTCTAATTGCTCTATAAGAAACATTTCTCTTGGTGCATTTTTAAAAGGAATCATTCTTCTTTCTTGCTTTCTACATTTAGTGAAAGAGAATACCCTCTTCTATTCATCATTTGCTTCATCAAACATAATATTTTCGATTTGGGATTAAAATTGGTTGCATTACATTCTGATTTATTACATTTAGGTCACATTAAAATGAGGGAAACCTATATGATGGAATTCATGCCCAACTGATGGTTGACATAAAGAATCGTAGAAAGCACATTCTCTCTGTCTCTCTCTCTCTCTCTGTGTGTCTCTCTCTGTGTCTGTGTGTGTAGTGTGTCGTGTGTGTGTGTGTGTGTGTGTGTGTGTGTGTGTGTGTGTTACCAAACTGCACAAAATTGAAATATACACATCTTTCTTAAACAAAATCTTACCTAGAAACACCTATCTGCGATTACATGATTAAATTGGCAGGTACTCCCCAGTTCGTTACCTTTGTCGAATCATTATCTATTAGGTACAATGTTTTTAGTGTTTGATTGACATGTGTTTTGAGGTGTGAGGATGCGCTTCTCCTTTTTTCCATTTTGTTGCCTTACACAATCTACAATCAAAGTTGGAGTATTTTGACTTCTTCTGAGTGTGTCAGGACTTCACTGCATCATCTTCAAACATTTTTGGTTGGTTATTTATCTCATTAAGATTCAAAACAATCCATTTTATTACATTTTGCAATTTTTACAGTAACCAGACATCGGTTACCCCTAACTGGCATCATTTTTTATTAACCTGCATCGGTTTTCTGTTCTTTTGGGTGAAATTTCCTAAACAACACTTATTTCATTTTCTTTGTTGTCAAAGTTCCTATGATTCTCTATACTCTCTAGGGCTTTGATAAACCATCACCATATAACTTGTTCATCTAACTGTCAATAGTATTTGCTTCATCTAGTAAAATTGTTCCTATCTCACAGTAACTAACCTCGGTTACCCCTAAACCAACATCAGTTAGCCTTTACCAGCGTCGGTTACCATGTACTGAATATCAATTGATATATTACCCAAATCCACCTATAGACACCTATTTTCTTCATTCTCACTACTCCCTATGTCACCTGTAAGATACAACATCACCTAATATAAATTTATTCACACGGTGTTGACTCACAATTAAGCTAATGCTCTTATATTTCACACAAGTTATCAACCACTCCCACCTAGTCCTGCACCACCCTTTATCCCGTCACCCATGGATCTAACCCTACCTACCACAATTTCTATAGGAAATTGAAGAATTTGTCATGACTCTTTTATCAGAATCCCATGGCCTTATAGTTCTACCTTTCCCACTCTTTCACTCAGGACTTCTCAGGTCAGTTGATATATGGCATTCCTATATCCATCTCTCCTACCCTTATTCCAACTTCTGCATCAGCCCATAATAATGGGGCATTACCTTCACCTACTTCACCCCCAGTGGTTTCATAGCTAGGACCCATACCCGCTATGACCATTGTGTCTGCAGTATAAGTTGCACCTGTAGTAGCTGTTGTCCCCTCATTGACCAACCAGACCATAACCCTATCCTCACCCATTGTCTTACAAATACCCATTACAACACAGCTGCTTATGGTATCGATGACCCCTACTCCATTCCAAAATCTTGTCCTCTCCATCCCACAAACACTGCCCCTAATCACTACTAGAGTCACTACAACCATTCAACCTACATACACATACTATCAACAACCCCCTATCTCATCTATCACCCATTCTGGAAACATGCCCTCTATGTCAACCCCCTATTCTCAACCTCCCTCTTCGGCATCACCATATAATGGAATTCCACCCACATCACAACCTATCAATGACCTCATCAAATTGATGATGGAAAGGATGTAGACAATGGAAGCATCAGTTTCAAGCTCGCAAAATTCTCTCACCTACAACAAAATCTGTAATGAGCACATTCATCCGTCAATACCTATTCTCCCATACCTTGTACATTGGGAAATGCTAAAATTCAACCATTTCAATAGTTAAAAAAGGATCGCAGTAGCATTTTTAGTCTTTCAAACATGGGTGTTACCTGATCACCCATGATGATGCTTTACTCATACGAACCTTCCCGATGTCCCTGACAAGACCTACATTAGACTAGTACAGTGGGTTACTGTTACCTCTCAAAAGTGCACCCTATAGAGAGATGGTGGCATGTTTTCTAGGCTTACACAAATGATCTCTCTCTTTCGGTAGATACAATGGAAACACCTCAGGTCTGTGGGTATACCTATTTTGAGGTAAATCTTTGGTATCAAGGCCGGTTCCTTAATGGTGTATCCTAAACTGATTTCTAGGAGTTTGAGAGTAAGAGATGACTGTAAAATGATTAAAACTAAGGTGATACACCAAATTTGTATGAAGGCTTTGACCGAGTTTATGCACAACTAATTTGGGAAGGATTCTTGATGCACGAGCCACTAGTTTTTCTGTAGAATTTTTAAGAGAAAAACACTTGATTGTATTGAGGGAGAATACAACAAGTACTAATAAGTTAACATCCACATTAAAATTAAGCATAAAAGACTGAATTTGCAGCAGGGTAAGGTGATTGATCAAGGAATTTGCATTCACAAGATTAATATAAAAATACACAAGACTGCAAAATAACTTGGAAAGGCATGGAATACTTCACACTCAGAGGGAAAACTGGAAAAATTTGCTTCAGTACTCATATATCCAAAAGTCCTCCAGAAGTTTTTTTGTGCTTTGCAACGGCACACAATATATAGCAAAAATAAAGTTCACCCTCTTCCTAAAAATAGCCTAAGGCTTGTACTCACCCATGCATCTTATTTTTATCCTTTATTTAATAATAGATAAAGGAATAAAAATAGAGCATGCAATTACAAATAGGCATTATTAGCCTTACTTACATTATAGTCAAACTAGAGTTGATTGTTCTATTTTTAAGAAAAGAAGGATAAATAATTTGCTAAAAATAAGGTTTCTTGTTAGGCAAGTCTCTTTCCATGAATATGCAACTCTGTCTTCTTCTCTATTCTTTCCTGTTGTGAAGGCATGCAAAATACAACTCCCTGTATGTGAGCAAAATAATTACAATACTTAGCAATATTTGCAAAAATAATTCCTCCTGTGGGGACCACCTGCTATGTGCACATGTTTTGATATTGACATCTCCTTTGGCCATGACATAGGCATCAGAATACATTTGAACACCCCTTTGATTTGTTTGGGCATAAACTAAGAAATAATCATAGTTTTAATAACTAAGCCCCTTTACATAACACATGGTGTATTATATAGTCTACCACCTTTGATTATGCCGGCCTTGGCACATTATAATATTCACCTTTTCAGTGATCATGATATATGATTTGGTCACCCTTTTAAAATTATTTGAAGCATGCACTTGGGTTAAACCTGAAAAGTCATTTACAATGATTAATTCAGAGGACACGTGGGTTGTCCCCTTCCATAGTGACTCACCCCTTAGTGACTTGGTCGGTGGCATCAACTCTGGTCAAGTTAACTATTACCCTTGTGGTTTATTTTGAAATTTCGTGCCTTGTTCTTTATCATTGATATTTGTACCTTGTGTGATCTTAGACCGTTGATTTATGACTTGTGTATTAGGGTTTTTGGCCAACATTTAATATGGGCGGTGGCATCCAGACAATGGTTAACATTGGTTGTTGTGATGATTTGAGGATGTTGATCTTTGTCCTTTTGTTTTTTGATGTCGTTGATATCTGACTGTGGTTGAGTTCGAGTTAACCTGCTTCTTGGGTCTGGGCAGTAAAAAGAACTTGACCCTAAAGCACACTCATTTTGAATTTTTCAGTTGTATGGGCGAAGCCCTGGAAAATTTTCACCCGATGCCATTATTCTATTCTTTCGAGCTCAGATTTCATGGTACCTTAGAGCTCCTTCTCTACAAAAGACTCTCTGTTATATCGGGTTTCACGGTTTCTGTGCAGTGGACGTGCTTTGGTCATTTTCAATCTTTTCCTGTAAATCTGTTTTTCTTTCCACCATGGCTGCTACTTCAAGCTCAGATTTGTTCTGTTTGGTATTTTGTGGCGAAGCCTATGAGATCCGAGTTTTCTTTGTGAGTTGAAAAATTGATATCTGTGCCATTTCTTTCTTTTAATCTGGAATCTGAGAAATGGTTTCTTGCAACGGCCTCCATGGCGAGTTTGTGAAGCTTGATTCTTCTCTATTCTTCGAGATCTTGTAACATCCCGACTTTTGGAACTCAATATCAATAATAATATGTTTGGTTGTTTCTTCTTGGTTTCTGTTTGTGATTTCGTTAGTCATTCATCAAAGGTATGAGTATACAACACAAAGGAATGGACATTCATCCATATACCCATATGGGTATGATCATAGGTATGCGAGGGATATATACTTATTTATATAAGCTAGCATAGTTGTGTGCATACACATGCGAGTATACACACAAGTTCCCACTCTTCCATGAGTTAGTACTCACCCTTTTGATTCAGTGACAGCGTTTTGGTAGCTTCCAGTGTGATATTATTTAATATCATTTGCTAGCCTAACTAACCTAAGATATAGGTTACGTAATCTAACCTAAGATTAATTTATGATGGTATGTTAGCATCATAACCGAGTGTCAAAATATTATCTAGATGTTTTCGACTCAACCATAATAAATGCATGACATTTTAATTGTTTAATCTGACATTTACTTTGCTTGATTAAAATGATATTTTTTATGGAATTCTATTTATGAGTTATTTTGGCATTAACTTATGTGTTAATTATTCCTTTTAGAATGTGGCACATAGTTTCACTTAAAATAAATAAATAAAATTAAACTTAGCCTAAAAGCTAAGTGGAGGCATTTTTGAAGTTTAATTATGTTTAAATGGATTTTGGAATCCATGGAACAAAGGAGAGTTATGTTTTAATTTTTACCATTTAGCATGACATGAATAGAGGAGGAAGTAGAGGAGAGACCATGTCAAAAAAAATCCAAAGGATTTCATGGAAGTTTTATGGCCATCTAGAGCTGATTTTGGGCCTGTATTTTGGGATCTTGCCATTCTTTATTGCAGCAATGTTCGGGAGAAATTTTCTAGAAAAATAAATAAGGTTTTGGAGTTTTATTTTGTGTGGTATGGAGCTAAGAAGCTAGAGGAAGAAAAATAGAGAAGGAAAGAGGAAATCACAAAGGGTTTTTAGTCTTCTTCATCTCGAATCTTTCAGGGCAACAGTTTTCTTGTTTTTATATATGCAATATTTTACAAATAAATGCATACGTCAGTTTATTCCTCTTCTAGGTAATGAGAAATATGGATTATCTTTTGTGGGTATTAATAATTTCGAATCAATCCTTTATGGGTATTTGGAAAATGTGTTTAGTTTATTATGGATAATATAGATTTCAGATCTCTCAAGTATGAGAACTAATGATTTCATTTTTAATCCTTACTTTATATTTGAAATTAAATAAGGTTATTTACTTGGGTGTTGAGAGAAGATTTCTTGACATTTTCCTATGGGTTTTGGTCTGATCACCAAGGTACATTTTTAAATGTTGGAATACTGCATTTTTGTTGATTCATTGATTTGCTTTAGTTGTTATAAGTTGTGTTATTTACTGCTGTAACAATTGTTTGAAGTGTTGTTTTTCTTTATTGATTTATTTGTTGTTGTAACAGCTGTTGGAAGTGTTGTTTTCTTTATTGATTTGTTTGTTGCTGTAACTTGATGCAGCATTGGCTGTTATAACATTGATTTTTGGGTAATTCCTTACTGTGTGTAGATAATATTTGACGTGTTATTTTGTTGTAACATTAGCTGTCAAAACACAGTGCTTTGGGGTGATTTCTATGCTACAAATTGCTATCAGATTGTTGTTTTCTTTACTGCAACTTTTGCTGCTAGTACGCTGCATTTTGATAAATGGTTAATGTGGAATCATTTGCATAGCATTTGAAAGAATGTTTTGCTATGACATTTTGTCAAATGATTAGTGTGAAACCATTTGGATAGAAAATTTATAGAATGCGTGTTGTGACATTTCATCAAACATTTGATATGCAGTCTTTTATTGACATAAATATACGAGTTTGGATTATGTAATTTTATCATGCTGCTGAAATGCATTCTTGGATTATATTGGAATTTTATATTATGACATTTGGTCATACAGATCTCATGCATTCTTGGGTATAAATGATATTTTGTTCCTCTTAGAAATTATGTTATGTTGCTGATCTGATTTGGCATAAAGTTCATTGTAAGAATTGTAAAGTGAATTTCATGTTGATGCTTTGACAATTGCTTATCATGCCTTCTCCTTTTTATATGGAGCCTATATGTGACATTTCTTCAAACAGCTGGTATGCTGATTTGATTTGGCATGAAATAATATTATGAAATGCATTATGTAATCATCCTTATGTGAGGTAAGTTTTATGCATTTTCATGTAAGATGGTTAAAGACACCACTCTTGAAAGATATTCAGTAATTTGGTTAGTTCTTGCCATGTATACATACTTTTTGAAATCATTATTATAATAACGAATGAATTAGTATGCTGATGCATGACTGTATATTCTGAATACATTTTCATTTGTAGAATACTACATATATGAAAATGGAAATCCTTGCTAGTTCAGTTTGAGTTTCTGACCCCTTTGTGGAAAATACAGGCCATTCTGGAGATAAGGGAAAGGAAATAATCTGAAGGGATTCAAGCTGATTTCAGATCTTGATTAGTTACTTTTATATTTTAGTTATGGAATAAATTGTACTTGATGTACTACTAGAATAATTAGTATATTATATAAGCTTATGAGGCTCTTTGCCATTGCATGTAACCTTATAAGATTGTATTGAGATATTGAAAATAATGAAATGTCCTTTGGACTAAAAGCTGATTTTTAGCAATATGTTTAGCACAGATGATTTGTTTGTATAATTTTATGATTTGATTATTTGAGAAATCAACATATCAATTTAATAACGGGAATAATGGGAGTTAGAAAAAAAAAATTGGACCTCGGTTTTTGAGGTCCTTATAGATCTCCTTCATCAGCATTGGCCACCATAGTCATTTATAGGTGAGATAATTTCTCTTGCATACGTACACTTCTGTTTGGCAAATTTTGGTCTTCTTCAAATGTATCACTGAACTCTTGGAAATATTTGTGGCTTCATGTTATTTGCATTCTCTTGATTGAATCCCAAGGTTTGAAACTTCACATGGGCAAAGTGGATCTCTCACTTCATCATCCTTGTTGCTTGAAAGTTCTGACCATTTGATTATATGTGGTGAGTTTTTTCTTGGGCCCAATCTACATTATGAATTATAGATCTATATTTTTCCAAGTTCTGGGTATCTATACGTGTTCGGCCATTGCTAAAATGAGCTTCGAAAAGAGTCTGTGATTATGTGTCTTCTATTATGAAACTCTAATTTACTTTGTACTTTCTTTTGTTTTACTATGGTGGACATAGAGTACTTTCCTCTTTTTGAATATTCATACTTCATCCTCTTCTCTATATGAGTTCTTTGTGCTTTAACTTCCCCGATAAACTGTTACCTCATCATTTGTTGAGAATATTATAGAAGATGGTTATGATTTTCTACAAATATAGTTTTGTACATTACTTTAGGTCCATTCTGAAATCTTTGGCTCATTTTTGTATTCTGGAGAATCCATTTGTTACAATTCATTGTTTCAGGATCAACTTGATTCTTTGAAATCTTGTAGCACCCTTTGAGAATACTTTCTTTAATCCTTTTCAAACTGAGATCACTTGAACATTGAATTTTCTAATGAGATGAGTGTTTGAAATGCAATTGTTTTCTGAAAATCATATCTATTATTTCTTGAACTCTGTTTAATAACTCCTGAATGTTGAACAATTCAAGTTTTGTGAAAAAATGTAGTTCCATTTTCTTTTGTGCAATTCAATGTTGTACTTGAGCTTCACCTGTAGTTCAACTAGCTTTGATTTTTATCTTCTTCACTTACAGCAGCTAGCATTTGAAATTGATTATTTCCGTAGCAACTAGCTTTGCCCGTAGCAACTGAAAATTTATAGTGTTGATTTTTATGGCGAAGCCCTTTCAAATTTTTTTCCAAAATTATCTCTTTATTCCTTTCAATTGTGATCCTCTCTTTTAGCCAAATATCATCTTTTAAATTCTGATTTTCTTTCTGTTACAAGTGCATCTATTGCTAGTCTCTCTTCTACACTGTAACTTCTTCTATTTCAGAATAGTTGTTGGAACTTTGAGTTACATTCTTCCTTTTATTGCATGAACTTATGACTTGTCTATTCTTCTCTTTGGCTGCAACCTGTACCTGCACACTTAGAAAATAGTTTTTTAAAACAATTAGGCTTTTTGGCCTCTCTTATGTCCATGTTTTTCTTATTTCTTTTCTCCTTCTTCTTCCTGAGTGAATAAAGCATGCATGTAGTTTATTCTTCAAGTAGAATACATCTCATGTTAGGAGAAGATCCGTATGCACGAAGTAGGATAGTGTAGGAATATGAATTGATCCCTGAGCTCGTAACTGACAGTTAATTATTTTCTTCTTTTTCTAGGAACAATGGCTTCTACAATGAAGATGAAGGAGAAGGAAAGGTGGAGATGAAGATGTTTCAATCGAAGAATAGAAACCCCAAGGCAATGATGGGTTCACTCATACTCATTTTCCTTCTCTTTCATGCATGTGTACCTTTCTTTTTAGTAGTTATACTTTACTTTTCAGTTACATCCCATGGCTTGTGTGGGAAACATTTGACTCTCCTTGTGAATAAAACATTGAATTCTGAAAATGAGTTGTGTATTTCCTTGTGCATTCTAGGTTTTCTGTATGGATTGTATAATGAACTAAAAAACTCAGTAACATAATTGAATGTCTTAATCATGAAGGAAAGAACATTGATGAGAACTTGTAACATTCAGTAATGAACTCTGATTTTCTGTAATCTGCATTTTTGTTTGCTGCTTCAAAACTCAGCACTTCACCTAATTTGTAATTTTTCATCTTCATCAAGACAACATAGTTGTCCTTTGGGGCTTTGTGTTCTTTTGCTGAGGATGACATGAAATTATAGACTATGTGATCTGTTCTACTTTGAAACAACACACATAACTACAGATTTCATTTAATCTTATAACTAATTCAGTAGTAACAAATAACATCAAGACTTCCTTAGCTTAGGTATACTTCACCCAAGACTTTTCAACGTAACAAATAAGTTTCAAGTTGCCCATTTTGCACAAGTGCAAAAATTGTCAACATTTCTAGCGATCCTGTGGGGAAAGCTGCCTGCTAGCTTAAATACTAGTGCCTTGCTCTTGTCCATTGGGCATGGATTCTAAGCATGTAACCAAAATTTTCCTTTCCGAAAGTCCAACCCTTCCAAAATGAACTAAAGTTGGGAAAGGATATGGTGAACTAGATCACGTGCACGAATGCACTTATTGAATTGAAAAACATTGCAATGTGCAGGAACTGCACTTATTGAAAGGAAATCCTAATCTACCCTACTCTAACTAGCAGCAACTGAGGCTAAACAAAACCTGAAATAGGAAGTGAAAAGTAGCTCACCTTTCTCCAAAACTGAGGCCATGAATTCAGCTCTAGAAACCAGCAAAGTGACATAGCTAGGAATGAGACATGTGTCGTTATTTCACTCATCAGATCAGTCCATGAACTGGGAAGCACCTCTATCTGATCTATAATCTATTTTGGCATAATTTGAGGCTTTATATTGATTAACAGATGACTCACTTTCGTGCTCCAAGACAAGCATGAAATCTGGCAATACTATAGTTGGGTAAGAATCAGACAAATATCGAATAGGACAAGGCCTCTTCACAACAAAATTGTTTACATTTTGATTTGATATTTGAATCATGAATATTGTTTTCAACAATGAGCTCTTTCTGAAGCTTGTCCTGGAGGTTGTTTTGTCCCTTCCAATTACTGTAAATCATATTGAAACTTCTTGAGGTCCACTTTTGTTCTGTAAGTTGTCCAATGACTGTTGTAAGGAACCTTTCAACACTTCTATCAAATGATTCTACATTTCTCAGATCCTCCATGCAGTCTAAAAACTCAAGTTCCTCCTCTTCTTCTTCACATGCACTATCCAGATACATGGTACAGTCAAACAACTGAAGATCGTCTTCTTCATTTTCATAAGTACTTCTATGAAGTTGTTGTTCTGAATCAGCCTGTTGGACATTCTAAACTGATCTGAACATACTTCAACTCCTTCAAACTGTTGTACCACAACTGATTCTTTCATCTTGATCATTCTAGTTTGACAAATAAATTGTAAGATCAAAACTATCTAGTTTTCTTGCACAAGATCTGATTTGAGCAACATGTTGTTCTGAGACATTCTTCTCCCAAAATGGTTCTTCCAGGAGGGAAAATAAAGATCTGTAATCAATAGCATCTCTTCCTCTTTTTTAATTACAAGAGGGACCTTATCCACCAGAGGTTCTTTGGATGCTGAAACTACAAAATCAGTTAGTTCTATAGGCTTCTCTTCACCTATGCAGTTTTCCAAGTCTAACAAGAAATCATCAACCTCAAGCTGTAAACTTGAAACACAATTTTCTTTAATTTCAACCTCCTTTTTATTCAAAATTGATCTATCCTCTTCTAATATGGTTGTAAGCTATGTGAGTATGGTGCCTTTATGCACACTACACTCAGAATATGTAGATTCTTGATCATCTTCCAACTTCTCTTGATCTGCTGGAAAAATAAATTATACCTTTTGCGTGGTTCCTTTTTCCAATTCTGGAATAAAATCAAACTGAAACTTTGACATCCATCCATGTAAGTTCTGCAAGAATTCCAGCCTATCTTTGTCTTCTGATAGCTACCCCTCCTGCTTGATCTTTTGATTCTCTATTTCATGTACTGGAAGTATGGGTAAAGGAGTGGGCTTAGTTTCAGGTTCAACTGGAAAATTTTGGACAAGAGGTTGGGGAATAAGATCTGTATTTGGAACAACATCTAAACACCAACTTGGACACTTAATTTTGACTTCAGTATGTGATTGTGAGGTCGAAAAAATAGGAATTCCAGCAGCTTGATAGTTGGGAAACTAAGGAATAGGCTGCATTGGCTGGCAAGGAGAATTTATAGGCACTGAATTTTGACAGGGAAGGTAAGTAGGAACATCCCATTAACAGGGTTCCCTATCCTGACACCTATCATTCGTCATTGCTGTCGATTTCTCAATTTGTTCCTTGATAGCTAAATACTATTGCTTCAAACTATTAAACTAAATTCTAAGATTTCTTTTCCTTTCATACTCAGCATAACCCTCTGTATAAATTTGACCTTGAACAACATATTCCTCATATTGGTAATCATTTTGGTATACAGGGTTTGGGTTATAAGGGTATTCATTCTGATAAGGGTTATAAAACTGATCTGAAGGAGAAGGTGGATAAAAGGACTATTGATTTGGCTAATAATATTGCTGAAAGTGAGGATTCATGGTTGCAGGACCTCATAAAATACTGAACTATGAAAACAAAGTATGCTATTCACAAAAAAAATGGTAACAGAAAAATAACAGATCTGATTTTCTTGAAAAATACCTGAAGACTATAGCTGAAAAATTTTAATACTTGTTGAAAAGTGCTATACTGATCTGGAATCAGATTTACAGAGTCACTAGATGAGTTCTGCTTCGGATCTTGAATCTTCAGAACACATCAATAGTAGTTTTTCCAAAACTACTATGCATGGTGTCTGATCTGGGTGTGAATGATGAAACACCTCTAAAAGTGAAACTTTTAGTTGTGTGAGTGTCCCACCGGGCATGCCAAAAACTGTTATCTCTCGAAAGTGCACCCTGTAGAGAGATGGCTGCAAGTTTTCTAAGCTTGCACAAATGATCTCTCTCTTTCGTAGATACAATGGAAACACCTCAGGTCTGTGGGTATACCTATTTTGAGGTGAGTCTCTGGTATCAAGGCCAGTTCCTTATTGGTGTATCCTAAACTAATTTCTGGGAGTTTGAGAGTAAAAGATGACTGTAAAATGATTAAAACTAAGGTGATACACCAAATTTGTATGAGGGCTTTGACTGAGTATATGCACAACTGATTTGGGAAGGATTCTTGATGCACGAACCAATATTTTTTTACAGAATGTCTAAGGGAAAAACACTTGATTGTACTGAGGGAGAATCACAACAGTACTAATAAGTTAACATGCACATTAAAATTAAGCAGAAAAGACTGAATTTGTAGTAGGGTAAGGTGATTGATCAGGGAATTTGCATTCACAAGATTAATATGAACATACACAAGATTGCAAAATAACTTGGAAAGGCATGGAATACTTCACACTCAGAGGGAAAAACTGGCAAAATTTGCTTCAATACTCATATATCCAAAAGTCCTCCAGAAGTTCCTTTCCCTTGTGCTTTGCAAAGGCACACAATATATAGAAAAATAAAGTTCACCCTCTTCCTAAAAATAGCCTAAGGCTTGTACTCACCCATGCATCTTATTTTTATCCTTTATTTAATAATAGATAAAGGAATAAAAATAGAGCATGCAATTACAAATAGGCATTATTAGCCTTACTTACATTACAGTCAAACTGGAGTTGACTGTTCTATTTTTAAGAAAAGAAGGATAAATAATTTGCTAAAAATAAGGTTGCTTGCTAGGCAAGTCTCTTTCCATGAACATGCAACTCTGTCTTCTTCTCTATTTCTTCTCTATCCTGTTGTGAAGGCATGCAAAATACAACTCCCTGTATGTGAGCAAAATAATTACAATACTTAGCAATATTTGTAAAAATAATTCCTCCTATGGGGACCACCTACTATGTGCACATGTTCTGATATTGACATCTCCTTTGGCCATGGCATAATAATACATTCGACCACCCCTTTGATTTGTTTGGGCATAAACTAAGCAATAATATAGTTTTAATAATTAAGCCCCTTTGCATAACACATGGTGTATTATATAGTCTGCCACCTTTGATTATGCTGACCTTAGCACATTATAATATTCACCTTTTCGGTGATCGTGATATATGATTTGGTCACCCTTTTAAAATTATTTGAAGTGTGCACTTGGGTTAAACTTGAAATTCATTTACAATGATTAATTTGGAGGACACATGGGTTGTCCCCTTCCACGGTGACTCACCCCTTAGTGACTTGGTCAGTGGCATCAACTCTGGTCAGGTTAACTATTACCCTTGTGGTTTATTTTGAAATTTTGTGCCTTGTTCTTTGTCGTTGATCTTTGTACCCTGTCTGATCTCAGACCGTCGATTTATGACCTGTGATTAGGGTTTTGGCTGGCATTTAATATGGGCGGTGGCATCCTTACCCAGGTGGTTAGCATTGATTGTTGTGATGATTTGAGGATGTTGATCTTGTGTCCTTGGTGTTTTGATGCCGTCGATATCTGACTGTGGTTGAGTTTGAGTTAACCCACTTCTTGGGTCCAGGCAGGTAAAAAGAACTTGACCCTAAAGCACATTCATTTTGGATTTTTTAGTTGTATGGGCGAAGCCCTGGAAAATATTCTCCTGACGCCATTATTTTTTCTATCGAGCTCATCTTTCACTATACTTGGAGCTCCTTCTCTGCAAAAGACTCTCTGTCATATCAGGTTTCACGGTTTCTGTGCAGTGGTCATGCTTTGGTCATTTTTGAGATTTTTCCTGTAAATCCATTTTTCTTTCCACCATGGCTGCTACTTCAAGCTCAATCTGTTCTGTTTGGTATTTTTTGGCAAAGCCTACAAGATCCGAGTTTGCTTTGTGAGTTGAAAATTTGATATCTGTGCCATTTCTTTCTTTTGATCTGGAATCTGAGATAGCTCTGAGAAATGGTTTCTTGCAACGGCCTCCATGGCAAGTTTTTGAAGCTCGATTATTCTCTGTTCTTCGAGATCTCCTTAGTCTATTGGCCACCATAGTCATTTATAGGTGAGATAATTTCTCTTGCATACATACACTTCTGTTTTCTTTTCTTCTTCAAATGTATCACTGAACTCTTGGAAATATTTGTGGGTTATGTGATTTGTTTCTCCTGATTGACTCCCTGGTTTGAAACTTCACGTGGGCCTGTGGACCTCTTGCTTCTTTATCTGGTCATCATCTACAGTTGCTTGAAAGTTCAATTGACCATTTGATTATCTATAGATATGTGAGATAATTTTTCTTGGGCCCAATACCTGCATTATGAATTATAGATACTGTATTTTACTATAGTTCTAGGTATCTGTCATGTTCGGCCATTGCTAAAATGAGCTTCGAAAAGAGTTTGTGATTATGTGTTTGCTGTTATGAAACTCTAATTTACTTTGTACTTTCCTTTGTTTTACTGTGGTGGACATAGAGTACTTTCCTCTTTTTGGATATTCATACTTCAGCCTCTTCTCTGTATGAGTTCTTTGTGCTTTAACTTCTGGACAATTGTTACCTCATCATTTGTTGAGAATATTGTAGAAGATGGTTATGATTTTCTACAAATATAGTTTTGTACATTACTTCAAGTCCATTCTGAAATATTTAGCTCATTTTTGTATTCTGGAGAATCCATTTGTTACAATTCATTGTTTCAGGATCAACTTGATTCTTTGAAATCCTGTAGCACCCTTTGAGAATACTTGCTTTAATCCTTTTCAAACTGAGATCACTTGAACATTAAATTTCCTCATGAGATGAGTGTTTGAAATGCAATTGTTTTCTGAAAATGAAAATCATATTTATTGATTTCTATTGTATTTTTTATGAAACTATGCAGTAACATATTATTTCTGTCTGTTTACAACTCCTGCATGTTGGACAATTCAAGTTTTGTCAAAAATGTAGTTCCATTTTCTTTTGTGCTTCAATGTTGTACTTGAGCTTCACCTGCAGCAACTAGCTTTGATTTTTATCTTTTCCCGCAGCAACTAGCATTTGAAATTGATTCTTTCCCATAGCAACTAGCTTTGCCATAGCAACTAACTTTTCCCGTAGCAACTAAAAATTTATCTACCCGTAGCAACTGAAAATTTATAGTGTTGATTTTTATGGCAAAGCCCTGTCAAAATTTTTCCAGAATTATCTGTCTTCATTCCTTTCAACTGTGACCTTCTCTTTTAGCAAAACATCAGCTTTCAAATTCTACTTTTTCCTTCTGTTGCACGTGCTTCTATTGCTAGTCTCTCTTCTACACTGTAACTTCTTCTATTTCAGAACAGTTGTTGGAACTTTGAGTTACATTCTTCCTTTTATTGCATGAACTTATGACTTGTCTATTCTTCTCTTTGGCTACAACCTGTACCTGCACACTTAGAAAATAGTTTAGAAAATAATTAGGCTTTTTGGCCTCTCTTATGTCCATGTTTTTCTTCTTTCTTTTCTCCTTCTTCTTCCTGAGTGAATAAAGCATGCATGTAGTTTATTCTTCAAGTAGAATACATCTCCTGTTAGGAGAAGATTCATATGCACGAAGTAGGATAGTGTAGGAATATGAATTGATCCCCGAGCTCGTAACTGACAGTTAATTATTTTCTTCTTTTTCAGGAACAATGGCTTCTACAATGAAGATGAAGGAGAATGAAAGGTGGAGATGAAGATGTTTCAATCGAAGAATAAAAACCCCAAGGCAATGATGGGTTCACTCATACTCCTTTGCCTTCTCTTTCATGCATGTGTACCTTTCTTTTTAGTAGTTGTACTTTACTTTTCAGTTACATCCCATGGCTTGTGTGGGAAACATTTGACTCTCCTTGTGAATAAAACATTGAATTCTGAAAATGAGTTGTGTATTTCCTTGTGCATTCTAGATTTTTTCTGTATGGATTGTATAATGAACTAAAAAACTCAGTAACATAATTGAATGTCTTAATCATGAAGGAAAGAACGTTGATAGGAACTTGTAACATTCAGTAATGAACTCTGATTTTCTGTAATCTGCATTTCTGTTTGCTGCTTCAAAACTCAGCACTTCACCTAATTTGTAATTTTTCATCTTCATCAAGACAACACAGTTGTCCTTCGGGGCTTTGTGTTCTTTTGCTGAGGATGACATGAAATTACAGACTATGTGATTTGTTCTACTTTGAAACAACACACATAACTATAGATTTCATTTAATCTTGTAACTAATTCAGTAGTAACAAATAACATCGAGACTTCCTTAGCTTAGGTATAGTTCACCCAAGACTGTTCAATGTAATGACGAAGTTTTGAGTTGCCCATTTTTGCACAGCTGCAAAAATTGTCAATAGTTACCAAGACACCCCATCTAGTCATTTAATCAAGTAGCCCAATCCTTCTTAGATCACTTCTCCATCAACATTGTTAAGGAGGTTACCATGAATGATCTTTATTCCACACAACAATACAACGATGATTCTATCGTTGATTTTTCGATCGCTAGCGCATCCTAATTAACCAACTCACATTTCAATTACCTCAAACTGAACTCATGGAGTTATTTACTCGGGCTTGTGCTAGACACATTTTACCAACCCTGTAAGTACAAACCTTTCACACTTTTGATGAGGCATTCACCATGGCACGGAAATTGGAAATTCATGCTATCAAAGAAAATAGAATTCAACTTTGTAACACGAACATCACGTTCAAGTCAAATGATGCTTCTTCATCTTTGAAACCCAAAAACAACTATTCAAAATCCAAAGGATCTTCAAACGTTGTAGTTCTCAAGCCTAGCCCCCCTCATCAATCAAACCCATCCAAACCTCCCTCTAATCTCTCTCCCGTCCAAGATTTCTAGCTCATATGAGAACAATGAAAGTACATTTTGATAGGAGAATCTTATTCTTCTATTTTGGAAAATCTTGTTAAAGTTAGTGCCATTACCCTTCCACCTATAAAGCCACATACTGGTTTTGACCCTTAGTGACTTATGCCCACATGATATAAGGAACATGACTTTTATAACTATCATCGTGTTAAAGGTCATAGTGAAAATAACTACATCACCTTCAAGAATATCATCCAAGAAATGTTAGACAATGAATATCTAGTCTTGAATAACTCGAATGCACCCGCCAACCAAAACCTACATATCTTCAAGAATCAATTTCGTAATCATGCCACTTCTTCCAACCAAGCTGGTGACACTTCAAATAATGATAGCAATGTCTGTGAGGTCCATGCTATTGTCGATGACATACCAGGTTTCTTCCCAATTGCCTCATGTTCCTTCCATAGACAAAATCCTAGCCCAAGCTCCCCTACTTGCACAAGAATCTATTTTTATCTACTCCTCCACTCCAAGAGGAACCCCCTATATTTTATCCTTTACTCGTGGAAGAGCCCATAATTAGCACGCTTGCCTTTGACCTCTTAAATTTCTGATCAGCTGTCACTGACACCTCTCCTACTCATAGGAGATACATTTCCATAGCCTACACCATCACAAGGAGAGTTAACCTCTTCCAGCGCATCCTCTCCTCTACCTATAGAGGATCCTATAGAAATACCATTGCCTTTAGATGACGATACACCATCGGACCTTCAAGATCCTGTTGATCTGATTTCGAATCTCTTACCCCCATAGTCTGAGGCTATCCATTTACTTGTATCACAAACACATTTCATGGGGATCGCTACCCAATATACATCGGCCCCGCTTACGATAGTACCATTTTCACATTTAGATGATCGCCTAGACTATGTTGATAGAGCTTTACTTTAGGGATGCCTTATGCTTCCTGTTTCAACACAAATGTAGTTGTCACTCAACAACACCTCCACTATCTACCCAAAAGTGTTTCGAGCAACCAAAACAAACACAACCACAACTATTGCAACACCTTCCACATCATCACCCATGACCCAACTCACACCTTTACCCATAACCCAACAAACATCAACACCCAAATACCTACCCAAACCTACATCACCTCCCTTACCTAAGCCGATCGCTACCTTAGGGGTCATACCGACAGCTAGCCTTACTCACCCACCCATCAAATTAGATTTAGCCACATCTTCCAAAACTAACACTAAACTTATTTCGGCCCCTAAAAAGAAGACCCAACCTCCTAGGACTCGTACACCAACCTCACCTACCACACCATTATCACTTTCACCTCTTCCATCCATCCTACGACCTCACCCCTCGACCCCGACCAAACAACCTCCTTCCACTAGAAAACCAAGAGCACATCAACCCATCTCTATATCATGGGCCTCTAATATACCCAAGTGATCCACACAACTTCCACCCTCACCTGTAGCCTTCTTACCACCCATACCTCCACTACCATCCATAACTTCTTCCCTACCCATGACACTTCCTTCTTTTCCACTCAAACCTTCTACCCAACCTCTACCGACCACCTACGCAGCACCTCAGTTACCCCTGTGGGTAACCTGTCCTCTTCCACTACCTATTTTTCCCTCTACATTTTGTACACCTGTGTCACCTTTTCCCAAAAAGGGGAAACCTAAAGATAAAAATCTGCTACCCTCCAATAAGATAGTTAAAAAAACCAAACCTTCCACCGCTATCTCTTCTACCGTGACCATATCTGAGAAGATGCAACCAATACCTAAGACCACTCCACAAACCAAATTAGTAAACCAAACCATTCCCCCTCCTATAAATCCTCTTCCTCTATAATCAGCCATACCTGTACCCAAACCTCACATTCACCTCCCATTGTGATCCACTAGTAGGGTCCTACGCCAAAATCTTAACCAATCTCCTTGAAACTTTTGTCATCACATTACAACCTCTTATACCTTATGGCCCACTCAAACCCAAACCAAAAGGGTTTGATGAAACTAAAATCTGTGCCTACCATCATGTGCTAGGACACAATGTAGAGAACTATAAGGCTTTAAAAACTGCTCCTATCCAATTGTGTCCTCCCGAAGAAAATTTTGATGATGACGATATTCTTGATGAGGACCTCATTTCACCTTCACCAATTTCCCCAGAGCCTCTTCCATTACCTACTTAAAGACCAATATCTCCACCCCACAAATTTTTGATCCACCCCCAAGATTTGAGATTAATATGGTCTGTATAAGAGAGTTGACCAAACCACCACCCAAATTCCAATGCGTGCCCTACTCATTTCACAAGGATCGTATCCCCCACTAGAGATTTATCCCTCATGTCGCTATACCTTCCATGACACACCCTCTTCCTCCACCTCCCCTCAAATTAACATGGTTCATGTTACCACCCGTGCTCAGAAAGACAAGGGAAAGGAAAAGGAAACTATCCCATCAACCAACCCTACACCTAACATATCATCTCGTACCCATACCCAAAGTTACCATTTAAGATCCTACATATCCTATTTCTGATGGGGTCACACATCGCAAAATTATCTAACAACTACACCAATCCCCCCTCAAAATGTCTTTATATGACCTCGTCTAAACCTTTGAGTCACATCATCAAGCCCTCATGGAGGTCCTTCAATCTATTGAAGTCTTACCAAATGACCCCATGCCTATTTCCTCCATCATTACCCCTCACCACGTAGCCTCTCTCACTAGGTCATCACCTTCCTCTATGCCTCCACCTACTCACCGAGCATCCACCCTCAGCTTTTCAAATGAAGAGATCTCTTACTTCCAGTCCAATGACCCCAATCCTACTCTTTTCATCTCCATCTTTATTGAATAATAGATGCATATAATGCATTATGATCAATGGTGGTGCTAGTATTAAAATCATCTCCTCCCATGCATATGACCAAATGTGTATACCTACCAATTTCATGCATGGTAACCCCATTATGTTGCACTCCTTCAATGAAGCCATGACCTCTACCCTAGGCACCATCATTCTCCATGTTCATGTAGGTCCCCAGACTATCCTAGAAGTTTTCTATGTCCTAGAGTGGGAGTTCCAATATAATCTATTTCTTAGCCGACCTTGGATCTGCGTCATGGGTTGTGTCCCTTCGAACTTACACCGTTGTGTCAAATTTGAACATGAGGGACATAACTACACCGTCCCTACCAACCCATCACCTTTCAAGACCTGTAACATGTTATACTGGCCCAATGATGTGCTTGTACTAGTCAAGGCATCTACCACTATCCCTACTTCGCCTTCACCTACTAGCCCATCTACCCGAACTGCGACCACTTCTTCTACATCTAACCTTGCTATCCCCACTGTAACTACAACCTCTACCGCTGACTCACTTGTTTCCCCATTGTCTAGTGAGCCATCCAACCTTGCTACCCACATACCAACTACTAATCCCTTAGAAGGTGTATTTCAATGCCTCACTCTAGGGGAATACCACCTATACAATATCAAAACCTTCCTCACCCAGCAAGAGTATGGGAACCTGTGCCGACACCTTAGTTATGACATCTGTATAGGTGAGGTTTTGTAACATCCTCTATTTATACATTAGAACAAGTAATTTTTTTTTTTTGATAAATGCATCCTGGTTCTAAATACATAATTTAGAACTCACAAATCAAAACAACCATTCTTATAACAGATAACCATATGCAGCTGTAATGACTCAGAGTACCTCCGATCTATTCATTCCATGACTCGGTAATCTACCGATCTATTCATGTGTATTAAGAGTTGGTGTTTTTATTTAACACATCACTCTTGCAGGTTCTCTTCCCTAATCTGGGATTCAGAATGCTCTGTCTAAGGAACCTATCTGAATAATTGTTACCATTATTCATCGGCATCTCATCCCTTAGACTAGGTGACTTAGGACAACGCAATCAACAACTTGCGATACTTTGGCCAAAGATTTGAAACATACTGCTTATGTCTCATATTCCTTGATGGCATACTCATCAATCTGGAATACGTCCTTCACCCCATTCCTATGTTATGTAGAATGTCTTATACTGACTTTTGTCAGTCTCTCCTATCCCAAGTTATTCACTCAGGAACGGATTAGTAAGGTGACAACGTTATATGGATGCTCCCGAGGACTAGGGATACGCTGACATACTGGGTCAACCCTAGTTAAACCAGTGTGTCAAGATACCCCGAGTCTCCTAGGCAGCCTTATAACGTGACCACATTCCTAATCAGTCCCAGAGTAACTTGTTCGAGTTTAAGGTGTAAATCTTAACGATCAATGCAAAGGGTGTCGTCATAAGTCACCTGCATTGTTGTATCTTCGAGAAGATCCTAATCTTCTCGAAGGTACAACCCTGCAGTTGACTTGTGCTGTCAACCTTTAAATCCGCCTCGAAAAGATCTACTTATTAATAAGTGTTACATACGTTGAGTTTAAATTATACCATAAGACGCTCCCTTAAGGTTAGTCTTTCCCAATCCCTGGGTTCCTCACCTTAGAATTACATTTCCTTAGTAAAACCCATTACACAAGAGAAGTTATTAGGACTAGAGGTCCCCTCAAGGAGTTCATAGAATATACATAATTCTAAATCAACGAAATTGGACAATAACCCTCATCTTCACATGAGATTGCCAACCAAACCCTTTTTAGGTTTATATCAGTTCTCATAACTGAATTTATATCTTACTTATTAATATCGAGATATAGTGATTAAGAATCCAATTAAACGTCGTCTTGACTTAGATCAAGACTAGGAAGTAATAATTTATTCAGCTTGTTTAGCTTCCTGCTCAGGTTTATTTTAACCCTAGCTTCTAGAAAGACAGTGATCTAAATTCCAATTTAGCTTTAGATAGAACATACTAGAACTACTAAACAATCATAAGTATTCAGTCACATATTCTTGCAAGCTTACATTGATAATCACAAAAGTCTCCAAATTATACAATAATAACAATGCTCTCAAGATCATTTGAACCGAAGAAGGTCAAACTATCAAGATACGAATACAAACACATAAGTAACAAATATCTCTTTTCATTCCCTTCAAGCTAATCAAATACATTTTATGCATTCAGCATACTTGATACAATACTCAACAGAAAAAGAACATCTTTCCTCATATAGTACATTTAGAGAATCAAGCTGTAATTCATCATAAAACCAAATTAAACAATCTAAACATCCTATCAGATCTGCGTGCTTTTACCACTTACGGCAACCATCTGTAAAAATTGTCAACATGGGTCAGTTCGATGAACTGAGCATGATAAGCACTAACTCTTAAAACAATTGCAATCCACCAAATTTTTTCATTAAACAACCTGTTTAAATGAGATCATTTCACCAAACAAGTAAACATATTTCAGACTATGCTTTTGTAATACAAACATGACTATAAACGCGTAACTCATATTATCGTTACTGAATAGTCCTAGATACCTTTCAAATATTTCATCAAAATATTAGAGATCAAGAAGAACGAAAGTATCCAAAACAACTATCCATCAGAATCCCAAGGACAGCAAACATCAGACAGACCATTACATTCAACATAGTAAAATGAATATCATAACAAATCATGATTCCATCAATATGTTAAAAATAGTTCCAACGGTTAGATCAAAATATATCAACATATACTTTACAATAGATGAGAAAGAAAACGAGTCATTCATATTTCCCTTCAAACAAGCTCATGACTGTACCGTCTCCTTGAGAGTAAAAGCATTCACCTTATACACATACGAATAAGTCAGACAGGCCACAAGAAGAACCATAGTTTTATTAAAATTTAAATATAACAATTTCCTGTAGCTTACTAGCAGTACAGTAGCTCTCATGCCAAGGCAGTGATGAATAATTTATCAAATAGACTCCACATAACCTCCCATATGAATCGACAAACAAGAAATTATTCAATGCCATCGCCTGTCGAGGTACAGTCGACAACTCTTTAGTTCAGTCAAGCTCAAGACTATATATTCATGCTAACGGAAGATGTAATCATGTTCAAACACAAGAACAATCCCACTGAGTCAAAACTCACATCAACATTCAGTTCAATTTAATCCCTACTAAAACACAGCAAGGACAAAAATCGAGAATCGAGCCAACATACAACATAACATGGGCTCCAACAGTGCCAAATTCAACCAATACTTATATTAAAGGTTTCAATTGAAGTTGAATTCGTATGACAACAAATCAAGAATACTAAAAGTACTCACAGCAAGAACTCCTACAGATGTTACAACATAAATTACTTTTCAGTGTCTCCACCAAAGTTGATAACATTTAGTATTCATAATAACAACAGCATTCATAACCCAGCTTTGAATGAAATTAAAAATACTAGATACCTTTCAAGGACTCTCACTGAGTCAGTATCGACCGAAATCATAACAGGGCTTACACAGAAGTAGAAACACCAGTCACATATCAAGGATTCCAACCATGTGGTACTCTTCAAATAAACTTCTACAGAAGTAGAAAGATACATGATACATATCAATCCAAAAATTCCAATCAAAAAAATATCATACTGTGTTCACATCTGAACTCCTTCAGAAGTAGAAACGTATGGCATTCACGACTAACTTCTACAGAAGCCAAAATACAAGATATATATAAATTTAAGGATTCCAACAGAGCCAATAACAATAAGTGTTCATAATCAAGCTTATACAGAAGCAGAAACACTGGTTTCCTATCAAGGACTTCAACTGAATCCAAACAACAGTATTCACTTTTAAGCTTAAGCAGAAGATGAAATATAAAAATACACCAACTGAGTCTGTACCAAGAAATTCATTTGCTAAGAGAAAGTATTCATATTAAGAAAACTGAAGTAGTATTACCAATTACCCCTCCAGGACTCCGACTGAATCAAACTACCAGTATTCACATACATGACTTCTACAGAAGTCCATAATATACGAACCATTCCAAGGACTCCACAGAGTCATTTTGTGTATAAACAAATATATTGCAAACTATCAACGAGTTAAATCCCATAATTGCAACACAAGGGGGGGAAACAACTTCTACAAAGTCACATTCAAATACTATAAAACAGCAAGTTATCTGTTCAAAAGTAACTTAAGTATTATAGCAAAACCCAACAAGATTCAGTAACCACAACTTATATTACCAACGACAAAACTTATAAAGAAGTCGAAAAATATACTGAACATTCAAACAAAAATCCAACAGTAATCCTTTTCAACAAGTATCAACAGCAAGTATCGACTGTAGCCTGAACCAGACAAGGAAACAATTCATGGGCTCCCACAGAAGCCAAATTCGTATATTTTCCTTGCAACATTTCCACAAACTTAATCCGAAATGCAAAACACAGCAAGATAGTATAATCATTCGAAACAAAATGCACACCCATCAAGGGTTTACTTAAAAAAAAACGAGCCAGTAAGAAGATACAGCAACCAAATCACACAAGGCTACCATAAAAACCAACTGAACCCAAAAATCATTTGAACAGAGTTGTTCTAATGAAATCATTTGAAAGAAAGCAAGATCTTTAAAAGTTAGGGCCTAACATGCCTGGTTATGTTGCTTAAAAATCCGAAGAAGACCACTGAAAGAGCTCGAGCCTTCTCCTCTTTTTCCACGTTAGATTCAACAACAATAACTTGTTATTTCCATGCCTTATAAACTTTCCTTGCCAGAGAAAAGAGCTAGTTACACTCATATTTTCCATGCAACACCAAGTAGACTGGTGCAAAGAACCAGTGATCAGACAGAGAGAAAACCGGAGTGCATGAAAAACCAAACAAACTACCAGTTTTCCATTTTGCATGTCTTCCCGAGAAACCCGAGCTCGAAGACCAAGTTCATTAATTGCATTTAACTCCAAAATTCCTGCTCAATCTCCATTGCCACCGACCGCCATAGTTGGCGATGGATAAAAACAATTCAAAGACCATTTCTAACTTTGGTGACTCTGCCACGTCGGCTCTTGCTAGCCGTTTAAAACTTCTACCATTTACCTGTCCTTCATGCTTATCCATCCCATTTAATGCCATAGAAATTGCCGCCCATGGCTCGCACCCTTTCATAGGTCCCCTTTCTTCCTTGTTCATTAGTTAGGTTAGTAACATAGGTTAGGATTTAAGATAACACTTAGTCTAACCTTCATAGCACTAGGTTACTAACTTAGAACATTTAGCTTATAGCTTAGGCCTAGGTTAGATTAACACTAATCTAACCCATAGGTTATAGTTTAGTTTTAGGTTACTAACCTTAATAAATCCAGTTTAGGTCTAACATTTAGAATGTTCAGAATAAGAACCTACAAACATACATTCACGAAAAGGATTCACTCCTGCACTGCCAATAGGCTAGTTGAATAAATGTATCTGAATTTATTACCTGGCCCACGATCAAGACCTTCCTGATATTACGATATCGGGAACCAATTCATTTAACACGATCAGTCTGAGTTAGACTCCGGAATAGCTTATTCAACGCATTCAGACCTTGCAACCTGCATAAGGTCTATAATTTTTGTTCATCCCGAATAAACTTAAAGCATCACTTGGATCAATGCCACTGATCCCAGGCTAGGTCTTATAGATGGATAAATCCACAATTCATTCCGAGATCAGATTAAACTCAGGTGCAAAAATGAAAGAAATAAAAGAGTCCAATCATATTCTAGACTCAGTCAAAGATCTTCAATTTCAAAGAAGATACAGTACATATCAAGCATGACTTCACAATCAAAGGAACACATCCTTTTACAGAAGAAATCATATATCAACACTTGAATGCTCAGGAGGAAGTAACAACAGTTCAGAGTGTTACAGGTTTTTCCTTATGGTCCTCCCCACCTTTTTATCAATCTAACATATGGGGGAATTGATATGGCCACCTATAAACCCAAACATCCATCTCAATCCCAACCATTTTCATAAAACCTACACTCCCTCACTAAGCTCTGATTTGTTCACACTTTTCTCCACCGGTGCATGAGGAAAGGATTTGGCTTTGGATTTTATGAACAGGGCCACCATACTATCATTTCCTGTACCTCTCATAAACACAATGACCGTAGTGACATTACTTTTGATGTTCCACCTTCCAAGAAGGTTCGTGTCGACCTCATTCAGGATAGAAAATCTTCCCCATCTCATTCACCCTTATTACCATCTTCACTCCCCCAGTCCATAGATCCCAAATCTATTCCTTCTTAAAAAAAAAATCGTAAACACCATTTCCCTGGGACCGCTGACCTATCAACGTGATGGAAAAGCTCCCTCTTCTCTCCCATTCTTGTATCCTGACATGATCGATGATGATATGCCTTCTATTAACATCGTTTAATGTCAGGACGATGAGTCCATCCTCACCTACCTTGGTGTGGAAGACTCTTATATTCATCATTCATTACCCGCTGAGATGCAAACCATGTTAAATGAATCGATCATCGAAATCAACATTAACACTTAGGACGACCCACACATTCTAAAGATTGGTCAATCCTTAGATGCTACTAAACAGGAAGCCTTCACCTCTTTCCTTCAAGACCATAGAAACACGTTTTCTTGGTCCTATACCGATATGCCTGATATTGACCCAAAAATTGTGGTCCACAATATCGTAACCACTCCTGATGCCAAACCCATCAAACAAAAGCTACAAAAAAAATCCATCCTTGCATTTCTCTTCTGGTCAAAGAAAGCTTCAACACCTTCTCTCGGTTTCCTTCATTCTACCCATTGACTATCCCCAATGGATTTCTAACATCGTTCCTATCACAAAGATGACAGAGGAACTCCACATTTGCACGTACTTCTATGACCTCAACCTTGCTTGTCCCGAAAATGATTTCCCCCTACTGGGCATTGACCAACTAGTTGATCTCACCACTAGCCATGAAATGTTATCACTCATGGATGGTTTCTCGGGCTACAATCAAATATTACTAGCTCTAGAAGATCAACACAAGACTACTTTCATCACCCCTTGGGGAAATTTTTGCTATTGAGTCATGCCTTTTGGCCTCAAAAATGCTGGTGCTAAATATCAGTGAGCCATGACATACATCTTCCATGACATCATGCATCACATACTAGAAGATTACTAAGATGATCTTCTGGCCAAATCTAAACATTGAACCAAACACTTGTCCATCCTTAAATTCATCTTTGACCATCTCATCAAGTATCATTTGTGTCTTCAACCAAAGAAGTGTGACTTTGCAGTACTTTCTAGAAAAATCCTAGGTTTCATCGTTTCTTTACATGGCATAGAAGTTGATCCTGCTAAAGTCAAGGCTATTCTGGAAATGCCTCCACCCACTAATCTCTATCAACTTTGAAGCCTACAAGGAAATTTGCAATCTATTTTTCATTTTATCTCATGGCTTTCCGACCATTGTCAACCATTTCATCATCTTCTCAAGAAAGGGATTTCAATCAAATGGGATGATGAATGCCATAAAGCCTTTGAGGAATTAAAACAATACCTCCTTCAACCACCAATGCTCATTCCTCCTAAGGATGGCCAACCCTTTTACCTATATATTTCCACCACTGACCATTCTTTATGTGTCATCCTCGCTCATCACGACGAGCAACAAAGAGAGCAAGAGGTTTATTAAATAAGCCATACCCTTCTTGAATACAAAACTAGATATACTCACAGCTGAAAAACTCTACTTAGCCTTATTTTTCATCACCACCAAACTCCGCCATTACCTACTCAATCACAAAACCTTCGTCATTACTAATATTGACCCATTGGCTATCAGTATGCCAAACCCTATCAACATCAATGTGCCACACGTTGGCTTATGCTTCTTACTGACCTTGACCTCAAATTCATTCATCAAAAGTCCATTAAGGGCTAGGCTATTGCCGATCAACTAGCCAACACACCTATTTCCGGGGATCAACCATTTACCTTTGACTTCCCAAATGAGTCTATCGCTATCTTTTCCCTGGATGAACCCACTTACCAAATGACACTCTTCTTCGATGGTTCCAAGAGTCAACATGGGGGTGGGGCTGGGGTTATCCTCATTCCTCATGATAGTGAACCTATGATTTTTTCTTTCAAACTTGATTTTGATTGTACTAAACAATATTGTTGAATATGATGCACTCGTATTGGGTCTCCAGGATGCTTATGCCTTAGATGTTATGATAATCAATATCTTTGGCGATTCTCAGTTGGTCATAAACCAAGTCAATGGTATATACCAGTGTCGTAATGAGATCCTTCAAAAGTATAAGCATCACGTAGACGTAATTTTGACCACCTTTGACCGTTATACACTTCAAACTACCCCACATTCTACCAATAAATTTAAAGATACCATGACCTCCTTGGCTTCTCAGATACCTGCTTCACCCGCTGACTCTAAAATATTTGTCACCATATAAAGGATAAAATCATCCTCTTATTTACCTCATGAAGTTTACTCCTGTCGGAACCATTACCCCTGACCCACATGACCTTTGGTATAAGAAATATGTAGACTATCTTTTCCTTTCCATTCTACCTGCCGATATCACTCCTAATGGACAACGGGCCTTTCTTAAAAGTTTCTCCCGTTATGTCCTCATGGGTGGTCTCCTTTACAAGCACAGCTTCAATGGCATTCTCTTACGCTGCCTTACAAGTTCTGAAATTCCTTACACCATTAAGGAAGTTCATGATGGAATTTGTGGAGGTCACTTTAGTGGTTTAGTTGTCGGAAAATACATTCTTTTCCTAGGCTATTATTGGCCAACCCTAAACCGCGACTGTTGTGATTATGTCAAATGTTGTGTGAAATGCCAACAACATGCTAATCTCCACCACAAACCTAGTCATGCCTTACAGGTCTCACGAGACCTTTGGCCTTTCTCTCAAAGGGGTTTGGATCTTGTCGGTGAGATCAATCCCCATTCTTCACAACACCACCAATGGATCACAACCACTGCCAAATATTACACTAGATGGGTAGAGGCCATTCCCCTCATTTATACAAAAGTTGAGAAAATATGTGAATTCATCAACCATCACATAATTTTTCATTTTGGTGTTCCTCACCGCCTCATCACTGATAACAAAAAACAATTCAAAAACAAAACCCTACGAAAACTATGTGGTGCTTTCTGCATCCAACTCAGTTTCTCATCACCTTATTACCCACAAACCAATGGTCAAGCCACATCAACCAATTAAACCTTAAACAAAATTCTTATGAAGGTAGTCAACGATACTGGGAAATATTGGCATACACACATTCCTTTCACCTTGTTTCTTATCATACTAGTATTCACACTTCGACTACCACCACACCCTTTTCTCTGGTCTACGGTATTGAGGTTGTCCTACCTCTTGAATTCCAAATCATCTCTCTGCATCTCACTACAAGACATGCTCAACGACGGTGACTTTTTCCAAGCTTGTTTGGCAGGAAATTGAGTTATTAGGTGAACTTTGTATCAATGCTCTTGAAAATCTCCAAATCTACCAAAAATGTATCAAACATGCCTATGAAAAACGTGTTCACGAACAAACATTTTAGGTTGGTGACCTCATCCTAAAGGAAAATCAACATGTAACTATAAAGGATAAAAGTAAACAAGGAAATTTTTCTCCTAATTGGCTTGGACCCTTATGGTTACCCATGCATATGGATCAGGTGCTTATCGTTTGTCTTCACTTGAAGGTAAACCCGAACCTGAGCCCCTAAATGCCTTACATCTTTGACCATTCTATTGTTGATGTCAAGTCCTATATCACTGTTTGTCATTTGATTTCTCATCCCTTGAGTGATGTTCACCTTCCATATTACCCATTTTGAAGATTCATGACTAAACAAGAATCATGTGATTACCCGTCACCATTTTAGCCTTGTCTTCAATATGAGTACCATGGCTCTACTCATAGCATGATACTCATGGATACTTTTCATCTTCTTCAAGATGGAATCCGATGGTTGTTCATCACTTAAAACAACCCCCTTTCATGGTTAAATCATATGTACTATGGTTTTGTCATCCGAACAAGAAACTACCTTGCTCTATAGTCTTTTCCATGATTTAAATGTCAAAAAACAAAAAGGGATGCCACTCCTTGAGTTAAAATTCTAGGAAAAGATGACTCCCTCAAATGGGACATCTCTTCATTCTAATTCCACTGCTATAAATAGACTACTCCCTTTAAGGACAACTATATCATAGTTATTTCACAAATTGAATAAAAATATCTAAAAGCTTCCTGCATAGATTAGCTTCACGAAGACCTCAAGGAGATAATATATTCATCCCATATAGACTTCCCACATCGATCAGTTTATTAAAAACAAACAAATGAAGAAAAAGATTAAATTTTCGTCATGGACTTACCTATTCTTGATCCTAGGTTTCTTGTTTTAAAAGACAAGTTGTCATACACTAAGTTACTCTAAACCGTCTATTCTCACCTCCTTTCCTTTTTAGCCTAATTCCCTCGTTACTCTAGGGACTTGCCACAAATGCAACATTTTGTGATTCTGTAACTTTCTTCACCCTTATAATGGTCCATTACGCACGCCTTTAGGGTCTTACATTCATAAGCCCCTTTTAGGTATGGTTGACTCCTTAGGGTTCTTATCAATTAAGTGGCTCTTTTACCACCTCTTACCATTCACCTTCCTCATCACTTATTGATAATCCTATACAGGACCAGATTATCGACACTTATATTTAAAAACCACTCAACCATTCATGTGACCTAAACTCAACCATGCCTGTGACCTAAAATCAATCATGCCTGTGACCTAAAATCAATCATGCCTATGACCTACATTCAACAATGCCTAACACTTATCAACCCATTCTTCAACTTCATTCTAATCTTCCCTAGCTTATGGGAGAACTACATCAGCTTGAGGTCCTTTTTTACTAGGACTATGTAGGCATATTTTTTAGGGCATGGGGCCCTTGGAAGTTATCTTGCCCATTCTCTACCCTAACCAATTCCCCATTTCCCTTTCCTTTTTCTATTCACATTCTACCCTAGTTAGTTTCCTTTCTATATCAATAACTGGAAATTAAACCACACAAGCAACAATTTCTAAACATCTTTACCATCATAATTTACACATTCATTTCATCACATCTACCATTTCTCCACCATAATCATACATTTTCCTACAAATCATTTTAACATGATCCATACCATCCCAAATTGCACACATTAATGAATTAGAAATTCAATCAACCATAAAACCTAACTCAACTATGCCTAAATCAACCCAAATCCACCATGCCTAAATCAACCCGACTCAACCATGCCTAAATCAACCTGACTACACCATGCCTAAATAAACCTGACTCAACCATGCCTAACCGACCTAACTCCACCATGCATAAATCAACCTGACTCAACCACGCCTAACTGAGCCTAACTCCACCATGCGTAAATCAACCTGACTCCACCATGCCTAAATCAACCCAACTCAACCATGCCTAAATACACTTGACTCAACCATGCCTAAATCAACCTGACTCAACCTTGCCCAAATCAACCTGCCTCAATCATGCCTACACCGACTTGACTCTATCATGCCTAACTTACCTAGTTTACATCACATGTACAAAATCATCATCGAAGTTACATATACTCATTCACATCATACCATACAACATCATCATCTCTATATATATCATCCAAATTTGAGTGTCCATACATATATACTCGACTGTAAAATCTATACAAATATCTCTCATCTACCATATAACAAATACAAAGGTATCAAAATATTTGGCACGCAGGTCGATATCATGTATACAAAAATAAAAAACTCTCTTATAAACAACCTCACTATCGTCGGCGTGCAAGCTAGTATGTATCAAAAACAATCACAATACTATCCAAAATGATGATATCCCTTGTCTTCCCCTCAGATATCTGAGTTGGTCTCTCCCGACTCCTCTGCTGCTCCTGTGTGGTACTCATAAACCACCTCCCCTCCTAATGTGGGCCTCGATCTAACCACTGATGTCCCCTCACCTGGAGCTAGACTCCATATACTGGTAGCCTCACCCTACTCCTATCTATGGGCTCGTCGTCCCCCTATGCTCTCCACACTATGAGTGCGGGATTAGGTCCTCTCACTCAAGGCCTGTTGTGCTCGGTACTCTACATATGAAGGGACATCTATCCCTGCCACTACCAAATGATCTTGATAATACCTCACCTCACCTAGGGCATCCCCGAATCTCACCATAGGCACTATCTGCGGAGGTGCCATGGGTCTCACTATGACCTGTGTGCTCAACCCTGCTAATAGCAGCCTCTGTGCCAGTACCTATACCATGGGATCCTATGCTTGAGCCTGTACCAGTGCCTACACTGGTGCCTGTGTTACAACCTGATCCTGTAAGGCCACAATTTGTGCCTGAGCAGTGGCCAACTGGCCCTATAAACCCTATGACATGTGCGTGTAGGGTGGCTACTTATCCCCATCTCTAGATCCACCCTATGTGGGTGCCTACCCCTGTAAACCTGTGATCTAGGCCTGAAGGGCCACCACCTGTGCCTGTAACATGGCCACCTCTACCTGTGACCTTGTCAGCTGTCCCTATAGACCTATAACCTGGGCCTATAATGTAGCCACATGTCCATGTAAAGTGTCCCTCTGGAATGTGAGGATTGCCACATCTAGCTTCCCTAGCATGGGTGGGTGCTACCCACCAATGTCTATTTCTGTCTGTACAAACCGACATCATCAATTTTCCGTCCACTGGTGGCTCCTCCTGCTCGTTCGACATGGTAGGTTGAGGTGGAGACATAGGTCTCTCCACAAAATCCCTCCTATACTGTGGGAAAGGAGGTGGTACATCCTGCAGTAGCCCAAACTGTCGTCTGACCTTGTCTACGGGTATCAACTCATGCTCTCCCACTTGACACCCTTCTAACCATCGAACCAGCTTGTTGTCCTCTCAAAATTTCCCCTCTTTTGAAAGTTAGAAATTTGAAAATTTTGAGTTGACACCATTCAGTAATGTTCTAATGAAGTAAAAATTTGAAGAGACGGTGAAAATTTGTGTTTATTAGGGTCAATTTGGTGACTTTTGGGTCTGTCAGACACTTTTGTCCCTCATGTCCCAAGTACTTGTGTGCCTTTTATTCACCGATTGGCTGATTTCCCTGTAAGTCCTTGTTTGTCAGCTTTATCAGAACTTTTCAGCCCATTTGTCCCAAGTTCACCTGGACTTCCTTTTCCCCGATCGCCCGCAATCGGCCGCATCAGGTTCTTTTCTCTTTTTCGACCCATCTGTCCCAAATGAATCCAGGCCTTCTATTCACCAATTCCCTACATTGGCTGAATCACAACTTCATGTCCCTCACGTTTCTATGTCCCTGGACCGCCCATGCTCATTTGGCATGCTTTTCCCACATCACTTGCATCATTCGAATTGCATCTTCACATCCCATATGTCCCAATGTCCCATGGACCGTCTTGGCCAATTTTTTATGCTACTCTTGCGTATCACCTTTTTGAGTTGATGTAAGGTGTATTTAATGCTCATTTATGATCTTCTCTCTCCTAAATGACTATTTAAAGGGACTGCCACCTATGCATTTGTCACATTGCTTGCTTGCTTTTTCTCGCCTACATCCCTGCAATTGAGTCATTTATTCGTCTCCCTATACCCCTTTGCATTTTCATCATGAATTTGTTCTTGGAAGGTCATCCCTCTATGCATTGCAAAAATGAAGATCAAGTTTCAAGGGCAGGAACATCTATCGCCTCTAAAGACCTCTGTACCAAATATTGGGGATAGTGAAGTTCAACACTTAGATTTTCACAATTTTTGGGACATACTAACATGTACCAACCCTATTCCCATGGCCTAAGTTATCAGTGATAGTGGAATCATGTATACAACTAGTTTTCCCATCTCTGTGTTGTGTGTCGACACCGTGCTTACCTGCGGAGCTCATTTTAACCCCAAATACCAAGGAGCTTGCTAATGTGCATGGGGAATTAATTGCCAAATTGGATGTTTCTGCCATTGCTACTACCCTACTCATTCCTGACACCGAATAATCCATATTTCTTAGTCTTGCTCAAGATCAGATTCTATTTGACCAAGACAGTGAAAAATACAAGGCACGAGTAGCGAAGTCATGGTTAAAGAACCCTAAGAAGGGAGTGTCCTGACTCTCCAAAGCATTGTTCAAGGTTGATTTCAATGAGCAGTTATCATATTTCATCATCTTGCTCACTCGTATCATGGGAATGCCCTCCACCAACAAATTTCATTTTTGGATGTGCCCCTTTATAAACATCATCTGTGAGGGCAAGTAAACATAAACTGGGCCAAAATTATCTATATGAACTTGACTAAACAATTGTCAAATGTTTAGCAAACTGAGAAATTCTATATGAATTCTTATCTCATAGATACCCTAGCTGTGTCCCAGGAGTAGTTTAGTTTCACCTACATGGAGGGCAAGAAAGATGAGCCTATCTACACAAACTACCCTTAGTTCACCCTCGAGGCTAGTAATCAAAATTTTAGAAGGGTCAATGATGCTTTCACCATGTATATTGTAAGACTCTTGGAGGGTGACACTGCTAGGAGATTTTTTGATGAAGCTATGACTCTGATAGCCAAGTACGGGGATTTCTTCATCTAATTCAAAAGGTTCTCATACATCAGGTTGGCTTGCTTTAAAATTACATCCCTCAAGCTTCCCATGTTTTTGTAATGATAAAATGGCTCTGTTTGAAGTGTGCAGGGTAGCTTGATAAACTACACAGAACCTGTAGAGACAAGAAGATCACCGGTCTTCATTTCCCTATCTCCATAGGAAATTATACATGGAAAACGGATCTAGATGCCCAAAACATAGAAAGGGCTATTGCTCCTCTCAATGTCCATTTCTTCAAACCCAAGACTTGTTTTGATCTAAAGAATTTTATTGATCAGAACCTCAGAATAACTTATCATCATAAACCAGACAGTGAGGATTACTGGGTTGATTGTGCTAATGATTTTAAAGCCAGAAGGAGGCATTATGGTAGACTCTCTCTGTAACAAATTATAGATATCAATCTCTACCAAGTTCTTGAAGGGCTTAAGGATGATGATGAGGACTTGCAATCCTTTGAATATGAAAGATCAATCAAATACACTCCTTTAAAAACCTTGGATTGGTATGTAAAGGAGAGAGATTATTTGAGTGAGATTATTGCCCCTGTTCTTGTAAGAACTAAGGTTTAGTTTGACAGGAAAGTTTGTGAGCTCAAGAGGAATCAGGGTAGATCTTATTCAAGAGAAACTTCCACACCTGGGAAGGAAGTACATACACCCATTGCTGAGGTGCCTAAGCAAACCCCTTCTTCTTCCTCCATAAAATATCCTGAATCATCTACTCCTTCCACTCAAGTGTATCAAAATAAGAATAAGGAGGTTAATCAAGAACCAATTGAGGATGAAACTCTTCTAGAGAGGTCAAAATTGCCTTCAGTGTTGGAGAACATTATTTTTCTTAGTGAAAGTTATGATGGTGAAATGCCAGATTCTGCTGAAGCTCCTAAAATCACTATTGAAGATGAAAGGGAGGTTCCAAGTACTAAACCTCATAGTATAATAGACTCCTCTGCAAAGGAAGTTCCTGAGGTTCCATTCACTTCTCTATTGGAGGCAACAGTGGTTAATACTTTGAGTGTCATGAGTTCACACTCTCTTGGACCTCTTGTTCCTCCCCCTTCTTCTTCTACCTTTGCATAGGTATAGCCCTTGGTTGACAACAAGAAGAGGAAATCTTCTTCTCATTTAACAAGGCCAAATTTTGATGATGTAGCAGCTTTACTCGGTATTGCCCCTCCTCCAGCAAAGAGAGGAAAGATTACTTCAAGATTGGTAATTGATGCTCAGGGCTAGCAGTTCCTGGAGGTTGCAAAGTCCAAGGTTTATAAAGAAGAGAAGGATCTTTTGGTCTATAACTTGGAGCTTTCCAGGATCCCAATGGGAGAATCCACTCCTGAGAGTGAAGTTCATAACCTTCAAAAAATAGTAACTAAGGTTATTGAAGGGGTTGAGAAATGAAAAAAAACCATAGAGAAGTTGGAAGAACAGAATCAATTTATTTCCAACTTTAGTAGATCATTGTTATCCAAGGATAAAGTTTTGGATCCAACCCCACTGGTTTCTCTCCCACCCCCCATCATTCTCAATCAGGATGAAGTTCATAGCATCAAAGACATATACAAGTATTCAACTTATGGGCAGGATGTGGAAGCTATGGTGGATGATATGACTATAGCAGGTATGAAATTTATTGTGGAAGCCTTCAAAACCAATGAAAAAGTGATTAATTTGCAGCAGAAACTCTCTTCCTCAATCAAAGCTATGGATAAAGAGTTGAAGGTCTAGAATATTTGTATTACAGATCTTCACCTAATGGTCCAAGCTAATGAGAAGATCCTATTGGTCAACAATGTATTTGATGATGCCAAGAATAACTTGTTAAATGCATGGATTTTTAGTATTGAGTTGAAGATAAAGTTTCTAGAAGAAGCACTGGGAGAATTGAGGAATGTGTGGCAAAAAGGATAATCTTTTAAAACTTGTGTCTCATCAGCCTTCAAAGATATTAACTACCATCTTCAAGATGAAACTAGAGGTGTTCCCTTCTCTCTTTAGGAAATCAAGGCTCAGTTCATAACTTTTTTCAAGGATGATTTGTTTAAATAAGAGTCATTTACTAAAGAGAAGATGGAATAAATTTGTTCCCTCCATTCAGATGTTGCCAAAGCTAATAAAGAATATCTAGAACATACTGAGTTTGATAAAGATATGGAGAAATTTCTAGGAACGTGGACTCATGCTACTACCAACACCACAATTCCAAGAGGTATGGAAATAACAGAAGCATTGAAAAAATTCAGACATCGGATTCTCAAATCAGTGGGCCCCCCTCAGCCATAATCACATGTCCCTTCTTCAAGATTTTCTTTCTCTTCTTTTATTTTTAGTGGTAGTCCCCTTGTAATTAATTAAGGACATTGTATTATGCATTTCCTTAATTAATCTTCTAGTTAGAAGAAATGGTTACCAAATGTAACCAATTTGTAAGTTATATAATGAGCTCTCCTCACCATTTCAAGGGGTTGGAACTTTGATTATTTTTGAAAAGTGTCAAAGAGTCAAAAGCTATCAATACAAGAAGATTTTCCTTTCTACTTGTATCTGTGTCTATTCATTCCTTCATATCTGTCATAAATTATTGAATCATTTATCTATTTGCACTGAGAAGCGTTGTATTCTTGTGGATGTTATCTCTGGAACTTTGTGTCTATAAAATAACATCTAACAATTTTAATACAAATGATTCTATTCGATATTATCCTAGTTTAGAATTTATAAGAAACTATTTTACTATCTATACTTCCTAAAAAGTGTTATTCTACCTTTCCCCTTCTTTAGTTCTTCCATTCTTTTGTATTGATAATCTATCCTAGAATTTAAAACACTTTCATGATATCAAAGTTCCTTATTGAAATTGAAAGTTGTACATTTGTGAATGGTTTATTATTTTCAATAAGGGAACCTCTCCCATCAAAGAGGAGGTACTTTCATCCCCTGACTATTGCTTTCATTAAAGTCATTTTTGACAACCAACTGTTTTGGAAACTCTACTGGGGATTCATTTTAACGGATTCCAGTCTTTAAAGAACAATTTCTTGATCATTTTCTTGTCTAATGACTCTAAGGTTTACCTGTGGTAGAAGGGCTCTCAGAATTGAAGATTCTCAGTTTCAACTCTTGGAGCAACAAGGCTTTCCTCTTTCTTCAACAAAGAGAAACAAAAGAACTCATTCTGGAAGCACACCACCTGTTGAGAATAGAGATTCTGGGAGTGGTGTCCCTCAAGAGCAACCCAGCCCTAATCTTCATGCTTTGGTTCTTGTTGGTGTTTCAGTTCCACTTCAAGAAATTTTTCCAAGGATGGAAATTCCATTACCTTGGGGCCAACAAGTTGGGCCTCCTTCCCTCCCTCAACCCTTGCATGAGTTACCCAAGGGTAATAGAAATAACTTTCCCAAGTTTAGAGGGGATGGCAAGGTACAACCTAATGAACACATTGCAACCTTCATAGTTGTATGTGGAGTCCTTGGAGTTGAACATGAGGATGTCTCTATGACGATTTTTGTGGAAAATTTACAGGAAAATGTAGCAGATTGGTTTTATCATCTCCCCACTGGGGCCATCACCAATTAGACTACCATGAGAACTAGATTTGAGAATCATTTTAAACCTGTTGAAGATGTGCATGCTTTACTAGCCCAGATTTCTCAAATCAAGAAAGAACCACAGGAGCCCATGAGAGAGTTTGTGGCCAAGTTTAATAAGCTAATTAATAAGATCCCACAAGACTCTTAGCCTGTGGATCAAATTCAAAAATATTTCTTCCTAAATGCTCAATTTCTTGAATTAAGTTATGCGTTGAGAAGAGCAAATCTTGCAACTTTGGATGTTTATCAGACATTAGCCATCAGTGTTGAAGATGGCCTGATCATGTTTAGTAAACTGAAAAGAGATCCTTCCAAATATAAAGCTTCTTCCTCCTCTTCCTCTACCCCTAGAGCTAATGAAGATCAATTAGTATAGAAGCTTGCTAATTAACTCATTGCCATCAAGAAACAATTGGCTTAGCATGCTCCTTATTAAGATGTTCCAAGTAGGAATTTTCAGCCTAGAAACCGTTTGCCTTCTTCTCAGACAAGAATGGAAATTGAAGGACCACCCATCAAGGTCCCTGTTAATGCAACTTGTGAGGTTGAAGAACCTGATGATGAAGAAGTTAATGAAGATTTTGAAGAACCTGAAGAAGAGGCTGATGAAGAAATGCAAGAACTTGATGGATATCAAATTAATTTCCTTACTACTGAGGGCATTGATGAAGAAGATGATTATGACAAAGTAGTGGCAAAGAGGAACAGTGAGTCATATAATGTTATGACCTGAGAGTAGATCAATAAGAAAGAAAAATTGATGCAGCCTACTAAAAAATATGAGTATCCCACAACTATTCCAGTGGTGGCGAGAAGAGGATACCCTGTTCCCACTACATCCACGCAAAAGGTCAGTTATGCTAATTCTTCTTATCCTACTCTTGCTTCTAAAACTTATTTTTCTCCAACCTCAAAACTTGATAATCCTAAGATTCCTAGTGATGATTCCCCATCTACCTCTGGATCTTTTGATATCATCAACCATCTTAAAAAGACAAAAATCTAGATTTCAGAGGTTGAGTATTATCAAATCCATCAAAAAGCCTTTGCCAAATTGGCCCACTTTGTCAATTCCCATTCTAAGACTTCATCTAACACCTCTAAAGGTATTTTTCCTACTCCATATTCCACACCCCAACCAAATCTTGTGGCTGCAGTCACCTCACCTAATGAGAAAATCAAACCATTTTATGTGACCCTCCTTATAGCAAGCCATAGACTTAGTAACTGTGTCATAGACTCAGGAGCTTTAGACAATGTAATGCCTACCAAAGTAGCTCATGCTTTGGGTCTTACCCTCACACACACTTTTGGTTCTTGTTATTCCATGGAGAGTAGGGAGGTGCCCTTAGTTGGAAGAATTAAGGATGCACAAGTAGATTTTGCTGCCTTACCTGAGAAAAAGGTTTTAGCTACTATTCTGGTAGTTGATATCCCTCCTTCATATGGCATGCTATTGAGTAGGAACTTTTGTAAGGATGTGGGAGGAGAAATTCAAATGGATTGGTCACATGCCCTTATACCAGTCAATGGAAAGATGAAGAAGTTGTTGCCTGAGAAGTAAACTGAGTATATTGTGCAAAAGATGGATGATCCCAAAGCACAAATACTTTATGAAGATATTGGGCATGGAAACTATATGATCATGTCACAGGATGAGGCAGAACTTCCCAAAAAAGTACTTCATGATCCTAATAGCATTTGGAATTTAGAATTTGATGGAAGTTGTTCCTCAGCTGGTGCTAGGGCTGGTGTGGTATTGATGTCCCCAGAGGGAAAGATTCATCCTTTCTCATTCAAACTATAGTTTGAAAATACAAATAACATAGCAGAATATGAAGCTCTCATCCTTGGACTAAACGTGGCAAAAGAGAAAGGTGTGAAGAATCTTCTGGCTCGTGGAGATGTGGAACTAGTTGTCAAGCAAGTCAGAGATCTTTTCCAGGTAAAAATTAGAAGGTTAAAGCACTATAGAAATCTGGTTTGGGATTCTATTGAATTCCTTGATGCCTTCTCCATCAAAGTAGTGCCAAGGGAAAAGAACACTAGGGATGACTCTCTAGTTATTTCAGGATCTTTGCTAATACCTCATCCTGATTTTTCTTAGGATAAGTTTACCATTGAAATGATCCATAGACCGAGTGTACCGGATAACACAAATAACTAGCAGGTTTTTAATGACGATCAACATTTTCTCTCTTTCCTAGAGCTCAGGGATAACTTTGACCAATTGTATTTTGAAGGAAGTGACAATCTGCCTTGTGAGAGTGTGTCTTCCAATGAGGAAGGTGTCAAAGAGGAGACAGATCAAGATGGATGCATCAGGCTAAAAGGTAACAAGATCCCTAGAGGACTGGTGAGCTTGGAGGAATTGTTTGATAAACATGACAGATATGTCAAGTCCAGAGCTTCCTCAGGACCCCGACAATCTGTTGAATATGAAAATATTAATATTGGGAACTCTGTTGAGCCCAAGATGGTGAACATTGGAAAGTGTTGTACCCACGAGGAGAAGAAGAAGGTGGTGGATCTTTTGAAGAAGTACGTTGATGTCCTTTCTTATTCTTATGATGATCTAAAGGCTTTTCAGCCAAAAGAAATGCAACATTTCATTCCCCTCAAACCTAGGATCAGGCCTTTCAAGCAGAAGCAAAGGTAGTACAATCCAAAGATTGCTAGCACTATTTTCCAAGAAATACAGAAGTTGTTGAAGGCCAAGATTATCTTTCCTATTCATCATTCAACATGGATTGCTAATATTGTGCCTATTAGGAAGAAAAATGGTGAGATTCAAATCTGTGTTGATTTCAGGAATCTGAATCAGGCTTCTCTAAAGGACAATTATCCCCTACCCATGATGGACCAGGTGTTGCAAGTTATTACGGGTGCAAAGATGTTGTCCATGCTGGACGGATTCTCAGGATATAACCAAGTAGAAGTTAACACTGCAGATCAGCACAAGACTGCCTTTACCACTCCTTGGGGTACTTTTTCCTATAAGAGGATGCCCTTTGGTCTCATTAATGATTGTGTTACCTTCTAGAGAGCTATGGATTTGGCCTTTGGAAGCCTGAAAGGAAAATGCATCATTGTATATCTAGATGATTTAACTGTATTTTCCAAATCTAGGGTAGATCACTTTCAGCATCTAGAAATGGTCCTCTTGAAATGCAGAGAGCATGGAGTCTCTCTGAATCCCAAGAAATCTAGTATTTTGTGTCATGGAGGGAAATTTATTGGGACATGTTGTCTCCAAATATGGAATCAAGATTGATCCTGAATGAGTTCAAGCTATTCAGCAGATTCCTCTTCCCACAAGAAAAAAGGGAGTGCACTCTTTCTTTGGTAAGATCAACTTCCTGAGGAGATTCATCCCTGATTTTGCAGAGCTGACTTTAAATATTTCCCAAATGATGAAGGGAAATCAGGAGTTTGGTTGGTCCTCTAAAGGAAAAGAAGCATTTGAAGGCATTAAGAAAGCCATTGCTAAGACTCCTATCTTAGCATGTCTAGATTTTAGCAAAAATTTTATTATCTATTGCTATGCCACAGAGAGTACCTTGGCCACTGTGTTGACTCAGAAAGATTCTAAAGATCATGAGCTCCCAATTGCATTCATGAGTTATATTCTGAAAACTCATGAGTTGAAGTACACTATGATGGAGAAACATGCTTTTACAGTGGTTAAAGTTGTTAAGCAGTTTCGATTTTACATTCTTAACTCTCACTCTGTTGTGTTTGTGCCCGACACAACTATCAAGTCTATTCTTACATAGCAGGAGTTTGGAACCAAGAGAGGAAATTGGGTAGCAAAGGTTCAGGAGTATGATCTCGACATCAGACCAACAAAACTAGTTTGGGGTAAAGGCCTGTGTGAACTCATTGCCGAGGGAGCTAGTCATGAAACACCTCAGGATGAAGTTGATATTCCTATTGTTCTGTTCCTTAGCTCAAAAGATGAATGGTATGTTGATATTGCTCACTTTCTCACCTATGGTGAATGTTCATCTCACTTAACTGCCAAGGAGAAGAGAGCTATCAAGCTAAGGTCAGCACAATACATTTTATGGGAAAATGCTTTGTTCAAATGAGGAGTGGATGGAAGATTCTTGAAGTGTGTTGACAAAGTGCAACAGAAGAAGTTGTTCTTAGTTTTCCATGACCAAGCATGTGGGGGTCATTTCTCATCTGTCATTACTGCTCACAAAATTCTTCATGCAGGGTACTATTGGCCTACTTTGTTTAAGGATGCATCAAAGTGGGTCGACAAATGTGAAGCTTGTCAAACCTTTATGGGAAGACCAAAGTTGGCTGCTTTTCCACTCAAGCTAGTTGTGATTGAAGAACCCTTTCAATAGTGGGGTTTAGATTTCATTGGAACACTCAACCCATCTTTAAGTGTAGGACATACTCATGTGTTGACTACCACAAATTATTTCACTAAGTGGGTAGAAGCCATCCCAATTAAAAGTACCACTTCAGAGGTAGTATGTAATTTTATCAAAGAAAACATCTTGATAAGGTTTGGAGTACCAAACAAGATCGTGACTGATAATGCTTCAAATTTTTCTTCTTTTGAGATGATGGATTTTTTCTATGGATATGGGATTTCTCTTGCTCATTCTTCATATTACTATCCTCAAGGGAATGGTCAAGCAAAATCAATGAACAAAAATTTGGTGGCCATTATAAGAAAACTTGTTAATGAATCTCAGAGAAACTGGCACAAGAAGCTCTATGATGCTCTCTGGGAAGATAGAATTACACCCAAAAGAGAAATTGGGATGTCCCCTTTTCAAGTAGTGTATGGTGTGGAAGCCCAATTACCAGTGACAGTGGAACTACCAGCTTTGCATTTGATGAAAGCTATTGAGGACACCAGTTTCAGTGATTCTTTGGATAAGAGGATCATGTATCTCTATAAGCTAGATGAAGACAAGCTACAGGTTTTTGACTAAAATATCTACCCATCAGTAGAAGGTGAAATCCTTATTTGACAAGAAAACCAGATCTAGAGATTTCAAAGTTGGAGACATTGTTTTGTTGTGGGATAAAAGACATGAACCTAGAGGAAGCCATGGTAAGTTTGATTCTCTTTGGCTTGGTCCTTTTAGAATCAGGCACTTTGCTGGTGAAAATTTTTCTATCTTGATTACATGGATGGATCCTCCCTCCCACTTCCTTATAGTGGGTAGTACTTGAAATTGTTCAAGTCCTAGGTGAATAGGAGGTCCCTTGTATATTATGTACAGTGTGTGTTTGTTTTTTTCCTGGTTTTTTTTGTTGTTTTCCTTTCCTTGTTTTTGGTGTGTTGCCTTCTGTATTGTCTTTCCTTTGACTCTTTTTTCCCAATGGATAAGGCACTAGTCTTCTTCCCCTTAAATTTTTCTTGAATTCTTGTCTTGCCTCATTTTTCTGATCTAGTCAAGTCATCCCCAGAAAGAGCCAACTATTGTCCTCTCAAAATTTCCCCTCTTTTGAAAGTAAGAAATTTGAAAATTTTGAGTTGACACCCTTCAGTAATGTTCTAATGAAGTAAAAATTTGAAGAGATGGTGAAAATTCACATTTATTGGGGTCATTTTAGTGACTTGCGGGTCTGTCAGACATTTTTTCCCTCATGTCCCAAGTACTTGTGGGCCTTCTATTCACCGATTGGTCAATTTCCCCGTAAGTCCTTGTCTGTCAGCTTTATCGAAAATTTTTGACCCATTTGTCCCAAGTTCACCTGGACTTCCTTTTCCTTGATCGGCCGCAGTAGCAGCAACGCATCTTCTTCACATTTTTTCAACCCATCTATCCCAAATGCATCTGGGATTTTTCTATTCACCGATTCCCTGCATCACCCGATCGCCAAATCACCTCATGTCCCTCGCATTTCTGTGTCCCTGGACCACCCGTGCTCATTTGGCCCAGCTTTTCCCACATTGGCTCGAATCACATCTTCGCGTCCCATATGTCCCAATGTCCCATGGACCATCTGGGCTAGGTTTTTCCACTTTCCCGCATCTCATCTTTTTGAGTCAGTGCAAGGTGTATTTAATGCTCATTTATGATCTTCTCTCTCCTGAATGGATATTTAAAGGGACTACCACCTATGCATTTGTCACATTGCTTGCTTGCTTTTTCTCACCCGACATCCTTACAATTGAGTCATTTGTTTGTCTCCATATATATCCCTTTGCATTTTCATCATGAATTTGTTCTTGGAAGGTCATCCTCTGGGCATTGCAAAAATGAAGATCAAGTTTCAAGGGCAGGAGCATCTGTTGCCTCTAGAGACCTCTATACCAAATATTGGGGATAGTGAAGTTTGGCACTTAGATTTTGGTGATTTTTGGGGAAGATTAACATGTGCCAACCCTTCTCCCATGGCCCAAATGATCAGTGACAGTGGAATCACGTATACGGCTGGTTTTCCCATCTCTGTGTAGTGTGCCGACACCGTGCTTTCCTGCAGAGCTCATTTCAACCTAGATACCAGGGAGCTTGCTAATGTGCATGGGGAATTAATTGCCAAATTGGATGCTGCCACCATTTCTTCTGCCCTACGCATTCCTAAGACTGAAGACTCCATCGTTCTCACTCTTGCTCAAGCTCAGACCTATTTGACCAAGACAGTGAAAAATACAAGGCACGAGTAGCGAAGTCATGGTTAAAGAACCCTAAGAAGGGAGCGTCCCGACTCTCTAAAGCATTGTTTCAGGGTTGATTTCAATGAGGAGCTATCATATTTCATCATCTTGCTCACTCATATCGTGGGAATTCCCTCCACCAATGAATTTCATTTTTGGATGTGCCCCTTTATAAACATCATCTGTGAGGGAAAGCAGAACATAAACTGGGCCGAAATTATCTATATGAACTTGACTAAGACAATTGTCAAATGTTTAGCAAACTAAGAAGTTCTATATGACTTCTTATCTCATGTATACCCTAGCTGCGTCCCAGGCGTGGTTTGGTTTCACCTACATGGAGGGCAAGAAGGATGAGCCTATCTACACATACTGCCCTCAGTTTACCCTCGAGGCCAACAATCAAAATTTCAGAAGGGTCAATGATGCTTTCACCATGTATATTGTAAGACTCTTGGAGGGTGACACTACTAGGAGATTTTCTGATGAAGCTATGACTCTGATAGCCAAGTATGGGGCTTTCTTCATCCAATTCAGAAGGTTCTCATACATCAGGTTGGCTTGCTTTGAAAGTACACCCCTCAAGCTCCCCATGTTTTGCAATGATAAAATGGCTCTGGTTGAAGTGTGCAGGTAGCTTGATAAACTACACAAAACTGTAGAGACAAGAAGATCACTGGTCTTCATTTCCCTATCTCCTTGGGAAATTATACATGCAAAATGGCTCTAGATGCCCAAAACATAGAAAGGGCTATTGCTCCTCTCACTGTCCATTTCTTCAGACCCAGGACTTGTTTTGATCTGAAGAAGTTTATTGATCAGAACCTCAGAATAACTTATCATCATAAACTCAGACACTGAGGATTACTGGGCTGATTGTGCTAATGATTTTGAAGCCAGAAGGAGGCATTATGGCAGACTCTCTCTGTAACAAATTATAGATCTCAATCTCTACCAAGTTCTTGAAGGGCTTAAGGATGATGATGAGGACTTGAAATCCTTTGAATATGAAAGATCAATCAAACACACTCCTTTAGAAACCTTGGATTGGTACGTAAAGGAGAGAGATGATTTGAGTGAGATTATTGCCCCTGTTCTTGTAAGAACTAAGGTTTGGTTTGACAGAAAATTTTTTGAGCTTCAGGTAGGAATCAGGGTAGATCTTCTTCAAGAGAAACTTCCACACCTAGGGAAGGAAGTACATACACCCAGTACTGAGGTACCTGAGCAAACCCCTCCTTCTTCCTCCATAAAAGAGCCTGAATCATCTACTCCTTCTTCTTCCACTCAAGTGTATCAAAAGAAGATTAAAGAGGTTAAGAAAGAACCAATTGAGGAAGAAACTCTTCTGGAGCGGTTAGAATTTCCTTCAGGGTTGGAGAACATTATTATTCTTAGTGAAAGTGATGATGGTGAAATGTTAGATTCTGTTGAAGCTCCTGAAATCATTGTTGAAGAAGAAAGGGAGGTTCCAAGTACTGAACCTCCTAGTATAACAGACTCCTTTACAAAGGAAGTTCCTAATGTTCCATTCACTTCTCTATTGGAGGCAACAATGGTTAATACTTTGAGTGCCATGAGTTCACTTCCTCTTGGACCTCTTGTTCCTTCCTCTTCTTCTTCTACCTTTTCCTAGGTACAACCCTTGGTTGACAACAAGAAGAGGAAATCTTCTTCTCATTTAACAGGGCAATAGATTTTGATGTTGTAACAGCTCTGCTCGGTACTGCCCCTCCTCCTCCAGCAAAGAGAGAAAAGATTACTTCAAGATTGGTAACTGATGCTTAGGGCCAGTAGTTCCTAGAGGTTGCAAAGCCCAAGGTTGATAAAGAAGAGAAGGATCTTTTGGTCTCTGATTTGGAGCTTTCTAGGATCCCAATGGGAGAATCCACTCCTGAGAGTGAAGTTCATAACCTTTAGGAAATAGTAACTAAGGTTATTGAATGGGTTGAGAAAGGAAAACAGACCATAGAGCAGTTGGAAGAATAGAATCAAGTTCTTTCCAACTTTATTAGATCATTGTTAGCCAAGGATAAAGTTTTGGATCCAGCCCCACTGGCTTCTCTCCCACCCCCCATGATTCTCAGTCAAGATGAAGTTCAGAGCATCAAAGACATATACAAGTATTCAACTTATGGGAAGGTTGTGGAAGCTATGGTGGATGATATGACTATAGCAGGTCTGAACTTCATTGTGGAAGCCTTCAAAACCAATGAAAAAGTGATTAATTTGCAGCAGAAACTCTCTTCCTCAATCAAAGCTATGCATAAAGAGCTAAAGGTCTAAAATAGTTGTATTACAGATCTTCACCTAATGGTCTAAGCTGATGAGAAGATCCTGTTGGTCAACAATGTATTTGATGATGCCAAGAATAACTTGTCAAAGGAATGAATTTTAATTGTTGAGTGGAAGATAAAGGTTTTGGAAGAAGCACTGGGATAATTGAGGAATGTGTGGTAAAAAGGAGAATCTTTTAAAACTTTTGTCTCATCAGCCTTCAAAGATATTCACTGTCATCTTCAAGATGAAACTACAGGTGTTCCCTTCTCTCTTCAGGAAATCAAGGCTCAGTTTAGAACTTTTTTCAAGGATGATTTGTTTAAAGAAGATTCATTTACTAAAGAGAAGATGGAAGACATTTTTTCCCTCCATTCAGCTATTGCCAAAGATAATAAAGAATATCTGGAACATACTGAGTTTGATAAAGATATGGAGAAATGTCTAAGGATGTGGACTCATGCTACTGCCAACACCACAATTCCAAGAGGCATGGAAATAGCAAAAGCATTGAAAAAATTCAGACATCAGATTCTCAAATCAGTGGGCCCCCCTCAGCCATAATCACATGTCCCTTCTTCAAGATTTTCTTTCTCTTCTTCTATTTTTAGTGGTAGTCTCCTTGTAATTAATTAAGGATGTTGTATTATGCATTTCCTTAATTAATCTTTTAGTTAGAAGAAATGGTTACCAAATGTAACCAATTTGTAAGTTATATAATGAGCTCTCCTCACCATTTCAAGGGGTTGGAACTCTGATTATTTTTAAAAAGTGTAAAAGAGTCAAAAGCTATCAATACAAGAAAATTTCCCTTTCTACTTCTATCTGTGTCTATTCATTCCTTCATATCTGTCATAAATTATTGAATCATTAATCTATTTTTTCACTAAGAAGCTTTGTATTCTTGTGGATGTTATCTCTAGAACTTTGTGTCTGTAAAATAACATCTAATGGTTTTAATACAAATGATTCTATTCGATATTATCCTAGTTCAACATTTATAGGGAACTATTTTGCTATCTATACTTCCTGAAAAGTGTTATTCTACCTTTCCCCTTCTTTAGTTCTTCCATTCTTTTGTATTGATAATCTATCTTGGAATTTAAAACACTTTCATGATATGAGAGTTCCTCATTGAAATTGAAAGTTGTACATTTGTGAATAGTTTATTGCTTTCAATAAGGGAACCTCTCCCATCAAAGAGGAGGTATTTTCATCCCCTAACTGTTGCTTTCGTTAAAGTCCTTTTTGACAACCAACACAGCTGCAGCTCATCTAAATCCACAGCCATGTGCCTGTATGAGGGGAAGCCCACATATAGCCTCCAAATAATGTCTACTCAAGATAAGCCCTCCAATATGCACCTATAATAGGTTGTATCATGTGTCACCCCAATAACTCTACATGCTCCAGCAAATGGCACCCAGGGCCTGTAACCCACTTGAACTAAGCCGGCATCAATGCATTAGGTCGGGGCATACCTAGTGGCCTCACACATACAATGTGCTCATATGCCCAATAGTGGAGAAGATAGGTACAACATAGGCTAAACCGTTGCAATCCCATGGATGCCCACAATTCCTTGTACAACTGCACCAAGTATGTTGGTGCCCAAGCAAAGTGGGTCCTCTCCTCCATCATGTCATGGAGGGCCCCCATAGCCACCTAAACCTTCTCCCACATCTGCCATGTCCAATCATTAAATCCTATCCTCCTGACCTCAAGCCAATCACAGTCGATCCCCTTGTGCTTGTGGACCCGTCTACCTAGATCCTCTCACCAACCTGTACTCTCCAACTCTGACAGGTTTTCTAACGTGTCATTTTCTCCATGAAAGGTGCAAAATTCAAAAATTATTCTGTCATTTTCTCAAAGACAACACATGCAAATGAATCTGTCCAATATGGATTTTTCCTTCTAAAACCCCCACCCCGACTTGACCGGCATCGGTTATACCTATACCGACATCGGTACTATGCCCTAGCAAACCATGGTCAGTTTTACCTACATTGACATCGGTCTTATGCCCTAGAAAACCATTTTCGGTTTGCCTAGACCGTCACTGGTTAAACATGATCGGCATCGGTTACCTATTTTACTACTGCCAACACCCTTTCACCATTTCCTCCCAAAATTTACCCTTCCCACCACCTTGTAGACCTTACTCACCCTTATCGTAACATACCTCCAAGCATACATTACCTATACCCATCCTTATTTGCATTTAGGGAATTGTTATTTTTTCCGTACCTCGGCCCTACCCATGCCATGACCTCGCTACCTAGACCTAAAACATTGTTAATGACTTGTGAACCCTTGTGCTCTCTATACCTTGCAAACACTGTTACCTATGTTGTTTGACCTAATGACATTTCCTTGCCTATTGTTGTGCCATTTATCCTGACCCAACCTTTGGTGTAGCAGAACATACCTACATGCTCCTGCACCTGACCTGTGATGTGCTTCCACACCATATCCTATACCTTAGATACCAGAATTACTTCAACCTTGTTTGGATAAACCTATCGACCTTGGGCGATGTAGAGTTTGCATGCTCTTCAACCTGGTACTGTGCCAAAATTTATATGTGTGCGTACCTTCGACTGTCACTACCTTTGACCCTGGCCCATTTCCCTTTTTTCCTAATTTGACCTTTACCCCATTTCCCTATTTTTACCTCCACCTACCTGACCCACAATTACCTACCTCCGTTGATTAAGTGGATATTCCCATGTCTTCACCCGTTGCATCTTGTGATGATGGTACCTATTTTTCTCAACCTAATAGCCTTACCTTTCCTATGGCTGTGACCCTTATCCAAACAAACCTTGACCTTTTGACCTTTTGGATGTACTGGAACCACACCTAAATGTCCCTGCATCTTACCTCGTTGAGTTCCTGGACCGTATCCTTTACCCTAGATATTGGACCTCAACAACCCTTGTTTGGATGACCTTTACGACCCTAACTAACGTACATTTTTTATGTTGAGAAACCCTAGTATCTCATGGCATTTCACAACATGTGCATACATCTGAATGCTCTACCTAATCACCCACCATACCTCTTACATTCACCATACCCCTCAACCATCACCTTCTTCACACCTAACATTGTTTTCTCAAACCACTCACCGCTTCCTTCTCTCACCTCATCGGTTCCTAGTTTGATGGGGGTTTACCTCCACTTACACTTAGGGAAACATTACCTTCACCCACACATGGGGAAACCACATCTTATTTTTGTCAATGTTACTTACCAATACAAGCTATGCAACAAAAGGGGAAAAATCTAGACACCAAAATTGGGTCACACTCCCCTTGGCTTCCCGTCGAATAACCAACTCAAACATATTCACCTAACCATGGCCCCTTTTACCCCACATTAATATTAGTTTAATTAACTTAATTAAATTAATACCCACCCTCACAATATACATTACTTAATTATTCTAATTAAGCTAATTTCCACCTCACCTTAGACCTATTCTTGGCATGTTTCCATAACTAACTAAGACTTAGTTTAACCCTAAAAATCAATGCCTACTATCCCTCTAACCACCTTCCCACTCATAAAATCGTAACATCCGTTATACATCCAGGAAGAAAGGAACGAACCTGAGTTAAAAGAGGCGAGATCTGCCAATTTTAGTAAACCTAGGGAATCCCACCTTAATCGATGTCGGTCACCCTAAATCAATGTCGGTCAACCTGGAACCACCGTTGATTACAATTTTATTCACCTTAGCAACCTTGTTTGAGAGAATGGAACATCTTGGACCAGAGGAGAGAGATAAGAACTGCATGTAAGAAGAACCAACATCCTTTCATGCATCCAGACATTCATAGCCAGTACCAGGACAAATCCAGAAGCATTGCACTCATGAAAGCATTATGGGATCCACTTCTATGGTCCCAAATATCATCCTTCTAATCAACTATCATTACCATTCATCCATCCAGTCTGTATCATAGTAAGGGTATCCCTAACCAACATTGTTATTTTAGTTAGTAGCTTTTGTTACTCATGTTATTAATCTACACTTTACGTGCTCATTCTCCTATCCCCTACCAATCTGTAACCCAACCATTTCCTTACCCATACCGCCAAATCACCCATCCTCACCTACTGTTAATCCCTGAATACACCTGAGACTTCTATTAACCTCCTTATCCACCCTACCATCTCTATCAAATCCCATATTAAACCTTGCAATCAGATCTCTTTGAGTTTTGTACACCCTAATCTTACCGATGCCAGTTACCCATAACCATCATCACTTATGCATAAACCATCACTAGTCATATGATACTGATATCAGTCTCTGTGTTTTAAACCTTGCCCAAGAACAGCCAAACAACCTCCTACCAATTGACCTAAACAACCTAGAATCATACCCTGACCAATCCCAGTACCTTGACAGTCACCTCATCCTTTAGATCCAACTATAGCCTAGCCTAAACTGATTGGATTTTCTTATTGTACTTGAATGAGATACATAAATTGTATAAACTACATTTGGACTTTACTTATTTCTCGCATTAATTTGTTTTAAACAGTGGATTAACAACCATCTAGGAAGTATCACACTTCCTGGATCTAGCATACACTAGGCATTCCACTATCATATATAATTTAACTTCTCTTTTTTGGTCTTGTGTTCTATTACAAGTAGTTCCTCCTAGCCAATAGGAAGCTCTCACAATCAGCATTGGGTCAAGAAGTTAGAACGTGCGCATCAACCTCCAACCAACCCATTTAACATGTATTCCTCCTAGCCCATAGCCCTATTTATTTCATTATTCAAAAACGTAAAGAAAACAATGAGACATCATGAGACTACTCATATCTAATTTGACACATTTCTTCCAAGTGTAGACACAAAATCATGCACTTGGGTACATTTAAAGGTCCTAAACACATACTATCATTGATATGACTCCAAAGAAAGAAAACTAGTGATTGACAAATTTCCTTGACCTCTTTTCTATGTTTCTTATTTTCTATTGGTCTTGCACACCCTACACCCTAGTCAGTATTTTACTTTTTTTTCTCTTTTATGGCTTCATACACCACCATCCAACCAAGAAAACAATGTTTATGCATTCCTCTCCCCTCTGGGAACCCCCGACGCTTATCTATCTTACTCACTCCTTTTGGGTCTATTTTATCTTTAAGGCATCTTTTATACTTATGGGTCGGCCTTCTAGTTGTCAATTATTAAATTCAAACAAGGGAATCATATAAATGAATAGCTATGTGTTCAAATTAATGGATCAAGCACTAAACATTACTACTATCACCCAATCTTGCAACCAAAAGGCACCTAAAACACATCAAAGAATCCATATAACATCCATTTAAGGGACAACATACTACATTTTCTACATACATTGCATAGTAAGGGGAAGTTAATTATATTCCATACACACATTTGCATTATCTACAAAATCTAGCATCCTATCAAGTACATCTTGCACAAAGGCATCCTAGGGCACAATCCTTACACACACTCACAAAAACTACATGGAGTTTGAGTTGTAGTGCAATGTTTAGTTGTAAGTTTACTCTTTTGAGTGACTGGAAGGGTCATTCTGAATTCCCATATTACATCTTTATTTTTTAGATTTGATTTAGTTTTGTGGGTTTCACAGGTAAACATCAATTTTGTAGGTTACAGGTACCTTTGGCGATCAAGGTGCAACATACAAGTGACCAACAAGGAATATTAGTGACACTTTTGTGACACTATAAAAATCATGTTCTGACCATTTTTGCTGTCACAGGTACCTAGTAGAAGTCTCTGGTGCCCATGCCCTAGTCTAGGCACCCATGTCTGACATCATCCGTGAGCTCCAGAATTTATCCTAAGAATTTATGACACTGTTCAACTTTAGTTCAACAATTTTTCTGTGTTCAAAGAACTTCAAGATCAAACATAAATAAGCTAATTCATCTTTCCTATATATCTTGCTTGGGTTTTTCACTTTATATGATTTATTGATTGCATCGTATTGTATTTAGCAATTGTATATCATTGTTTACATCAATTGCTATGAAATTAGGGTTTTACAAAATTCCTTTTTTGTTAAATCATTTGGTAAACCCACCTAATCAAATCATTCCTTCTTATTCCCGCTACTCGTAGTGGTTATTTTGGATATTTTGAACACATTGAGATTCCTCCATTTACCCGTAGGGTTTCCAAATCAATGGATGTATTTGATAATCTTTTTGCTAACTAAAAGAATGTCCCTCTTCAAAACATTGAAACATTTGATAGTGAAAAATTATATGATGAGGATACCAACGTTGATCAAGAACAATTGGACAAGCTTACTAATTTTTGTCAAGCATTACATGCAAACCCTACACATATTCCATATATTATCAATTCTTTATTTTTTGTCAAATGCTCTCGAGACGCTACTTTTTTCCTCTTGTAGACTCTTCTTTAGCTACCATGGCCTTCACCCAACCCCTTCACATTCCTACTTTTGTTGCTTCCCTCCTTCAACCTAATGCTTCTAATGCACAACCTAGTTCATCTTCAAACACTCATGACCTAGCTTCTTTATATCAAGATCTACAAACTCAAATCTGTAAAATTTAGCTAGTTACTTCCCGTGCATCTCCATCTCTTGACTCCTTGTTTCTTCACACTCCATTTGTACCCACCATTTTTTCCTATGCACTTCCTCGCAACTTCGTCACCCCTAAGTTTCCCACCTTCAATGGCCATGGTGACCCTTAAGAGCATCTCAAATATTTTCGTGTGGCATGTCTTGATTATGAGGATGATCATACTTTCCTAGCCAAACTATTTCCTAGGATTTTAGAAGATTATGCCATGCGTTGGTTTTATGATCTACTTGTCCACTTGGTAACAACATTTACATACCAATTATTTTCTTGCACATTTTTCAATCAATATCAGTTATAAAATATCTTATGCTCAACTTGCATAAGTCAAACAAGGATCTAATGGACATCTAGTAGACTATGTATTATGTTATAAGAAAAATCTACCTAAGATGACTAATGTACTTGCTGATTTTGAATTGTAAGATATTTTTTTTCCAAAGTCTCTTATCTCCATTACAAGAGAGTGTCATCTTTGAGACCTATCCCTCATTTGATTAACTATTTCATACGCTTATGGTATGCAAAATAAAAATCTTGTCTATGAGAAAACTCAAATATCATGATCATGCTTCATCTTCTAATTATTTTAAAGGAAAATATACTTTCAAGCTATCTACTAAGCCCACTGAAGAAAACTATACGTCTAACATTGTTTCTAATCCTGAAAATCTTCTGCGACAACCTCCAAAGCACACATTTACAAAATTTCCTTACATTCCTCACTTTATATTTCCAAAACTTATTGAAAGAAATCTTATTACGCTTCCACCACCTCTTAATCTTGATCCATCTCTCCCTCGTGACTGCAATTATGACAAAAATGCTATATTTGACTATCATAAATGTGTTGGGAATTTAACTGATCATTGTTTCAATCTTAAAATATTATTTAAGATCTCATCAACAAAAATACAATTGAGCTCCCTGATCCATCTGCTTCTACGCCAATCAATGATAACAAAAATCTCAAAATATTTAAAGAGCCTTTTCTGGCAAGAATTTTTTTTATTCTTCTGCTAATCATACATACCATGTTGTTCCTCCTCCTTTATTAGGGCCTCTTTATTTTCTTGTTTCTTCTGTTGATGCATGTCCACCATTCATTACATTTTTAGATTATGATTATCATGCTACTTTCACATCTAATTCGTTACATATCAATGCATCTATCGGCTCATATATTGTCAATAACACCATGATCAATCTAGAAACTCCTATTGGTGAGTACTCTATTACACTAATCATGTCTATTAAATGTTCACTCTCTAATATTTCATATCCAATTCCAAAATCTTATGGATAGATTATGCTTCAAGTTATAGTTGGGCCTCTCACTATGCTTGTGTCATTCATTATGACACCTTCAATCGAAGGATGTGACATGCTCTTAGGTATTCCTTAGCTCTGCACTGCCCAAACCATCCCCTCCATGAATCATTTGTGCCTCAATTTTACTCACAATAATAAATTTTTCACTCTCAAAGGAGATCCATCATGCACATAATTACTTCAACCTCCACTTGAGGATTTCCTTCCACTAGTTATAGCATCTAGGCCCCCTGGGCCTCTCAAATATAAGGCACATTCTATACCTAACTCTCCTATTCACACGTGACCTACTCATCCTCATCAATCCATTATTCCACCTCCTTAGTCTACTTCACATAGGTGCGCATCACCTCCTCGGTTTACTTCACATTGGTGCTAATCACCTCCTAGATCTCCTTCACATAGGTGTTCATCACCTCCTAGGTCTTCTTCACATAGGTGTTCAACACCTCCTTCACCTCTTAGGTCTCCTTCACATAGGTTTTCACCACCTCCTTCATCACATAGGTCTCATTCATTAATACATAATCATTCTCATACACCATCGGTCTTAGAGTATTGTTACATGCCTTTATCTCCTTGGACATCAGGTGGAAGATCCTTTCCATTAACTCTTATCAGATATCTTACTCTTTATCACACACTTGGGAGGCATCACACTTACTCCCCCTCATACTATTATCAACTTCTAATCATTCCTACTATTGCGCTACGTGATTCATATCTAAATACTTCTAAGAAATTTTGCACACATTTATACATACCTTTTATCATCATCACCCAATGACACACTCTAGTTCCATGGTTCATACTCGATTGATGAGGGTATAAATATGAAATGAACCTTACCACATTCACGTTTTCCACTCTATAATTCACAATTTATCTTTTTAGTGTATACTTTAAAACCATTTCCTTATGATGCACTCTAGTTCCACGGTTCATACTCGACTGTTGAGGGTCTAAATTTGAAATTAACCTCATCTCTTTCACGTGTCACACTTTATGCTTCAGGATATATCTTTCTAGAATCTACTCATGCATGAAAACCCTATTTCTCAATGACGCACTCTTGTTCTATGGTTCATTCTTGATTGTTGAGGGGGAATTCATAAATTAACCTCATCGCATGCACATCCCATGGGGTACACACAACTCCTAGCACATTCACACATTTCATACCATTCCATCACAATCATTCACTGCATTTGTATATCTTGGTTTCACTTACTCTTGTTTGCTTATGCTACTTACATGTTGCAATTTTCTTTTTATGTCAATCAAATACTGAGTATGTCATTATCTATACACATGTGAGGTCACTTGGTCTCTAGTTGTGAATGTAGATATCCTACAAAATTTCACATACTGCAATGAATCTTGACACTGTACCTTTTATCAGTCCCACTGAGGCTCATGGGGGCATCTTCAATCCCTACTCTTACACATTATAGGTGTTATTGTTTCATCATTTAATACTTCTACTTTCTAGCACAAATTAATTTCCATTGATACACACATGCCTTGACATACTATTTATCTTTCTAACATGCTAATGGGTGTAACATGTGTAACATTAGCTTTGCAGGACTACATGCCACCATGGTTGTTTCTCACATTTTGTATGTTATTATTTTCTATTGTATGCTAATTTTTGTGGGCTATGCCCTATGTCTTGTATGATCATTGTATGTTTTTGGTCACTTTAGACTTGATTATCTTGGGAAATTATGAGTGATGTACCATATATGAAACCCACTTTTCATGGTCTCTCTTATTTACATACTTTATTTTTACACTATTTTATATTACATGACTTCCTTGCTACTTTTTCTACTAATACATTTTCTTATCCACTTTCTTTACATGTGTCTTGGTTTCCACTATGCATGTCCCCTACCCACCTGCATGTATCTATTATTAGATATGGATATCAGTCTTCAGTCCTCTTTTTTGGGTCACACACTCCTATAGTCTTCACATGTACCCCAAACAAGGGGGGAATACATTCGGTGAATAAATCAACCCATACAACAGCTCAGAGCTACACTTCAGATATGTATAGTACATAATCAACACAAGATAAATTTACAAAAATGGCCCATAATCAAACTTGGGTAAGAATCAAAACACAAACATGAGCACCCAACATCAGACAACAGTGCCTGGGCACCCATGTCCTCTCCTAGGAACCTATGTGATGGGGGAGCATATAGTCATTTTTTCATATAAGCACAATCTAAAATAGTTCACATAGAAGTTTTATAGTTAAAGGCACATTCCTTTAGTTACATCATACATGTAATCTCCTACAATAATTTCAATCAAAAAAATCGGGATGGCACATGGTAAATTTTAGTGGTGAAATTTCATGAACTCGCGAAAATTGAGGATTATGGAAATTTGAATTGGTGAATATGCTATGCTTTGCAACCGACTTATTCACCGATTTTTTTTTCTAACATGTCCCTTATATTATTCATTTCACCTATATTTTACACATATATAAGATCTTATGAATGTAATTCACCACCAATTTGAATCATTTCATGTGCATATTCACCGAAGTAAACATAAACAACCCCTGAGTTGTCCAACCTTGAGCCTTCCAACCCTGAGCCATCCTGCAGGGAGTGTTCCAACCCTGAGATGTCCAAACCTGAGTCATCCAACCCTAAGACATCTAATCCTGAGTCATCCAACCCTCATTCGTCCAACCCTCAGTTGTCTAACCCTCAGTCATCCAATCCCTCAGCTATCCAACCACTTAGTCGTTCTAACCCCTTAGTCATCCAACCCCTTAGTCGTCTAACTCCTTCATCATCTAACCCCTTAACTAGGCCCTTCCAACCCTAAGTTGTCCAACCCCTCAATCATCCAACCACTTAGCCATCAAACCCTTGGCCATCCAACTCTGTCGTACAACCCCTTATTCATCCAATCCCTGAGTCATCCAACCCCTAAGCCATCCAACCCTATCATCCAAACTCTGTGCCATCCAACTCTTTTGTCCCTTGATGTCATATAAGTACAATCACCTTAAAAGGAAGGGCACAAAAAACTACAAATTTATAGAATCACTAAAGTGGGAAATCCTCTCTCTATACATTATTGTCATCGAGCCAAGGAAAAGCCCTAATTTTTTAAAGAGGAGAAGTCAGGAGTGGCAGAGGCAGGGAAGTGGGTGAAGGAAAATATGGTGCAGAGGCTCACATACCACAAGCGTCACAACTATCACACCAAGTTGAACCAGACCTGAATCATCAAAACCCCTGGTAAAAAGCATGCCTACTTCATCTATGGTTTTGAAGTTTATCTTTGTTATGTATTTATTTGACTCTGGCTTAGCTTTTAGAGTTTTGAGGTTTCTCTCATTTTTTTGTATGATTTTTGGGGTCAATTGTTTTGGGTGTATTTGTGTACAGGTGGGAAGTTAATTTATCATACTGCCAAAAAGAGGGCTAGCACACCCAAATGACCTGTTACCAGTAAAAAGAATCCAAGGAGTAAGATCTTTTTTTTTCTTTTTCTTTTTTTTTTGTTGATATTCTCATAATGGTGTAAATCAAATGAACTTTTATAGCATATTAGTGAGTAGAAAAGCTATATGTAGCTCTATCGAGGGATATGAACAGATTCAAACCTTTGTGTAGAGATTTTGAAAGCCCATTAAATGAAGCTTCTGACAAATTTTATACTTTTTGTTTGGTATTTGTGTTGTGGGGGATTTTTGTAGCATTGTAGTCGTATTATTTTGGTTTCATCTACAAAACTATAACTGGGATTTATAAGCCCAAAGTTTCTATTTATTGTTGTTGATTTATGATTTTTTAAAATCTTAAACTCAAATATCACGTTTTGGATTGGCTGATGCCTTATAGATTCCCCATTTGAGGCCCGTCAAATACAAGGTTAGTAGGCTGAAAAGGAGTAGGAGAACTGTGAATAGACCCTATGGAGGAGTTATGGCCTGTTCAACCGTTCAAGAAAGGTAAGTTGTCATAATTATAACCGTAATTATTTTCTATGTTAAATGGTCATTCAATCAGATATTAGGTTCTACTATTATTTATGGGTTAATGCATTTATTTAATATGTTAAGGGGATATTTAGAATTTTTTTAATATCATATTCTCTATGCAATTGGGTTTGATTTATTGACTTGTCTTTGAGTTACTTGTAATAAATAGATGTTGTTAATCTTAGTGTGTTGCTAATTGTTAGTGTAAATCCACCTTCCAAATTCACAGGAAAGGAGGTAGAGTATGTAAAAAAAAATTTATTCTAGAGGTTTGCATGAAATTGATTGAAAAGAGCCTAGGAGAGAATAAAATTTCAGAATTTTATTTTGCATTCTAGGTTCAAAAACATATATTTTTGAGTAGTCGTTTGGATTTCCCCTAATTTATTTGGGTTCTTAAGGATTTGCATCAAATTTTCAACATGTATCCCATAAATCTATCTTGAAGCATATCAAGTTCCTATGGAATTTTAACATGATGTGGCTCTTTCAGTCTTCACTACAGTCCATAACACAAACAGGAATAGAAACAAAAAGCTAACATAAACTTATGTCAAACATACCCGTCCAACCCCTCACCCATCCAATGCACCCGTCCAACCCTTAGCCATTCAACCCCTCACCCACCCAACCCCTAGCCTTCAAACCGCTCACCCGTCTAATGCACCTACCCAACCCCTAGCCATCCAAACCCTCACCCGTCCAACCCTTAGCCGTAGAACCCCTCACTCATCCAACCCACCTGCCCAACACTTAGTTTTCTAACCCCTCACCCATCCATGCCATCCACCCAACTCCTCAACCATCCAACCCCTCACCCGTCTAACCCCACCCACCCGATAGTCATCCAACCCCTCACCGGTCCAACCCACCCACCCAACCCTTAGCCATCTAACCCCCCAACCCCTGACCAACCTACCTAACCAACTTTTTGAAACTAGGGAAAACTGATCTCTGCGAAATCGCCTTTGCCACGAAACATTTTTTCAAAAAATTTCCAACGATTCAAAAGTCAATTTTTGAGATTCGCCACAAATTCTAAACTAATTTTTCCGAGGGGTCTTCTTAAAATGAACCCTGGGATGGCAATAACAAAATAGGGACATACTATCTGCAGTGGTGCTCATTGGGAAAAGTCATGGAAGGAGAGTAACACTAGACCTCTCTCTCTAACACTTTCTCATTAGTGTGAGATCACCCAAAAAACTCATACTTTACGTGAGATTTCCCAAAACACTCACACTTAGTGTTAGATCACCACAAAAACTTGCACTTGTTGTGACATTTCCCAAAAACCTCACACTTGGTGTGATATCGCCCAAAATACTCACTCTTTGTAACATTTTCAGGACATCTTTCTATCCTTTACACTCTTTCATATCATGTCCACACTTTTCTTTTACACATTATTTTTGCATACTTTACTTAGATTTTTCATATACACTAGTTTGACTACTCTTTCACTCTTTTTTTATATGTCCGTCTTTAATATGTAACAAGAATAATCCCTACATAACCAATAAAGGAACAACAACAGTTAAAAAAAATGCATACCCTTCACCCATAGGGTCACTTTCCTTTCCTAGTTTCTACGATTCATTTTGCACTCATTCCATACTTCACTTATCTCTTGGGCACTCTATTACCATCACACTCTACAGGAAAAAGAGTTACACATCTTCTAACTATGGTATTTTATCGAGTGTTCAGTCAAAAACATAAAGTGGGGGAAAATATAGACATAAAATCACGCACTTGGGACATTTCTAGGTCCCAAACACATACTAGCATTAATATGACTCCTAAGCAAGAAAACTAGTAATTGACAACTGTCCTTGGCCTCTTTTTGGTGTTTCTTGTTTTGTATTTTGTCTTACACACCCTACATCCCATTCGATATTTTACTTTTTTTTAATCTTTTATGGCTTCAGACACCAACACCCATCTAGGACAACAACATCCAGGTGCTCTTGTCATCTCTAGGAACCCCTCACCCTTTTCTATCTTACGCAATCCTTTTGCGCCTCTTTTATCTTTTGGGAATATTTTCTACTTATGGGTCAGAATTTCAGTTTCCAATCACAAAATTCAAACAAGGGAATTATATAAATACATAGTTGTATGTTCAAAATAAAGTACCAAGTACTAAGCATTACTACTATCACCTAAGCTTGCATCCAAAAGGAACCTAAAACACTTCAAGCCATCTATCTAGCATCCATTTAAGGAATAACAGATTTCATTTTCTACATACATTGCATAAGAAGCAAAAGTTCATTATATTTCATATACACATTTGTATTATCTAGAAAATCTAGCCCGATATCAAGTGCATCTTGCACAATGACATCCTAGAGCACAATCCTTACACACATTCACAAGAACTACATGGATTTTGAGATGTAATGCAGTGCTTGGTTGTAAGTTCACTCTTTTAGGTGATATCTGGGATCAGTCTGAATCCCCATATTACATCTTTATTTTTTAGATTTCATGCAGTTTGGTGGGTTTTGTATGTGAACATATATTTTTTAGGTTATAGGTACCTTCAATGATAAAGGCGTGACATACAAGTGACCAACAAGGAATATTTGCAACACCTCTGTTGTAGACACCAAATTTGTGTCTTACGACCCCTTGTGACCCTCATCGCATTTCGCAACCTAACCTCACCACCTAAACCTTACACAATTATTTATTAATTACCTTATAATTAATAAATCCACATCACCATACCTGCCACCTCATGTCGCCACCTCATCATGACCTAGTCTTAACCCTAAACTAACCTAATTAAGATCTATAACTTGGTCCAATTCCACACCTATGACTAATTACTCCTCATCCGCACCTAAAACCAACTTCATAATGACTTGACCAAGCCCGCTACCAATCCCTTGAAAGAAAAGGAGGGAAAGCTGACTATTTTACCAAAAATAGCCCGCTTTTACCGGACCGATACTGGTTCCTACTCGACCGGCATCGGTTGCATAACCGCCATCGGTTCCCCGTAAATGGCCACTTCCAACCAAAAACAAGGATCGGATTTTCATTTGATCAGGAGAAGAAGAAATCATCGAGAGAATCCAGATTTTGCTTGGCCGAGCAGAGACAAGTGAAGAAACAAGAAGAGATTACAGATAAGGACATCAAGCCCAAGACTGCAACTGAATAACCAGAGCCCAGTGACACTCAGCTGATCATCGTGAGGGAAGAAATCTCATCTTCTGATCGTCAGGATGTCCTATCTGAGTTCTACCTTCATCACCACAGTTCTTGGACCTACATTCTTGTCAATAAACAGTAAGTAGAACCTTGTATGTCTCTTTGTTAAAATTTCTTAGACTTTTTGAATCACAGCCGTCATAAGTTTATTCCTAGATCTACTACCAGCTTCAACTGCACTTAACCTTCACCCACACACCCTGATATTTCCCAGAAGGCCATTTTACCATACTCTGAGTCTTCCCTATCCTCCCATCATTCCCCTTAGCCATCCACCAATCCTAATAATCCCACAATGACCTTACAACCAACTTCTATCCAGAAGCACTTAGATTGCTGCCCCTACCGGTATCGTTTATCCCCTACCGGCAGCGGTTCTCTAACCATGGTCGGTTACCTAGTGACCGCCGTCGGTCACTGTGACTTATACCCCAAAACCCTTTTGCTTGCCTATTTGCCACCTAAAAACCCCAAATCCAGCCTAGTTTATCCCTATAACTCAACCTGAACGTATCAATGACCAGCAACCGAACAAACAACGTGACACTTTATTATTAATAGTTTAGTTTCTATTGCTTTGTAACGAGATACCTAAATCGTGATTTTGCAATAGCTTTCTATATTATCATTTGTGTTGAATCGTATTAAAATGGGAACTGACCACCTTTGAAAGGAAGCTTTTATATTTCCTGGGCCTAAGGCAGATCCCTCATTTGTTGTCTAATTAAAATCTTGTGGTCTTGTATTCTTACTTGCAGGTAGTCCTTCCAAGACAAAAAGGAGTTCTTTGGAGTCGATCTGATCTTTCTCTACGGTATGCACACACTATCTCAACATTCAATAGGTATTCCTCCTAGCCCTAACCCTTATCTGTTTCTCAAAGGAATGATAGGATAGAAACAAGTCTATTCTGCAGAGTCTGAAACATTCCGCGTGAAACATTTTGGCACGCCCGGTGGGACCCATTTCGGGTTTCTGTTTCTCTTGCTTATTTTTCATTTTAGGAAGCATACTTGCTGCTGCTATTTTTGTTATATTTAGTGAAGAATTTGTCTTGCTTTCCTAGTTTCGCATTAGTGAACGTCATCTCATTTGCTTCATCGAATATCATTTTCGATTTGGGTTTAAAACACGTGCATTACATTCTTGCTTGTTGTTTTCAATTCTAGTGAACATAGACTAAGTAACAGGTCGTACACGTGGGGGTGATTTCCATGGTATTGACAGGAAATTAATCTTACTTTCACTACACAACACATACTGAATCACTTCACAATTAACACAACAGCTCAAAACATCCCCCCTTTTTCCGCGGTATTCCTCCGCCCGATTGAGGTAACCTTATAAGCCAAAACAACTTGACATTTCCCCTAAGTATTTTGTTTAGGATTGACATCATTCCGCGTCTAAAGGCATAAGCCCACAATAAATTAAAATTGACCCTAGGGTTAGTCTCTGGATTTACATGTGCATCTTGTTTGTTTTTCAGTTCTGTTTTCTCTGTTATACACTGTCTTCTGTGATTATCTTAGAACAATTTGATAAATATACTGAGCAAATTAGAAGCTTCTTATATTTTCTTATACCAGTCTTATTACACCGACATCGGTTAACTGACTGACGTCAGCTATAGTATAACCAACATCAGTTACTAGACCGATATCGGTTACTGTCTTTTACGGTTCCTAACAAACCAGCAACCTACCAATTTCACCATTCTGTGTCAGTTTCCGTTCCTGCTAGATTGAAACCCTACTGTGAACTCCTGTCCATGGTTGTTATCACTCGAAAGCAAGCCACCGCCATGGTTTCACATGCTTGCTCTATTTCTTTGCCTGAATCACCCCCTTCACATTCTGTGGGGAATCCTACGGATACCAGCGAGGTTCCTAAAATTCCTGTGGGAGATAAAGAATTTTCCAAATTTCTGGATGCTAATCCTAGCACTGTACAGTACTATTTGTCTCATGCCCTTGACCGTACACCCGACGGTCAACTCCTTGTTGGCATGCCTATCAGTATAGCTTCTCATTTAGCCCCTTCCCCACCTGATAACTCCGCTTTGCCTTCCGCATCCTTAGTCCCGTCGTCTACCTCAGCAGCTTCAGGGGTCCATACGGCACAGATTGGCTTTCCTTTGGTTAATCTTGGGCCCAACATGTCATTACCCGCCGACTGCTCCTACCTCGTCTCTCTTGCAGACTGTTCCGTTCATGACTTGCTCTCTACCACCTATCCACACGAGCTTTCCTTCTCAAGCTCCGCCCACCTTTTCATTTCCACACACATATCCGGTAACCTCAACAGCTTACATAGGACATCCCTATTCGGTTGCCTCAACACAGTCGTCCTCCGTACCTTATCAACATTTAACCCCACCATTGTCTAGCGGTGGCCCTTGGCCCAATTTGCCTCCGTTTACCACAACCACACCATCATCTCATCCAACTACTGATTTAATTAAACAAATGATGGACAAAATGCATAATCTGGAGGCTTCTGTTTCAGGAAGTCGCTAGCGCCTTGACATACGAGCAAGTTTGTCGGGAGCCTATCCACCCTTCAGTCCCCCTTCATTCATATCCTCCTCAATGGGAATTACCAAAATTTACCCGTTTTAACAGTAAGGAGGACCCTCAACAACACTTGCGATCATTTAGACATGCCTGCTATCTGATTGCTCACGACGACGCTTTACTACTCCGCACCTTTCCCATGTCCTTATCAGGACCCGCCTTGGAGTGGTACAGTGCTTTAACCCAGCACTCAATCTTCTCTTTTAACCAGCTAGCCCAATCTTTCTTGGATCATTTCTCCATTAACATTGCCAAGAAAGTATCTATCACCGACCTCTATGCCATCCGACAATTTGAGGACGAATCTATCGCAGATTTCGTTGGACGATGGCGGGGCCTTATCAACCAACTTACGTATGCCTTGCCTCAAACCGAACTTATCAAACTATTTATGCGGGCCTGCGCTAAGCACATCTCCCCTACCCTCCAAATTCAAACTTTCCGTACATTTGACGAGGCCTTTACTATGGCTCGAAAATTAGAGATTCGAGCCTTAGAGGAAGAGAAATTGCGGTTGCGTAACAAAAACCCCACTTTCCGAACCCAAGATTCCACCAACAAACCTAACACCACCAATCCTCACCCATCGACCACTTCGAAATCAAAAGGGGCCGTGCACGCGGTGATGGTAAAATCCCAACCACCGTCTAATACCCCGCCAAAAACCACCTATAAGTATAAAGCAGAACCCATCAACTACACTCCCTTGGGAGAAACATATGGTGTGATATTGGAAAAATTGCTCAAAGCAGGAGCCATTACCTTACCTCCTGTTAAACCTCATTCCGGGTTTGATTCCACTCGCGCCATACCTTCCTGGTACAAAGAAAATGACTTCTGTAACTTCCACCGCGTGAAGGGACACAGTCATGAGAACTGCAAGATGTTGAAAAACATAGTGCAGGAAATGGTTGATGCAGGGGATATAGCCCTTGATAATCCTAACTGCCCCTGCTAACCGAAATTTGAAAATATTCAACAAACCATTCCCGAATCATTCTTCTAACAGTAAACTAAACCAAGATATCTTAGCCGAGGAGAGTGTTCATGAGATCCATGCAGTCTTCGATTCCCAGCCAAAGACCTCTATCGAACAAATTCTGAATCAAGCCTCTTCACTAACGCAGGAAACCGAACCCCCTTCCTCGTCATCAAGACAAACTGAAATCCTTGCCGTTCCTTTACCCATCAAGGAATTAGCTTCCCAGAGTTCCCTTCTCACAAATGAGCCTTCTTACACCACGTCCTTGCAAGACTGTGAGCAGATGTTATCTAATTTATCTATTTCCCAGACGTCTCCTTCTACCATTCTTGCTGTACAAGAGGAAGGCTCGCCACTTCTTTTGTCATCCTTAGACGAGAAACCTCTTGAACCGACATCACCACATTCTTTAAACATGACAGATCCTCTCAAACACGCCCTCCTACCTATTAGTCCTTCATCACCTAAATCTTTTCAGCAACCGGTTGACCTCTTAACGCCCATTGATACAGTGCCTCATATACCCCTTGTATCACACCCACAGTGGACCGGAATCACAACCCACCTTTCTTCCATACAAAAGTTCCTATTCACACGTGAGGACTGTCATTCCCTAGAAGATAGACAGGTCCTGTGGGAACGTTTGAGTACGCCATATTCTACTCAAATGCAAATGACCGATCCTGATGCCTCCACCATATACCCGAAGTGTTTACAGAAGCTTAAAATGCCCATGTCCTCATCTTCACCCCCCTCATCTCTACCAAATACCTTTTCCACTTCTATTAACTTAGCCAAATCTTCCCCTACGCTTGGGACCTCACCCATACCTAGTCTAACACACCCACCTAAGCGGCTTGATTTATCTAAAAATAAAGCCGTCCATCCCATTAGGAGACAGACTCAATCTCCTCAATCTATGCCGTTAACACAACTAAAACCCTCATCGTCACACCTACCTTCCATATTAGGACCCCATCCCTCTACCTTACATCAATATATCATACCTCCTGCGTTTTCTTTAAAGCGACCTACGCCTTCTGCACCCATACAGAAATCCAAGGGTATAGCAACACCGTCACCCCGCGTATCCTGTCCACCTATCAACCCTAAACAAATTCCATCATCAAAAGATTTGTTTTCTGTCACTCCTATTTCTCCGTGGTTGTTTTCTGATACCACATCATCTGTGGCCTCATCATCCAACCAGCTAAACATAGCCTCTACGTCAAAGAAACCACGGTTAGTTAAAACCCATTACCAAAACTCCTTGGCTAAACCACCCCCCATACAAACCAACCACACCACGTCATCACCAGAATCGACCCAGTCAATAGCCTCATTTTCCTCTGACTTTGACCCACTCAAAGGGTCTTACGCCAAAATCCTTGCTATGTTGGTGGAGAATGCGACCATTTCCCTACCCCCACTTAGACCTTATGATCCGTCTAAACCTCGACCTATAGGTTACGATGAGTCTAAAATCTGCGCTTACCACCGCACACCAGGACATGACGTAGAGGGATGCAAAGCGTTGAAAACCATACTTCGTCCGTCACCTATCTCAGATAGAAAAGTTAAGAAAGACAACTTACGAAGAGAGAGACCTTTAGCTTCAATTCCCTCTCCTATACCACCTGTCCCCGCCTCACCAAGATCTATCATTATTACAGCCCCCACCTCTCGAAAACCATGACCTATCCCTACCATCTTCCTCCTCTCGTATTCACGAGATCAATATGATTAGTGTTGCTACTCGAGGGCAGAAAAACAATGGGAAAGCGAAAGAAAACACGCCTGCGGCATCTCTTTCTCCGTCCACCATCCCGATTACACCACCACCTAAAGTGGTTATTCGCGGACCCGCCTATCCCGTCTCTAATGGCATTGCCCATCGAACTATGATCAAACAGCTTCACCAATCGCCTGTAAAAATGACATTGTATGATCTCATTCAGACTTCTGAATCTCATCGACAAGCTCTCGTTGAGATCCTTCAAGGGATAGAGGTTTTACCTAATGAAACCTTGCCTGTTACCTCTATTCTAACACCCAATCATGTTGCTTCGCTCACCAAACAATCTATCTCCCCAACCACTTCTGTCTCTGTACAGCAAGCCGCTGCTGTCAGTTTCTCCGAAGATGAAATTATCGACTTTGGTGCCGAAGATCCTGACCCTGCTCTTTTCATCTCAGCGTACGTTCGGGATATTCGGGTACGTCGTGTTATGATTGACGGGGGGCGCTAGCCTAAACATCATCTCTTCAAAAGCCTTCCAACAAATGAATATCCCTTCTAGTTGCATGTGTGCCAACCCCATCATGTTGCGATCATTCAATGATGCTATTACTTCTACTTTAGGCACCGTGATCCTTAACATTCGTGTAGGACCACGTACTTTACCCGAACTCTTCTATGTCCTTGAGGGAGAGTTCCAATACAACATGTTGTTAGGCCGCCCTTGGATCCGGGCTATGGGATGCGTTCCCTCCACCTTACATAGATGCATAAAATTTGAGTACGAGGGGAAGTCCTACACCGTAAAAGCTGATCCTCCCCCCTTCAAAACTTGCAATATGTTATATCACCCTAATGATGTGCTTGTACCAGTCAAGACACCCATTCATCCAACCCAGCCATCCACTTCCGATGCACCTACACCTTCAACTAATGAAACCGCCGTTACAAATATTACTTCCTTTCCCGCAGATAACATCCCAACCTCCGACCCCTTAGTAGATGTTTTTCAACACCTTACGCTGGGGGAGTACCGCCTATATAACGTTAGTTCTTTCCATACCCCACAGGAGTACGGACAGTTACATGCACATCCCACCTACGACCGTCGCGTGGGGGAGGTAATCTCCTACGGACCACCCCATTGCCGCACTAACCTAACGTATGGGGGTGTTGACGCATCCTCCATTACCCCTGAACCTCCTCTTGGTGTGGTTCCCTTCCAATCTGATTTTCAATATTTGACAAATCATTGTTTCGACCTCACCTTCTTGACTCGCTATGCTTGGAAAGGCTTTGGTTTTGGTCTTTACGAACAAGGCCGACATACACTCATTCCCGTGACTACACGCAAACACAATGATCGCAGTGGTCTCGGTTTTCCTGAAACACCTACACAGGAGACACCTCGTGTCAGCTGTATCCTGGAAGAAGACGACGTCACCCCTACCAAACCATCATCACCCACAGAATCGATAGACCCTGAATCTATCCCTCCTAACTTTTTTTTTTTTTTTTTTTCATAAATGCTATCTTCATAGGTCCTCTCACTTATCAACACGATAATGAGGATCCATCTTCTCTTCCCCTTCTGTATCTAGACATGATCGAAGAGGATTCGCCTTCGATTAATGTTGTTGAGTGCCAGGATGACGACTCCATCCTCACTTACCTTGGGGCGGACGACTCCTATATTCAACGCGCCTTACCGTCTGAAACTCAAACCATGTTGAATGAGTCGACTATAGAAATCAACATCCACACAGCGGAGGATCCTCACATTGTGAAGATCAGACAATCCCTTAACACATCAGAACAAGCCGCCTTTACTACCTTTCTCCGTACCCGCAACCAAGCTTTCGCTTGGTCCTACGCTGACATGCCAGGAATTGATCCTACCATTGCTGTCCATAACATCACCCTAAACCCCGATTCCAAACCAGTCAAACAAAAACTGAGAAAGATGCATCCACGCATCGCCCTCTTGGTCAAAGAAGAGCTTCAACGACTTCTTTCTATGTCCTTCATCTTGCCTATTGACTATCCTCAATGGATTTCTAACATCGTACCTGTCACTAAAGCGACGGGGGGACTTCAGATATGCACGGATTTCTGAGACCTTAACCTCGCTTGCCCCAAGGATGACTTCCCCCTCCCAAGTATTGATCAACTTGTTGATCTCACTGCGGGCCATGAAATGCTTTCTCTCATGGATGGCTTTTCGGGATACAATCAAATTTTGGTAGCCCCGGCCGATCAACATAAAACCGCTTTCATAACTCCTTGGGGAACCTTCTGTTATCGTGTCATGCCATTTGGCCTTAAGAATGCTGGTGCTACCTATCAGCGGGCTATGACTTACATTTTTCATGACATTATGCACACTATCCTTGAGGATTATGTCGATGATCTTCTTGGCAAATCTAAACATCGCAGTGAACATCTCGATGTTTTAACCATTATTTTCGATCGCCTGTTGCAATATTCAGTCCGGCTTCAACCAAAGAAATGTGTCTTTGGTGTTCTTTCAGGAAAACTTCTTGGCTTTATCATCTCTTTGCGTGGCATTGAGGTCGATCCATCTAAAGTCAAAGCTATCCTAGAAATGCCCCCACCCAAAAACCTCAAACAATTGCGTAGTTTGCAGGGTAAACTTCAATCCATCCGGCGTTTCATCTCCCAACTCTCAGATCGATGTCACCCTTTTCATCACCTTCTTAAAAAGGACATTGCCTTTCAATGGAGTGAAGAGTGTCACCAAGCCTTTGAAGCTCTTAAATCCTATCTCTTGCAACCACTCGTGCTTATTCCACCTCAGGATGATCGTCCTTTCTACCTTTACCTTTCTGCCACTGACCATGCTATAGGAGCTATGCTCGCACATCGGGACTCGGCATGTCGAGAACAAGCCGTTTATTATATAAGTCGTACTCTTGTGGATTACGAGACTAGGTATACACATGTAGAAAAATTGTGCCTAGCCCTATCATTCGTAGCCACCAAACTCCGACATTACCTCCTGAATCACAAAACCTTTGTCATCACCAACACGGACCCCATTCATTATATGTATGCCAAACCACATCTAAACCAACGCATCGCCCGATGGCTTATGCTCCTCGCCGACCTCGACCTTGAGTTTGTACAACAGAAGTCAATCAAAGGACAAACTATTGCAGACCAACTTGCGGAGGCCCCTTTACCTGGGGAACAATTCACCAATTTTAATTTCCCTGACAAACTCATCGCCACTCTTTCACTCAGGGAAGAGTCGTATCAAATGACCCTCTTCTTCGATGGATCTAAATGCCAGCGCGGCGGAGGAGCCGGCATTGTTCTCATCCCTCTTGACGCTGAACCTATGCCTCTTTCATTCCGGCTTGATTTCCCCTGCACTAATAATACAGCGGAATACGAGGCCCTTGTTTTGGGTCTCCAGGTTACGTTACACTTAGGTGTCAAATCTATTAATATTTTTGGCGACTCTCAATTGGTAGTCAATCAAGTTATGGGCATCTACCAATGTAAGAATGAGGAACTTCAAAAGTACAAACATTACGTGGATTCACTTTTGACCTCATTTACTCGTTATTCTATCCAGACCATTCCCCGCTCCACTAACAAATTTGTGGATACTATGGCTTGCTTAGCCTCGCAAATTCCTGCCTCACCAACTGACTCTGACATATTCGTCTTGGTCCAACAAATTTTTGCCCCATCCTACTCAGCCCCGGTAGTTTGTATGATAAATACTGTGTCTACTAATTCGCAGGATACCTGGTACCACCAATTTCACGACTACCTCACAACCTCTGTTCTCCCACTTGACCTTACTAGTAACGGAAAACGTGCTTTTCTTAAAGGTGTTTCTCGTTATGTTGTCATGGGGGGACTCCTCTATAAACGTGGCTTTGATGGCATCCTCCTTCGCTGTCTAACCGGCGCGGAGGTCACCTATACCATCCAACAAGTCCATGATGGGATTTGTGGTGGACATTTTAGTGGCCTTGCCGTGGCTAAACGAATCCTTCACCTAGGTTATTATTGGCCTACTCTTAACAACGACTGCTACAAATATGTTAAGCGTTGTGTTATGTGTCAACAACATGCCAACCTTCAACATACTCCTAGCCATCCGCTACAGGTCGCACGAGATCTTTGGCCTTTCTCACAATGGGGTTTAGACCTTATTGGTGAGATTCATCCATCCTCTTCGCAACGTCACCGATGGATTATCACAGCAACCGAATATTACACAAAATGGGTGGAGGCCATTCCACTCATTTCAATCAAAAAAGAAAAAATTGTTGAATTCGTTAACCATCACATTATCTATCGTTTTGGTATTCCTCATCGCCTAATAACAGATAATGGTAAATCTTTTAAAAATAAGTTGTTACAAGACCTTTGTGACAACTTTGGTATCAAACTTAGTTTCTCATCGCCTTACTATCCGCAGGCCAATGGTCAGGCTGAATCTTCTAATAAAACCCTAACCAAAATCCTCATGAAAGTTGTCAATGAGTCCGGAAGAAACTGGCATGATCACATTCCCTTTGCCCTTTGGGCTTATCGTACTAGCATTTGTACCTCCACTAATGCCACACCATTTTCTTTGGTATATGGTACCGAGGCTGTCTTGCCTCTCGAAGTACAAATACCCTCCCTCAGAATATCTCTTCAGGATATTCTCACCAACGATGATTTCCGCCAAGAGCGGTTAGCCCAATTAGAGCTTCTTGATGAGCGTCATCTTACGGCTCTTGATCACCTTCAAATCTACCAAAAACGCATCAAGCGTGCTTATGATAAACGGCTTCATGAGCGTACTTTTAAGGTTGGTGATCTTGTCCTCAAAGAGAATCAACATGTAACCAAACTAGAAAAGAGTAAACGTGGAAAATTTGCTCCTAATTGGATTGGGCCTTACATTATCACTCACACTTATGGATCAGGCACTTATCGTTTAGCTTCGCTTAATGGTAAACCTGAGCCTGAGCCCCTTAATGCCTTGCATCTTCGACCATTCTACTGTTGAAATTAGTGTTATATCACTGCTTATCTACCTTACGCTCGTCCCTTGAGCTCATTTACCACCGCATACACTTTGTTTCTTACACCTCAAAATCCAATCAAGCTCACATGGTTTGATTATCACCTCCCCTTAAAAGATGCCTTCCCCTTCTTAGTCTAGTCCATGACTTCAAAGTATCAAAATGACACATTCTTAATTACACACTTATGGGATTTTCTTGAGTCAAACTTCTTACAAAAAAAAAAAAAAAACTAGATGCTTCATGCCCAACGGACATCTAGACCTCTAACTTATACAATAGACTGCTCCCTTGAAGGACAGCTATATGCCAAACTATTGCTCTTATTATATATAGACTGCTCCCCCGAAGGACAACTATACATAAACACTGCATCTGCTACTATAAATAGACTGCTCCCTTGAAGGACAGCTATACACAGTTAGCCTTTATTAGAAGCTTCTCGCATTGATCAGCTTCGTGAAGACCTCAAGAACAACAAAATACATATCCCATGTAGACTTCCCGCATCGATCAGTCTATATCCAGAAAAATAAAAATACAAGCAATACTTCAAAGCACTTTTGAGTCATGGACTTGTCTATTTAGGTTTGGTTTTCTTTTGTCAGAATCATCATCTTATAATAAGTTCTCTGCACCCTCGCCCACATCAACCACCTCACCTCACCATTTGTCAAAAACAACAAAACTCAAGGGACGTGACGTATATCCGATATATTGTGATTATACCACTCTTTTCACCTATCGACTTCTCACCTATGCAAGGTACCTAGGGATTCACGCTCATCCTACATTAATATGTGGTTTGTTTAGCTCTTCTCAATTATGGGACACTCTTGCCTCTTTTTACTCGACTCTAGGATTGTGTGTTGACCTTAATCAGGACACGATTCCCTACTACTTGGGTATGCTAACATTCGCTTTACCTTACCAACACCAACAATATTACCCTACCAACACCAACAACATTACCCTACCAACATCAAATTTTTATTAACCAACAAAATTGCCTAACCACAACCAAATTGCCTGAATTCACCTCTCCCTGCTCCTAAGGGAGAACTACATCGGTCTGAGGCCCCTCCTTGCTTTGTGCAATGGGTTATGTAGGCAGCACTTAGGAGACATGGGGTCTCCCAAGGTTAGCTCGACCATCCCCTACCATACCCTATCATGTGTTGTAAATATAAATATTTTTTTGTGTATTTCTATTTGCCAACGTTCCTCTTTATCATTTTTCAAAACAAACAAAAACAACATCCAAAACACAACCATTCTTATTATTATCATCACTCAAAAGAACATACATCTTTAGTTTTATTTTAGATGTTAACCAAATACATCTTCTCTATCATCGACTCGCAGGTCGGCATCCTTATTTATTCTAATATTCCTATAAAATCCCCTTAGACTCTTGCACCTCCTCCCAAATCAGGTGGTGATCGTGATCGTCGATGCCTCTCAGCTAGCCTCTCCATCCTCAAAGGTGCCACTGCCATTGGTTCCTCCCATTGATCCGCCAACATCTCCTGTAACATACGAATACGTCCTCTCACGTGGAGGAATCTTGCCTCCAGTCTCTCCACTCGTAACTGTGAAGCCTCTAACATTCCCATTGTCTCATTCACCTGTGTTTGAAGCTGGCGAGCCAAATCCTGCAGACGATCTCTCTCCGCTGTAATCACAGCTATGTCAGGGCACTCACGTGCACCTCGCAGCTCTGCTACCCACCATACTCTATAGGCCTCCGTCGTTCCTGCATCCATCACCCTACGATCGGCTACTATCTCTTCTGGCCCTTCTGGAGGTGTAGGTCGGGGAGGTGAGAATGCTGCCCTCGACGTCAATCCTCATGTATGGTCTATATGTCATAGGAATATCCTGAACAAACCCAAATTGTCGCCGCACACGTGATCTAGAGGAATCCTCTCGTACTCGCCCAGCCTATGCCCTGCAATCCACCTCAATCGCTCTACACCCCTCAACTCCTCAGCTATGTGCTCTATCACCATATATTTCCCATACGGCCTCCAACAAATATCCGCAACTGTCAACATCTCCCATACCTGTCTATAATACTCAATGTCATCTATCACGGCCTGGGATCTCGCTTCTTGTTCTGTCTGGACCCATCATCTGAATCCCAACCTTTGCACTCCTGTCTCTCCTGACTCAATGGGTCGGCCTATTGGACGCACACAACCAATATGCTCATAGGTCCAACAATGTAATAAGTACGAACAATCCAGTGTCGTCCTGTGTTTTCGCTTGCATGCCCATAAACCCCTATATAACTCTACCAGATATGTGGGTGCCCATGCGAATGTCATGCTCATTTCTATCATTTCCCAAATAACACTCATCAACGCTTTGGGAAATCTTCCACCTTCCACCCTCGGCAATGCATAATACCCCACCGCTATCATGAATAGCACGGACAACCTTGTTTCCTTAGGGTGTGTTGCATACATTGTACCATACGTAAATGATAAACCTCGCTGTGTCAAATCTCGTGCAACTGACCCAAATACTGTTGTTATCGCTGCCCGCCCCGCACTGGGCAACGCCTGATACATTGTTTTTCCTATCATTGAGATTTTCAAAATACGGAACACATCTTCCAAAGTCACTGTCATCTCCCCTGTTGGTAGATAGAAGGTATTCTTTTCTGGATTCCATCTCTCAATCAACGCCTACAACATAGCATGGTTACGTGCGATTCTTGAATAATAGCGGATTCCACTTAACCCCAACCGATTTATCAATGCCCATTCAGCTGGTGTTACATCTGCTCGGATTCGTGACAACAACGCTGGCACAGTATCATCCATCCTTAACCTTGCTTCTGCCTACATACATCAAAACGACACATAATTATTCCAAAGAACAAAACTCTACAGGTTTTTTTCTCAAAAATCTGGAAACCCTTATAGTAACCGATAACGGTTATGCATAACCGATACCGGTTGGCTAACCGATACCGGTTACTTATAAACGATACCGGTCACTGTCAAAATATATCTACCCTGCTTCAAACATACACCTTCGATATTTATGAAGCCCGTTTACTCCTATTTTTACCTAAAAACATACAGGCCCACCCTGTGTACCTACCCCGTAGCACTCATACCATCCCCAACCCTTGCTATCACGTTTTCTTTCTCATATCTCACCACTTACACTTCTCTCATCCTATTCACAAAACATACAAAAATCACATTACAACCAAACAATTTACCTCTCCGGATGCAGCAGCTTGGGGCGGAACATGTCTTCCCCCTCGCCCCTGCATGTTGGATGCTTCTCCTTGTTCAGCCATGTTCACCACCCTCTTCAAATATAACTTGTCTTTCTGCCCTCTGAATCTCAGCCCACGCTCACCTCACCTGTCTCTTTCCTCCTTATCACTCAAATTCTTTCATGCAATTACCTGTAGCAGTTGTCAAACAGTGTCGCATTCACATATTTAACGTGTTTCATGTCTCTAAAAATAAGAATGCTAAAAATAAGAACTTAAGTTGCCAACCCAGTAGTTCTATTTTTAGGAAAATCATTCTTGAATAACCGATATCGGTTACATAACTGATACCGGTCATATATCTACCGACATCGGTTACATAACCGATATCGGTCACGCCCAACCTGTTGTTTACACCTAAGCCTTTTCTTCATTTTTTTACAAATTTATGTGGCGCCAGTCCCTTTTTCCTGCATGAACAACACCATTATCCATATTTTTCATTAAATCCACATCTCATTACAATTTCATTAACATCATGTCTCTATATTACAAAACAAGCAAGCCATCAATAACCAATATCAAAAACCATTACTCTATACACCATTTGGATCCAAATCAACAGATACAACCATTTAATATTCACACTCCAGCGACCAAACATACAACATTTCATAATATAACATGTCAATTAAACTCATCATTTATATCTATATACATCCCATCAACAAAAGACATCAACATCATTAAAATATAACACCATGTCAATCAAACTCATCATATATCACATATCACAAACCATCGACAAAATATTTAACGCTTTTTACGCACAGCATGTGGGTCAAAACATCATATCTATATATATACAAAGTTTCAAAAAGCATCGGGGCCTCCATAATCTCATAATATAACAAAGCCGGCACGCAGGCCGCAATAACTGTCAATAATCTCGACTCGGCTCGCAGGCCAGTCTCTCCTGTAAAAAACATACTCGGCTCGCAGGCCGGTATCAACTGTACAACCTGTACTCGGCTCGCAGGCCGGTATATACAATAAATAAATGAATGAATAAATGAATAAATAAGCACGCAGGCCTCTATCAACACAACTGGTTCGCAGACCGGTGCCCATGTCCAATATACAAAATGTGCAAGGACCCCTCAGCTCTCTCCACCTGCCTCTACCTGTCTGCCTGCTGGTCCCTGTCTTACCTCTCGCCTCCTGCCTATGACGGACCCACCAGCTGTGGCTGCACCTCCCTGAGACCTCTGGCTCCGAGAGGTCTCTGCTCTATGTGCCGCATAGGGCTGATAATCAGCCCCGGTACCATCAAGAATATCCTGATAGTATCGGGCCTCCGCTCTAGCCTCCATGTAACACTCTCGAGCCACCGTAGGTACTAGGGCTGGTCCCCTGACACCTACTACCAGTGCCCCCTGTGCCTGTGCTAGTGCCGCTGGCTGTGCCACTACTGGTGGTGGTACCTGTACCTATGCCTGGGGCTGTGGCTGTGCCGCTGCTGGTGGTGGTGCCTGTACTTGTGCCTGGGGCTGTGGCTGTGCCACTGCTGGTGGTGGTACCTGTACCTGTGCCTGGGGCTGTGGCTGTGGCTGTGCCACTGCTGGTGGTGGTGCCTGTGCCTGTACCTGAGCCTGGGCTAGCTGCCCCTGTAAAACACCTATCTGTGCCTGTGTAGCAGCAAGCTGCCCCTGTAATAACTATACTTGGCCCCTAAGCTGATCTCACTCTGCTGTCACCGCTGCCAAGTCTGGCTGTGCAGGCTTTGTTATCCTCGCTGCTCTCTGACCAGCCCACCAAACCATATATGCTCCCGTATAACCAACATCGTCTACAGTGTCATCTGCTGGCCTCTCAGCAACCCAATCTGGGTCCAAGGGCTGTGGTGCAGGCAGTGGAGCCTCTACATCATCCCTCCGGTACTGAGGGAAGGGAGGTGGCTCATCTTGTCGCAGCCCCATCTGCCTGCGTACCCTCTCTAGGTGTATCCTCTCATACTCTCTCGGCCTATGTCCTGTTATCCAGAAAGTGTACTGGATCAAGTGCAACTGTAATCGGGCTCCTCCGTGAGGGTGATGACCTCTATACGGTCTCCATACAATATCTACTGCTGTCAGGCCCTCTAATAAATGCCTGTAATAGGTAACGTCTCGCCCTGCAAGCACTGCTCGTGGCTAACCCACAACCCCCAACCACCTCTGAAAGCCGTATCTATATATGACATGTGGCCCTGGCTGTTGGGGCAGCCCTACTGGTCTAAGGCATATGATGTGCTCATATGCCCAACAATGCAGCAAAAACGTCGAACAAATCCTGAATCGCCTCATCCGAAAATAGCCCCACAGCTCTCGATACAACTGTACTAGGTATATTGGTGCCCAAGCATAACAGGTGTGCTCCTCCACCATCTCGTGTAGAACCCCTATCAGCGCCCATGGAAAGCGGCCTCCCTTTGAGTCCGGGAGGGCAAAGCAGATGATCCCAATCATCATCAACACGGCAAGCCGTGTCTCATGGCGATGGGCACGGTACATATCCCCGTATGCGATGCTCGCGCTGTGATATGTCAGTAGCACAGCTGCATCCCCGAACACCTGTAGGATGATGTCCATGGCCGTCTTTGAATCTACCTGGAAGACTGCCTCTCCCTCAATCGGCAGTCGAAGGATGCGATACACATCCTCCAATGTGATAGTCATCTCCCCAGTCGGGAGATGGAACACATTGGTCACCGGATCCCATCTCTCGATGAGGGCGACCATCAAACTATGATCCCTATCGATCGCTCTGTACCGTTGGACTCCGCCGAGTCCCACCTCGCGCATGATACCCCAGTGTGCTGCGGACACGTGTGGTCGCATCCAGCTCAACAGTGGGGGCATCCTGTCCCGTATCGTCAGCTGCTGACGTGCCTGCAAAACCAACCCACTACATTAGCCCTACTTTTTATCACAACATCTACTTTACCTCTCTATATCCCCTTTCTTATCCACCCGCCCACAACCTGACTCCATACCACACGTCTACGCCCATCTATCTTCCCCTAAAAAACTTCTACGCTATTCCCCCTCCCTCTTCACACCCAAACAAACAACCCACACCATACTCAAACGACCCAAACCATGCCTAAATACCTTAACCACATCTACAAACTTAAAACAACAACACACCCCAAACCATACTCAAACACCCTACACCATGCCCAAATACCCAAACCACATCCAAAAACTCAAAAACAAAATCACAACCCACACCAACAAATTGACATAAACCTAAGTCAGGACTGCACCTATACTGAAACACCCAAACAATACCACAACACCCTCACCCCAACCCAAACCATACCCAAATCACCACCAAAAACTCCAAAACAACAACATAACCTGGACCGGTACCGGTCACCCATAACCGACCGTGGTCCCCTTCCCACCGACGCCGGTCCACGACCGACTGACGCCGGTCAAAAACAAAACACCCCACACCTAAAATTTTGCAACCGATGTCGGTCACTTAGCGACCGACGTCGGTCACTGTAACTTCCTGGAGACGAGCCCTGTGCGGCCCCCCCCCCCACCTACATTTTGTCATTTTTCTACCAATTTACCCACCCAAATACCCTAAAAACCTACCCACCCTACCGCCTTGACCTATTTAACCCATCTACCCTCTCCCTTTTTCAAATCATTTCCATTTCTTAATTATTTTCTCCAAAATGTACATTCCTACCCAAACACCAAATATAGCATAATGCAATAAAATACACACAATGAGGGGTTTCGAACCTACCCGTACGATGACACGTCGTCGTGGAGGGATGGGTGGTGGTGGTCCAGCTGGTCCAGCCCCTCCTGCTCCTCCTGGTTGTGCCATGGCTCCAAATGTCCTCTTCTGGGTCCTCCACCAATCAACTGCTGCCTCCTCCTCACTCGGGCCCACTAACAACTACCTCCTCTAGCCAAATAACGCCACCTCACGCAACCAATGCTCCAATCTTCACTCTCCATGTCAGACAACTCAAATTGGTTTCCAAATTACAAAAGTGACAATGACAGGCCGTATTTTTCTTTTTATAGGTTTTTTGCCCATAACCGATATCGGTTTTATTGTGCCCTAAGAAACCGGTATCGGTCCCATAACCGATATCGGTCGTAGATAATCGACATCGATTTTATCTTACCTCTACCCCAATTTCGGCCCTTCTTTACTAATAGCCCTTTCTACCAACATCGCCTATATCCACCTTCGTTGACAACCCCTTGTTAACTTCATTGGCCCGACCCAAGGCCGCAACCAACCTATTTGGCCTGACCTAAGGCCGCGACCCAACCATTTGGCCCGACCCAAGGCCGCAACTAACCTATTTGGCCCGACCCAAGGCCGCAACCCAACCTATTTGGCCCGACCCAAGGCCGCAACCCAAACCATTTGGCCCGACCCAAGGCCGCAACCACACCTATTTGGCCCGACCCAAGGCCACAACCACACCTATTTGGCCCAACCCAAGGCCGCAACCCAACCTATTTGGCTCGACCCAAGGCCGCAACCCAACCAATTTGGCCTGACCCAAGGCCACCGCAACCACACCATTTGGCCCAACCCAAGGCCGCAACCCAACAACTTGGCCCGACCCACGTCCACAACCCAACAACTTGGCCCGACCCATGGCCCTCACTCATCCATTAGCCCTACCCAAGGCCGTACCACTTAACTACTTCGCCCAACATCAACAACATACACTTTTATCCACCCAGTAGCATTTTGTTCAATCCAGCGCACCTGTTCGTGTTTTAGCATGATTAGGGTCCTTGACTTGATCTGTCGACCAAATTTTCCTAAGACCTAGACCGTGACGTTTATCTCAACCAAACCAGCCATTTGGTACTGCCGAACATGCCTAAACGTTCCTGTACCTTACCTGTTATATACCCTGGAGCTACTTCCTATGCCTTGGATACCATGGATTATACCACCCTTGTTCGGATAAACTATCGACCTTTGCCTATGCATTGCTGGTTTGCTCATCAAATCATGTACCCTAGTCACACTATTGCATTTCAACGTGCGTCTGGTTCTTTGGACCTACCCCACCATCTCACCCTCATCTCAACACCATTTACCCTTTATCAACCCTATCACTGATTTCACGCTACCTCAATCTGTGATAGATTTGAGGGGGATTACCTATACCCTTAATAGGAGTAACCACTTCTTATTATTGTCTGTGCAGCTTTACAAAACAAACTACACGACAATAAGGGGCTAATGTAGACACCAAATTTGTGTCTTACGACCCCTTGTGACCCGTCATCGCATTTCACAACCTAACCTCACCACCTAAACCTTACACAATTATTTATTAACTACCTTATAATTAATAAATCCACATCACCATACCTGCCACCTCATGTCACCCACCCTCATCGTGACCTAGTCTTAACCGTAAACTAACCTAATTAAGACCTATAACTTGGTCCAATTCCACACCTATGACTAATTACTCCTCATCCACACCTAAAACCAACTTCATAATGACTTGACCAAGCCCGCTACCAATCCCTCAGAAGAAAAGGAGGGAAATCTGGCTATTTGACCAAAAATAGCCCGCTTTGACCGGACTGGTACCGGTTCCTACTCGACCACCTGTCGGTTGCATAACCGCCATCGGTTCCCCGTAAATGACCACTTCCAACCAAAAACAAGGGATGGGATTTTCATTTGATTGGGAGAAGGAGAAATCATCGTGAGCATCCAGATTTTGCTTGGCCGAGCAGAGACAAGTGAAGAAACAAGAAGAGATTGCAGAGAAGGACATCAAGCCCAAGATTGCAACTGACACAACCAGAGCCCAGTGACACTCAGCTGATCATCGTGAGGGAAGACATCTCATCTTCTGATCGTCAGAACGTCCTATCTGAGTTCTACCTTCATCACCACAGTTCTTGGACCTGCATTCTTGTCAATAAACAGTAAGTAGAACCTTGTATGTCTCTTTGTTAACATTTCTTAGACTTTTTGAATCACAACCGTCATAATTTTATTCCTAGATCTACTACCAGCTACAACTACACTTAACCTTCACCCATACACCCCTGATATTTCCCAGAAGGCCATTTTACCACACTCTGAGTCTTCCCTATCCTCCCATCATCCCCCTCAGCCATCCACCAATACTAATAACCCCACAATCACCTTACAACCAACTTTTATCCAGAAGCACTTAGATTGTTTCCCCTACTGGTATCGTTTATCCTCTACCGGCAGCGGTTCTCTAACTGTGGTAGGTTACCTAGTGACCACCGTCAGTCACTGTGACTTATACCCCAAAACCCTTTTGCTTGCCTATTTGCCACCTAACAACCCCAAATCTAGCCTGGTTTATCCCTATAACTCAACCTGAACATATCAACGACCAGTAACCGAACAAACAACGTGACGCTTTATTATTGATAGTTTAGTTTCTATTGCTTTGTAACGAGATACCTAAATCATGATTTTGCAATAGCTTTCTATATTATCATTTGTGTTGAATCATATTAAAAGGGGAACTGACCACCTTCGAAAGGAAGTTTTTATATTTCCTGGGCCTAAGGTAGATCTCTCATTTGTTGTCTGATTAAAATCTTGTGGTCTTATATTCTTACTTGCAAGTAGTCCTTCCAAGACAAAAAGGAGTTCTTCGTAGTCGATCTGATCTCTCTCTAAGGTACGCGCACACCATCTCAACATTCAACAAGTATTCCTCCTATCCCTAACCCTTATCTGTTTCTCAAAGGAATGATAGGATAGAAGCAATTCTATTCTGTAGAGCCGAAACATTCCGTGCGAAACAGTTCTGACACTTCTACAATCATGTATTTATATGGCCATTTCTCATAGTCACAGGCGCCTAGTAGCACTGGATCTAATGCCCAGACACCCCTGTCCCAGTGAAGGATAAGAGAATTTATGAACATCCTTTGTGAGCTCCAAAATTCATCCTCAGCATTTACGACTCTATTCACCTCTAATTTGAAATAGTTTTTATGTTCGTAGATGCACTTCAAGTACTGCCACCCTGTGCAAATCAACTAAGTCGTCTTTCTGGGACTGCCACCTCTGGCTTAGGGTTTTCAGTTCTGTAATGCTTTAGCCCTTGCGTACAGGGTGGAGGTCCTGTTACTTAAAAGACAGAACCTCTATTTCATTATTTTCCTTCATTTACTGCTGAAATTAGGGTTTCTGATGAAGTAAAGTCTATTTATGTTAAATCACCTATGGATCACATGTTTTACATGTAAGAGTGAATCCAAAACTTTTGATATTATGCAGGACTATATTCAATGCTAGTGAATTCCTAGATTTTTCATAGCATTACATGGTGTATTTTGATTAGTGTATAGCATCACTTCGAGGGAATGGAAACTAAAATTTTATTGAAAATTTGATTTGGGATGGTACTCCATCACTTCGTGGGAGTGGTCTATCAACTTTATGTATAATTGTACATATTTATTTTGATGACCATCCTTTGCACAAGGTATCATGTCTATATTTTTATTGTGTCCACTTCCCTATAAGTATTACATGTTAATTTTGGGGGTTGTTGAAGCTATCTAGTAAATAAGGGATAAATTATGTGGAATAATCCCTCACAGAATCACAACAGGATAAAGAGAACATTAAAATAATGTGCAAGAAATTATCTTGTTACTAGATCTGAAATATTTTGTAGGTGCATGAAAGATTTCTTATAAACATGAATGCAACTACATTAGAGACCATTAGTGATTTAACGTTTTTGTTTCTTTCCATAACATTTTTGGGCTATTCTCCTCATCCAAGAATCACTTAGCTCATACTTTTATTACAAGCCACCTCTGCTCATGCAATTTCTATACCCACGATCTTATTTGGTGCTCATGCTCAACAAACCTCTACGTGAATTTTAGGGCACCTGAATTCAGTTACACATCTACAATGTTACATCAACCCTACCATATGCACAAAAGACACATAAGTAGAATGAATTGTTTTAGTAGTTGATCTTACAAAACTGTGGGCATAAAAACCATTGGAGCCATCTTAAACCATCCCATAAGACTCTACGGGTCACAGTTAGAATCCTACCCAATATTTTGTTGAAACAGTATGTTTTCATTTATATCCCTAGGGAACATTTTTTTAGAGCCAAAAATGGCCATTACTCAGGGGTTGTGTCCCCGAACCCTGGCGAGACAGCTGTGGAAAGATGGCATACAGTAATTCTTCAAAGGGTATAGTCTTCAACATTTTGGCACACATGAAAAGTTAGTCTCCATAACCTTTACACCCAAGCCTCGGTATATCCACCCTATCTAGAATTTGAAGGCTAATATATATGTACTTGAAGCTAAACTTAGTATCTTTAGCATGTCATTTACATAGGTTAAGTGGAGATAGTGTGTGAGTAATAATTTCAAGGTTTCCTAAATGCAAACAAGGGAACTTGTCCATGTGGAATATGCATACGAGAATCTTTTTGGTGCCCATGTTTAATGGCATATAAGTGGTATGTGTGCAGGAAGACCACATAGGGTCATAACATCATCCTTACAAGAGTGAGGGAATGTGTGGGCTGACGGAGGGAGATCACTAGTTTTACTAAGGTCTTATGAGTTACATATCTTAACAATAAATCACAGGTTCTACTTTTGAAAGTGTAGGGAAAATAAGAGGTTGCTTCTTATGTATCTTACCATCAAGGGATTGCTAAACGAGAAGCTCATGGACTCATACTTATGTGTGCATAGAATCATATGGTCTAAGCTAGTTTGGATAAAAATTCATGCATTTACAGTTGGGGAATGCCCACTTCCTCATAGTGACACTATTCCAGACCTATATTTCCATATAACACATATTATAGTTTTCATCGATGTTACTGTTTATATGTTATATCATGCACAGGACTCGAACACTTCCCTTAGGAGATTACATGTTTTCTTAGACTATGTTGTCAAAGTTGTGCACAGAAATGAGTATGGTATCGGGGTGCCAACCTTATATTCTAACTAGTATGGTTATATCAATGACACACTGATGATATTATTTCTAATTTGGATTGATGTACATGGTTGATACTTCAGTGATTCATGTATTGCTTATATTTTGATTGTGATGATCCTACGATTGGTTGTCCATTGAGTATGTTTTAAATTATAATGTTTGATTCCATGAACATGTCTGTGTTTCTCCTCGCTGTGTATTTTACTTTTGAATTAAATGGATGTTATCATTGGTTGCCATGCTATTTGGGTAGATGCATGATCGTGTGTGTTAATCTGTGCCAACATTCCTTAGGGGAACAGTTACCAAAAGCTATGTTGTAAAGGACCAAATATATCATTGTTGCGTATAGATGAAACAAACTAAGAGGATGGAGGGGGAATAACTGCCACAAATGGATCCCTAGCCAACATGAGTCACCTGAGACTTAGATATATCTGTGGGAATGAAGAAGACTCATGCTGTCATAGGTGAAAAGTGCTTTCAACATGTTCATTGTTGTATATCTTCAGCTTATGTACTAACCCCTTCTTGGCCGTAACCATCGGAGCCTTAAATTGCTTAATTAATCTCTTAATTATTGTTTAGACGTGTCTTAGTAGTGGAAGTCATGGGGAAGTCGCAAATGCTAATTCCATGGAAATGTTAGCAATTATTTTTCGCCCTTGGATGGGACATCCATTTGGCAATGATTTGGCATTTCCAGTTCCTTAGTACATTCATATAATTTTTCCTTTGAGGCCATTTTTAAATGAAGTTGTGAGACAAGTAGACCTTGTCCCGCACTCAAAAAATTGCAATATCTTACACCTACCCATGGGGTAGGCGTCACTTCCCATTTGTCCATAGATTTAAGCCTTTTTGGATCTCAGAATGACCCCATTTTTAAAAAAGATTGGGTGGAAGGGGTTGGGTCAGCCATGGATGTCCACCTCAGTCAAACTCAAAATTTACATATATATAAATAAATTTTAAAAAAATCAATAAAATCTAATATAAATGCCTTAAAATCAATATCTATGTTTTATGTTTTTCAAGAGAGAGAGCGAGAGAAAAGGAAATTTGGAATTTTTTTATGTTTTCAAAAGAGAGAGAGAGAGAGAGAAAGAAAAGGAAAAAAGGAAAAAAGAGGAGGTATTTTAACATGTCTCTACTAGGTATATATGAACGGAGTATTATTGATTGAGTTGATATGGAGAAAGTATTCACCATACTTTTGTGACATCTATTCAACACTTTTGGACTTTATTCATTTTCGTGGAAGTAATGCAAATGTCAATAGTTATGAAGTGACATAAGAATAGCTGCGCCAGAATCTCCGAATTCTTTGCCAACTCCAACAACGCATTGACGTTTGTTGCTACAAACCAAATTTCTTTTTCTCGCTCAACATGCGTGTTTGATATACACTCAGTCCACGTTGAAATTATTTGCCCATGATTCCAGACATGCGGAGTCCAGGTCGGTCTTATACAAAATGACTTTACGTTTTTAATTTCATTTTGGTTGGTAGGATTTCTGGTTAACTTCAACATTAATAATAATAATAATCAAATCTAGATTTAATATATTTATGGTATCGAATGATTCCAAATATACCCAGCTATTTTTTCGTAATCGTTATTTGTGGTTGAAAAGAGCTCTCCGGCTTAAATGCACGTGACGCACATCAGAGAGAGCTGTCGATTTTTTCGGTGTCCTAATTTCTTATAAATTTTGTCAAACTTTACAACTGAACAAATATTTTTTAATAAAGAGTAAAGTCCAGAATGATGATGTGGATTCTACGTGACATTAATTTCCACGTCGATGCCTATCTTATTTCAAATTTCATAATGAGACGTGCACCAAACTTTGACGGCATTCCGTCCCCTCTATCCAGTCCAAGCTTCGAGAAATTATTATTGTTCAATGGACGTTCTTAAATTAAAATTTATTGTTTTATGATCTTTCAAATTTATTAAGTATGGTCGACTCAAGCTAATTCAAACTCTTTTACTAACTTGTTAACATTTTATATAAATTTATAAAACTTGGTTAGTAATGGTACTGCGGATGAATTTATATCTCGTTTTACCCAATTATCACGTACGTAGCAGTTGACAACATACTCAACTGTTGATGGAAAAAATCATAAAAGTGAATGTAGTACAGTGGTTGGGCTAGTGTCTCGTAGGGAGGAGGTCATGTGTTTGATTTTGCTCCAATGCAGTGCTTCGATTGATTTTCTCTATCATTTACCTATTTCTTAGTTTTTATCATGTTTTATCTACATTTTTCTAGAACCATAGACATGTGGTTTTGGATTTCATGACTCGCACCTCTATTGTCTTGGCTCCTTTTTTGTGGGCCTTATTGACCCATGTTTTCAGTGACTCAATGCTTGTGGCCCTTCTTCTTAGCCTTTATTTCTCGTTCAGGAGTGTTGACATACATGTCCATATTGACTTAAATTGAATTTAAAAAGTCTATAAATATATATGTGCACATTAGTGCATTCAGGGCACAAAGGCAACAATGAATAATTTGAATTTTCACAAATAATGAGTCTATTTGTATCGAAGATATTCTTGCACCAAAAATAGAATTTAAGAATTTAAAGAAAAATATATCTATCATGTGTGCACCAATCAAAATAGTAAGGGTTGGGACACTTACATTACACTAGAACTTCTCGTTGACTTGCATTTAGAGTGCCAATTTCTGAATTAATCAAAATATGAGGGAACTGATAATAATGAAGGGATAACAAATGCGCCCATCAACACTGTACATTTTTTTAATTGTATTATCACATCTTGTAGTAAAATTAGGGTTTTGAAGAAGGAGAATTTAGTTTCCCAATGACTCCCACAAAATTATAGAAAAGAGAGGGAGGTTTTTGTATCCCAAGAGATTTAAGGAAAAGGTTAGTGAAACCAAATTCATGGTTTCTAATAGTTTCAATGTCTTTATTTTTGCGATTTTTCGTTGTGCAACTAAAAGATTGTTATGGTTTGGTTGAGGTTCTTTTTTCACCTGATTTTTCTAGGTTTGTTACGCCTTACTATTTGCACCTATTTTCTAGATTGTGATTTTAATGATTATCTCTATTTTTTAATAATTGTGTATCATTATAAAACTCCAATTCTCTCTAACATGTTTATTATTAAAGTTTTCTTGTTTTCATAAAATAATGAACTAATGCATTTAGGTTTGATTCACTAATTTAGATATGTTGAAATATTTTGTTGTTAGTTATGTGAATTCATTAATGTAATACCACTTTCCACATCAAAAAATTGGTGAACTCCACATTGAATTGCAATGTTTTAGTTTCTTGCAGTGTTATATTTTGCTTTAATTGGTGATAGATTTGATTGTTATAGGGAATTTTTCATTATATTTGTTTAAAATATCACTAGTATATTTTTCATTATATTGGTCATAGATTTGATTGTTCTAGAGTTTTTTTCATTATATTTGTTTAAAGAGAGTCCAGTTGACAATGAAATATGTTCACATTTTACCATTTTCTAGTCCACAATATCCATTTTCTTAATGAAAATGTTTGAAAAAGTACAATGTTAGCATTTCGATGTAAATTAAACATTAAAATGAAGTCTCTTTATTATGATCTATAGATGTATGAAAAGATGTAATAATAATGTATGACCACATCTACATAGATGGTTAGCCCTATGCATTTAAGAATATTGTTAATTGTATTAATAATTCTCTTAGTACATTCTCTACTACTCCCAATTGTTAATTTAGGGAGTGAATCAATGATTTTGAAGAATATAAGCTTAAGATAGATATATTTTGGTTTAAGTTATTTACAATATATCAAAGTAAGGGGTGGTTTATTAACTTATTTTAATTTATAAAACCCTCTGAGATCATCTTGTGTTGAATAAAATAAGATATGTAAGTATGTTATCTATTTATATATGAAAAAAATAAATATCAACCATATTTTCAAAATGATGAACTAAAAATTAAATAACAATTTTTTGTTGTATTGAAGGCATTTTTAATTTCCTCAATTAAAAGGAAGTCTTCCATAGATAGATAATAAGATATCTTTCTTGCAAAAAATTTGTAATTCACATGATAATTGAAAAATTAATTTCAAAAACATGTTAATCAGTTCTAATTAGGAAAGAAGAATCTGTTTTCAAGAATTAATACAATATTTAATTACAACTACTATTTTTTTGCGTAGTAACTTTCAAACTAGAAGTACAATATATAATCCTAACATCGTTAAAATAATTAATTACTCTTAAAACTTCTCTCAGTGCTTGCAATGTCAATTTTTTCTCCCTAAAATGTTGTTATCTTTTAAATAGTTAATTTGATTTAACATCCTTTAGTGTGGATTTCAGAAAACACACCATACAAAACATTTTTGCATGATATTTTCCACTTCTTTACTTAGGAAAGTAAATATTTCATCTTTGTGCGAGATTTCAAATTTGTGAAAATTCAAAAATATTTTATACAAAAACCAAAAATGGATCTATACACACCAAAGGTTGTGTAAAACTACCTTATTATTACTCTTAGATATTTTGGGTGATCAAATATTTCACATGAACCTAGATTCTCCTTCATTAGTCATTTACCCATCTAATCTACTATGGTAGATGATCCGAAAGACGACATTCCCACTTTTTAACAAATATTCACAAGATGGCTTTCCTATCTTTGAAGAATGTCCACATTATGATCCTCCCATTGTTAACAAAGATCCAAAATATGATATTCCCACATATGTTATCAAAATTTAATATGAAATTGATCATTTTTACCTTCATACTGTTATCCAAATAAACACTCAAATCAAGAAATTTTTTTATCCACATTCACCTAAGGAATTTTGAAATCCCATTTTTGAAAAGTAACAAAATTAATTTTTAATATTTTATGATATGGATGTCTATATAGAATATGAATAATCCATAGGACCAAGATTTCTAAAATTCTATTTTCATAATGTCCTGAAACCTATTATTACTAGTTTTTGATATATTTTGGTATTTTTGATTTTTAGGGTCCTCAGAGATTTTCTAGGCTTCAAACCATATGAAGAGATTGGAATGTACAGTCATAGAATATTTTATATAGTTCATTCTTCCATATTTCCTATGGTTAGAAAATCAGTTAAACATGCTAGGAGATATGGCCCTAACAAAATGTAATAAAAAATTAAATTATTATTATTATCATATTTTCCCTCTTTTTCCCATTTGAATTCACCTCAAATGTTGATACATTACATATAAATTTAGTTTGAGCTTTCAATTCCCATTAAAATACCTTCTTTTAATATTATTATAAAACCATGTTCTACTTTGTATCACTATAAAGAAGATGTTTATGAATTAAGTCAAAAATACATTCAAATATGTAAAGACATAAGACTATAGGTTGTAGGTTTCTAAGATTTGAGGTACACATATATCTTATAGCCTTTTCCAATTTTTTATTCATCTTTATGCACAGATAATTTTGAGGCATGCATATTTCTTATAGAGTTTTCTCCTTCTTAATAGATTTTCAATTGCAAAGATATGTGGCATATATCTCTCCTACATATATTTCATGATTTGTGTACATTACCAATTGTCATAAAATATTTCTATATCTAAAGTTAAAGTTATGTCTAAAACAATAATATTTTGTAAATGTAATAATATATTTTATTTCCATAATTATATTATTTTATTATTAATTGATTGCAATAACACATTAGTGCCACCATTAGTACGTTGTCCACCAAACTAAAAATACAATTAAGATCAAATGATAAAGTAATTTAGAAACCTCTCGAAGTAAAAAAAGACACAATATTTAATTTATCAGGCATATCAAAGAATTATCTCAATCCTCCATTAATATTGCATTTATTAAAGCAAACATGCATGCAAAACACTCTAGTCAACAAAGGTGTGATCCCTTTATTCATAAACATGGAGGGTAATTTTTTCATCACATGTTTCTTAATAATCATGGTGGAAGTGTTCACAATTATAATAATTGTTATAATCTCCATCATTTTGAATATTTGTGGGAAGTGCAATCATAGAAGTTCTGAATGTTTTTTTTTCGACATTCCTACATAAAGATGTTTGAAAATTAGTAAATAGGAATTTCAAGTGGGCCACCCTAATCAAGTGGAAGAAAATCACTTTAGCACTTGTAAAATTCCTATATACATCAAACATCAATCCAATAAGAAATGGGATCATTTCTTTTCGAGGAAGGGAAAATGATATGGATAAGAAATTGGGAGAAAGACTAGCCTAGATTATCATTCAAATAAGGATTTATCAATGTCTATTTTTATTAAGTACTTAAATATTTAGTAGTTAATGATATTGACGGTTATTTAGAGAAAGAATGATGCATATCAGCAATCAGAGAAATATTTATAAAAATCTAATTATAGAAAGTCTTGAAATCTATCTTTAGATGTGTTTGAAACTTTTTGGTTTTTTGGATGTTTTGGGTCTTCGAAGAATTTCTAGGCTTTGATTTATAATATGAGAGAGGAAAATAGGGTCATATCATATTTTCTTTCATTTACTCTACCATCTTTCTAAAGGTTCATGCAGCTCATAAATTAGGTCACTAGGTTAGGCACATGGGTGTTCACTTCTGGTAAAAGTATGGTATAACACATTCGTTTGAAGGGTATTAAAGATTACCTTTAATGTAAGTTTTAAACTCTAATTATTCAATTGATAATACCCCCTCCTATTATATTATTAGAATGAAAATATCCATGTATTTTTCTATGAACCTTACTTACCCATTTTTCCATACAATTTTATTTACTCTTTTTATTTCTACCCTAATATATCAAACATAAAATATATCACATTTCCCACTCAATTATTATGTTTTTATTGTGTTTTTTCTCTAGATAGGGAATTTGAAGTAAATCAAAATTTAGTACCGATTACCTTTCTTTATAATTGGTAAAATGAGGGTTTTGTCAGGGTCCCTACCCTATTACAAAAACGAATCTACCATCCAAATAAATCCATAAACATTTTCAAGGATAAAAAAGAATGAAAATCAGAAACATTTGGAGTAACCAGTCCAAGAGCGGCCTAAAACCATGATAAAAATAATAGAAAACATGGACTCGATCAGAAAGAAACTTTAACCAAAGTAAAGAAAGAATTCTAGAATTTCAAATCAGGACCACGACTCCTAGTCACTGTGGGGTGACAAAGAGGAAGTGAAATTTACTTCTTGACACTTGTCCATCTATCTTCACTTTTTTGTAGTTGTTATATCAACCTTCCCCAATGATTTAGGAAACACAAAAATATTTTTTCCATTCTTTGTAAGGGGATTAACTTACATCACTATTCTAACTGAATCATTTTGGGGTTATTCGATGATATACTACCTTGCAAGAATATATTTCTTGACATATTTTCCACATTCCTTGATGACTGCACTCATTCATTCCTGTGGAGGAGAGGGAGATTTTGAAAATGTAATGGATAGGATTTCCTGATAGTTCTCTCCTCCTGTCTTATCCAATTTTGAATTAGGGTCCACGTCATCCACAGGGGATGCTAGGATCTGTGAAGCCCATTCATCTAACCTGCCAGAAGTAGACGTTGTCACCCCAAATTCTACCAACATATCATCAAAGAGCTCATTTCGATAGGGTAAGATGATTCAGCCCGCTGGGACAACTTATCCACCAGTGCAAGATTCCCCTTACCTTACGCACGTCCATTCACCTTTCTCTCCTCTCTCGCATTCAACTTCTAATCATTCTATAGTAGTTGGGGAGACTGATTATCCTTACATCCATAAGCCCCATGGACCACTCTCCCCCATTTACCATAGAAAACATGTGAGTCTTCATAAATCAATTTTTGATTCCAGACCCCGTCTCTAGACACCAGATTGATGGCCTCCGCGGAGAAGAGCCAATAGAGGCATTAACACACATCATAGTTGTGATAAATCTAGACCTGATAGCAGTGGTCAAGTCAAGTGCAATCTAATCTCTAATCTCCTTAGTTATTTCTACCAACATGTCCACTTCCCAAAAATCCAAGGGAAGCCCAGGTCACCTTACCCAAACAAGACTTGCACATGGGGTGTGTTTTTTTTCTCCAAGATTCCATTTAACAATGGAGAGAGTGGTTATCCCATAGAACCATGGACCACCCTACACAACCTAGCCTAGATCTTCTTCAAGGGTGAAAACAAACAAGAGGCTCTTTTTAGATAGGGAAAAGGTGTTAAATTGCCCCAAAATATTCCATTTCGTCTTGACCCAACTTCTTACTTGATCAATATTTGGCCAAAGCCCAAAAAAACATCTGATCAAAGGAAATTTAAACCTACCATAGGCTCTATCCACCACCTTGATTGGAACTTGTAGCCATGGAGAATCTTGCTTCCATTCCAATTCGAGATTACCTTATTACCAATTACCTTGATGTTAAGATTTAATAATTTATAAATAGCTCTTCCAATAATTAAGATGGTGAAATAATATCATGTGTGTTGATAATCATAATCAATCCTATTTTTCAACAATCTTAATACTTCTTGGTTTTAAAGAAGATTATAATTGTGATTTACTTATTCAAAAATAGACAATAATTTATCTTTATGACCACATTCCTCATACAATTTTAAGGTATTTAGTATTAAAAATTAGGGTTCAAATCATTTATTTTTATATGAAAGGTAACCCTACATCTCCTCTGGTCCACCTATTTAACCTACCCTTAATAGCTAATTCAAAATATTAATAAATTAAACCCTTTCACCCCTAATATATACAAGTGTATTGACTTTATTTTTATCAATTTTAATCTTGATTGAATTGTTCTCTTGAAAAGATGTCATGAAATCTTGAAGTAGTAACACCTAATCTGTACACACTTGGGTTGACTTGTAAACTTGAATTGTCCTATGATGATTAATTTTTTCTCTTGAGTCAAGGTCCCCTTGATCTATTGGTGATGATGTGTGGATTTCAATGAGACCATAGGGGATAAAGTCCTTTTGAGTTCCACTTCTGGAGACACCTTACATAGAGAGTCAAAATAGTTGAGTCCACGATCATGCCCTAGATGACTTTGATGATGCGGGTGCCCCTTACTCGTAGATGCTTGGATGAAGGTGCTCACTAGTTTAGCTGTACACTTACTCATAATTGTATAACTACTATATGTTTCCTCCAAAGCATGATATGAGATGTTGATAGTGTATGTAAGCTAGTGCTCAGTTGTGTGCACTACACATAAAAAAAAAAATTCTCTTGAAAATGTGTCATATATGAAAATCCTATAAATTATATTGTATGTATGCCTCATATTTGAATCAAAGTTAGATGCCTCCTATGTACAGGGAATATATCTTAGTCCCATATGTTGTAAACTACCCATAGACCTAAACCATATTATTATGCATCATGGATTAACATATAACCTTCATTTTCTTTCCTCACATTTTCTAGGAATATACCATAGCAAAGATAAATTATTATTTTGCATTTAGTTAGGCATGTTGTGTTTCACTTTATATCTATTTACATTCTATTTTTTGCATATTAGTACTTTATGTTTACATGGTTTTAGATTTCCTAGTTTATAGCTAGTTAGATATATATCTATACCCTAATTTACATTCTCATGTTCATATTAGTATTATGTACTAACGATATTCTAAGACTCTATTGTCATCTCTCAAAGTTACATCCTAGTTTTTTACTTCCTATCTTCTTACATTTTATTTTATCATCCTGGTTTTAAATGATTATTATCGTGTAACATTTTACTTTTTAGCTTCACCTCATGGTTTTTTATGCTTCTTCTATTTCCTATATTTTACATTCTATCTTTACATCTCTTCTTTTAAAATACTTCTTATCTATTACTCTATTTTATGCCTCATGGTTTTATACAACCCAATTTGGCCTTTGTCTCATCTTTATACATCTAATTGGTTTTCTATACCTTTTGTATTTTATCTACTTATCTTGAAACACATATTGGATTTATATTCCTATTGGATTTCACCTACTTTTATCTTGTCTTTACACCTTTCAATTACAACTCTACTTAGTATACCACTAGGCCCCTAGTTTTTAAGTTATATTGTAAGACCTTAGGGAATCAACCAAACCTTTCTCAGAAACACCTAGCAGCTATGTTTAGTAGCTTATTACCCTATGCTCGCAACCATAGCTAGGTGTTCTACTATAAAGGAATGGTAATGGTAAAGAGGTGAGTTTATTTTCTAAAATCAGTTTTTCTTCTTATAGCTCACATTCTCCAATAGATATACATGTCTCTCATCAAAATTTACCCTCTCTTATGATAGAGTATCAACTATATATGTCATTATATCACTTCTGGTATATTTTAAGTAGGGAAAACTAGTTATGTTTTACTCTTTACATTTTATTTCACACTCCTTGTTTAACATATCAAGGTTAGATTCAGGATATCCTTTTTTCCGAAGGTGAAAGTCTATGAGTATTTATGCACATTGGTTTTGGTGGGTTGCTAGATTGGGATTGAGGTTGGATATCTTTTATTTATCCCACCCTCCTTTTGACACAAGGGAATAATTATACATTTGGATAATGACTTTTTAGAGATTGAGGAATGATGAACACATCATGAGAAGCTAATCCATTTATACCTTTCTTGCATCTCATGAATGTTATGGGATAGTTTCACACTTCATACATACATACATACATACAATAGAGGGGTCCATATACCACATATCAAGGGGTGTCATTATATTTACGATCCAACCTACTTAGAGTAGGCGAGACATGATGTTAATCAATTCTATATCATTTAAACTATTATATAAAAATAGTGGGCACTCTCTCCCCATATCTATATAAAGAACACCATGCACTTATATAATTATAAATAATACTAGCAATTGCACATGAGTTGCAATCAATGCCAGTGAGGTTAGATTGTAAATTTATTATGGAGGGAATTGAGTGTGACAATCTATTTGATATTTACTTATGCATTTATGTTGTTTCACCAAATTAATTCCAAACACTACTCAGCCAAAAACATTGCTTTAGCAAATAAATATGCAAGACAACTCACACTATTTCACCAAATATATCAATTGTGAATACTATTGCAACTATAAATATCCAAAATCTGGCAAACAACAAATATCTAAAATCTGGTACCCTGTAAATATTGGATCCACCGGAATTTGACACTTTCCAGCAGAAACATTTTCAAAGAAAAACACCTACCGGCAAATTAATACTTGATTGATGCAAACTCCCCACCCACATTGTAATAATTCTCTAAGAATTTGGACGATAGCATCCAATGTCTCTATTGTAAAGATTTATTTCTATGAGAAATGGACGATACCATCGAGTGTCCCTATCTCAAAGATCTCTTAAACATATAATCCAAACCATATTCCTATCACTCACGGGAGATAGATTCGTTTTAACAATGCAAAACCTATAACATGGAAGAGATCCTATCCTCGAATAAGGTTCAACTATGGACCCCAAACCAAATAAAATCCTAGCCTCACATAAGGTAGTCATTGGAGCAATAAATTAGTGCATGTGGTTTAATAAATTATACAATTCAATCTTTTAATTTATTCGCAACTCTCTCTTCTCCTTCCATGCTTTTGGGAGCTTTTAGGCATCCATGTGACCCATTAAGTAGCGGAAATTTCAAAAGTTGAAGCCGATTCATATGACCATCCGTTGAAATGATATTAAACACCGCGTGGATACGCTGACCGCCGTGATCATTTTCCTCCGCAAACAGTGGATGTAGCATTTGTTAACAGGGTAAGTTTGATGAATTAGTAGCAGAATTAAGTGAAGTTACGTTGAGGTATTAGGGCATAATCATCGCTAATACTCCGCCTTAAGACTCCCTGTGATAGTTGTAAAGAAAGCGATACATAAATAGAAATATCATTAGTTGCCCTAATTACAACGTCGGGAGTTCCAGGCGCTGCGTGGAAAGTCCGCAGTGGGTTCCACGGTCAGTGCCGCCCAGTCTCTCTATTCAATGGAAGGCATTTTCAAAAGGTTTAACGAGGAAGTTTAAGGAGAAAAAGGATTAATTATTCAATAACGTTTACCGGAATTAAGAGAAGAAAAAGGATATATACCAATTTATGTCAGGGGCCGCCTTTCTTGTATTGCTTTCCGCAGCAATAATCATGGACGGGATCTCCAGCGCGAATTACAATAACAACAGCTGCAATTGGAATCAGCTCCGCGGCGGTGAGGTAATTCCAGAAATCATTCTCTTAAAATCCCCAATTCACTCGCCCGTGATCATGAGGTACTTCGATCCGTGACGCTCTTTCTGTATTTATATGGTTTGGTCTGCACGATGTCGTTTGAATCGATCGTCCGGAGTAGAAAATTCTAGCTTTAATTGCAGATACTTTGATTCTTTGTCAAGCTAAACCAGTACGATCTTTCTTTTCCCTGACTCTCTGTTTATTTTCGTGCTAGAATTTGTGTTCTGTAATAATGAAACCTTTCAAAATAAACCTACATGCCTTCCATGGCTTCCTCTTTTTAATGCAGAGATGGCCATAATAGTGTAAAACGAAACTTGCCTCCAACAAAATTGGAGAGACTTTGATGGATGGATGGAATGGTCCCATGGAGAGCAGGTGAAAAACAATTCGCCGCTTACGGGCCGTTTGAAGATTTGTTGCCAGCTCAACACGAAATTGGAGAATTTTCTGACTTTTCTTTTTGTGTATGTTTCTGACAACAGTCGTTGATCATTATCAACAACAGCATATATATAGCAAGTATGGATCTCGAAATAATTGCCTGATGCATCGCAGAAAAAGAATATAAAATATAGATATGAAAGAATTACGATATTATTGGACAACCGTAGCATGGATCTGAAAAAAAAAAAAAAAACTAAGATACTATTCCACTCATGGTCTACTATTCTGTAAAAATTGTACAGAAAATGGGCTGCAGATTTTTGGCTCCTGCCGCTCTGTTTGAAAATGTGTTTATGCGGTTTCTGTGTATTTAAGCGAAAATTTTACGTTTCCCAGGTTACTGAAAATTTTAGGGTTACTTGGTACCGCTGAGAGGTAGCTCCGTTGATTGAACAGCTGGCTTTTTATTTATATATCTAGTTGTTGTAAACAAAGTATTTGTTTATATATATATATATATACCAAATGCTACGTTTACAACAAGATCATCTTCAAACAAACTAGTTGTAAATATTTTCTGCATGCATGGTGATAGATTGATTGCTTTGCTTTGGAGAGGAGAGGGAGGATTGTACTTAAGTAAAGATTTTGTTTTCTAATAGAAGATTCGCAGGAGGACATATTGTTACAAGTTTTTGAGAGTAATCGTGTGCTTCTTTTTGATCTACAGGATGGAATGAATGAAAGTAAGATATTTTTGAAAATGTCTTTATCTAATGACAATCAATGATTTCCTAAAGCAGTTGACCTTAAAATGTAATAGCATGCCATTTTCAGGTCGAGGTAGAGACGCACAAAGTTTTGGAAAGCACTCCCATGAAATTAATATTGTGTCGCAGTTTGAATGCACAGAATTTGACAATTGCCAATATCTCCATATGCATATGGTTTTGGTGGTTGTTAATTCTTAGTGTCACAGGTGTTACATTGAAGAGAATCATGTTAGAAACATGTATCAATTACTTCATATTTCCCAGAATCATAATAGCAAGGTGTACCACCTATTATTATATGTTTTCTAAGAAAATTTTAAGAGACTGTCTATAATATAAATATTCACCAGTTATTTATTCACTTTCATACCTAGATCCAGTTTTTTCATAATTAGAATTGGAGTTCTGGCAATGACTAATATATTTCTTTTTAAATTTAGTTTTCAATTTGTAAAATCTATTTCTTTACCCCCTGTGCAGAACACAGAAAATGTACGGCAGCTGTTAGTGCACCTGGACAGAGAGAGACAAAATGCGGAAACCCAGAACCAGGTAAACGAGGCGAAATTGGCTCGGCTGAAGGAGTTAGTATTCGCAATGCGGAGAGAAAGAGACGAGGCTATACAGCAAAGAGACGAGGCCGTAGAACAGCTGCTCATACTCAGGCACCAGATTTCACAACAAACATACATGAATTCAAAGCCACCAATTGGTTCCTCCCCTCTAGGCCTCGACGCCATACCTGTTGATCAGAGCTCATCCCGAAGTCTTCTAGTCGACGAACAAAATTGGGACTGGCCCAGCGATGAACATGACGACTTCCACCAGCCTGCTGCGGCCCCTTCCTTCATCGACCACAACGTCGGCGGTTCAAATCTCGCCGAGAAAGAAACAGTGTTCGAGCACCCCGACGACGACCAACAAGACATAAGTAATTTCCTAACCCAGCACGATCCTGAGCAGCAACAGGTGGAGCAGGTGGATGACTCTAGTCTGCAACGACTGGTGGAAGACTCGATGACCGGCCTGCATGACTTATGGCAGCAGCAGCACGCAGGCGTAACACAGACGTCGGAGACTCACATGGTAGGAATCTCCGAAGCGGCCTGCAGACCTCGCGGTCACGGTCACATGGCGTACAGCAATCAAGCAGGCCAAATGATTGACTCGAACCGCTCCTCCGTCCCGGCAATGCCATTTCATCTGCCAGAGCCGCCAGAAGCAGACCCGGCCATAATGCTAAGCACATTGCCAGAGCGAGGGAAACTGATGCAGGCGGTGGCGGACGCGGGGCCGCTGCTAGAGACTCTTCTTGTAACAGGCTACGTACCTCGATGGAGGCACCCGCCACCGCCACCTGCCATGGACGCCCTGGAGATGCCCGTGTTTTCCATCCGCTCGCCTGCATCTCCACCTCTAGTCCAACTCGGTCATATGCAGCCGTATCAATCTCATGCAAGCTGCTCCGTGCTCACCACGAGTTCGCCCTCTCCTCCTCTCCACCTCGGTCACATGCAGCTCATGCACAATTCCCCCACTGCGGATCACCCTCTGCATGCAGTCACAACGTCCGCCTCGTCGAGTGCAGATGCATCGATCAGAATAAAGGAAACACATGCATTCTCTTCTCCCACTTCCAAATTAATCTGCTGCCCAGTCATAAATTCACACGATTCTGCCTTCACAGGCCCTCCTTTAAAGTTTGCGAAAATTCATTGAAACAAACACCTTTGAATATTTTATAAAACCAGGGAATAATGCAATGATTATCAATTACTGTACACTCGAGCACATTATTGAATCTGTCTATACAATTTAATGTTTTTGTGCAATTTCATTACATTTTGTTTAAATATAAAAAGTTGATGCCGTGACATTTTGTTTGGTTGTATAAAAAATTGGGCACAGCAAAGTCACGTTTGTTTGTTTGTTTGTTTGTTTTCAGAGACGTATAGAAACGGTAAGGATAGATCACGGACCGATAAGGATTTTTTTGGTCCTTTACATTTAGCTGACAATTTTTTATATGATGTTATTGTTCCAAAAAATTTATTATTTTCTTTGTGAGATGAAAAATGATGCGGTAGATTCCATGGCGTCATATACTCTTCTGGAAATGATTCTAGTTTTTTTTTATTACCCACTGCAACTCATTTAATCATATCTGCCCTACTGACTTTTCTTTAAAATATCTATGTTTTTTATTATTATATGAGTCTACTTACCATACATAAAATGGTACCAGAATTTAGAAACAAAAAAAAAACATGTAATAATTGTATTGTACTTTAAGATTTAAAATTTATGTCTTGATTTAATTTATAAAGATTTGGTGTTATAATTGTATTCTAATTTTTAAAAATTTGTGTCTTGATTTAATTTATAAAAATTTGGTGTTCTTGAAAGAGATGTCACGTGTTTGAATAAAGAAGAAGAGAGTTAAAAGTTGTTCTATATTCATGAGAGTAAGACATCATTTTGTTAAAAACATGATTCATTTTCTTTGATTGTAATCATGACTCTACATTCAATTTTTTCTACAAATAACTTAATTTTCTTTATTTTGATTTTTTTTATTTTATATAACATAATAGTATGTATGACTATTTTTTTCCTCACATCTTTATGAAGAATTTATATTTATGGTTTTATTCAACACTTTGATACGAATTGTTAGTTCTATTCAATATAACGATATGTAGATCTCAAAAATTTCTTCTCATAGTTTAATTTCATTTAATTATGTCAATAGGGGTTACTTAAATGGGATGAAGCATGGTGTTATTGTAGTGGATAGTGAGAAATCAACATTGGTCATTTCGGGATTCTACTAACACGCCAAGCAATTTGATGTCTCTGTTTTGTTTTTATTTCTTGTTGCAAATGTGTGTCCTCATTCAAAACCATATTTTTATGGTGGCACAATCCTAAAACTGCAAAGCTGCTAGGAATATTAAATGAATGGTTATGAATGGGAACAAAAAGGCCATCCTACATGGAGAAAACACGTATTCACCTTTGGGTTGAATTCAAACAAGTACAAGAGGACAAAATTTGAAAATAATAATTTTAATAAATGATTTTTTAGTATTCCTTATTGAGGTCATATCCTCTTAGTCCGTTGAATTGATTTGTAAAGTGTAGGAACCATTGGAAAGATGTTGAAACATACCACAAAAAAACCTCAATGAATATGTCAACCAGTCTCATCGTATTGTTCAAAGGCTTGAAATATTCCAAAGACCCTAAATAATGAAAAATACAAAAAAGTGTTGAAAATAGATTTCAAGGCATTTAAGAAAATTAAATTTCTAAAATGCTTCTTTATGATATGGAGTAGTCATTTCCTTCTATGAATCCAACGGAGTGATCTTTCTTGGTAGAATAAAGTATGAACTCTAAGAGTGCATTTTTAATTTTCTTGCAGTTAAGATTCTTGATGACCATACACATCTTTGAATATAGCCTAGTGCCATCACAATATATGCAAAAATCCAAATTAAATAAAGTATGCATCGTATTCACACTTACTCACATCCTACAATAATTAATCCACTATACAATTCATTTGTAGTAGACAAAAGAATGGTGTTATAATTTTTTCAAGACCAACTCACATGACCTTCTGCAAGATGATAGATATATCATGTAATTGACTTGCAATTTTCTGGATCCCACAAACCAATCACTATTTGAGTACTATACAACGATTAGTTCAGAAAGGAGTATGATTCTTTTCTACTTCCCCTGAAGTGCAACACAAAATTGGTTTCATGCTTCCTAACTTATACAGACCCAAAATTAGTAGTATGTAAAGGATGTTGAAGAATGCATTTTGTAGCTTGCCAATGAATTTCATGGGTTTCCTCATAATGGTATGGTAAAATATTCAGTGTAAATAAATATACTGATGTGTATGAGTCAAGTGATTAGACTTCCAACCAAATTCTTATAGAGTCTCCTATCAAAATGGACTAGAAAAATTAACAGAAAACTTGACCCCCATTTGAAAAGGATTTGGTGAGACCTTACAGTATTCCATGTTGATGCAATGGATAATGTATTGAATATATTTGGACTTATGGATATAATTTTTGTCATATAGTGAAATTTGAAGACTCAAGAAGAAATCTAGAACACCCAAATCAGTTATCTCAAAAAACTTCTTCAAATTTTCTTTCAAAATATGAATATTTTATGTGGAAGCTCATGTGATTACTATGTGTTGAACATAGAAGACCAGATTGATGATCTTTATTTCTATTTTCTTAGTGTAAAATCTAGGTGTAAAGGAACACTATGTAAAACCAAAATTGATAAGAAATAGGTTGATATTTTGAAACCATGCTTGAGTAGTGCATTTCAATATGTACAAGGAATTTTCAATCTATGCACATAACTAGAGCTATTACGATTAATGGTCCCTGGAGGTTGAGACATGTAGATTTATTGCTACAAATCACCATGTAGGAAGGAATTATTAACATCCATTTGGCGGAATTCCCATATGTATGTCACAGCTAAGAAGAGTACTAGCCAAACATAGTTCATTTTGAAGATTGGAGAAATATAGGTTTCATGGTAATAAACACCTTCAACCTATCAAAAACCTTTTTCTACAAGTCAAACATTGTACTCATCAATGGACCCATCTAATGAATATTTAATCTAGTACACCCAATTGATCCTAACTATTTCTCTTCCTTTCAAGAGAGGAACCAAATCCTGAGTGTTGTTATTTTTTAAAGAAAGAAGTTCCTTTTCCATATCTTCCTATCACTTAAGATGCTCATAAACATGATGATAAGTTTGAAACACAATTTAACATCTACTACATTACTAGGCACACAAAATATAGTGATTATAGTGTTTTTTTACAAAAACACGTCACCACTTTTTGAGTTGTATTCTTTGTTGGGACAACCTCAACCCAATTTATAAATTAATCAATTGCAACCAAAATCTTTATTTGACCATAGATGGATTTTTCACTAATATTTCCAATAAATTCATTCCACATTGCTGAAATGGAGCTTCATTGATTACTGGAATAATAGGGAGAGAATCAGGCTCTTTGATATTTTTGTTAAGTGCCGATAAGGGATAAATCTTATAAATGACTTTGTAACATCTCTTAAAAAATTGAGGCCACTAATAACCAACTCTAATAATATTAAGTGTGGTTACTTTTTCTGCATAATGACCTCCACATAATACACTATGAAACTTTACAATTAATTTCATAGATTTTTCTTCATCTACACATTACACATGAGGAAACCCTTCAAATTTCTACAAAATAGTACTTATGAGTTATCACATAATTTTAAGTAAAAATCATAAGAGATATGCATTACATATTATCTAAATTGGTAAGTCAACTCAAGTTTTCTAAAAAATAAATGAGGTTGTTGTACTAATCAGATGTAGTCAAATCATTTCTAACTTATGAATCACTTTCATATTTCATATTAACTTCTTCATCATCTAAATTTGACTTTTTCATTAACATATTAAATTTATTCACACAAGATTTATAGTTTTAATCTCAATGTGAAACTCCAACAACTTGTTCACCAATATGAACCTTTACCTGATGTTTCTAGCTAATTCAATAAGTATTTCACCATTGTGTGAGGTACATAAGATTATATCTTTGAGTTGAGTATATATAATCTGAAACCATTCGATGTTTTGATTAAACAACACACTTAATTTTCCATGAGAGTAAAATTTAGCTCAACATGTTATAGTACTTTGCTAGAAAAATACTATGGGTTAGTCATGTCCTAATTTCTTATGAAATAAAATAATAGCTAATGTATATTGTGAAGAAAAAGAAAAATTTAGAAACTCCTTTCCACAATAAGGAATACTCGACATTGGTGCTTGTTCAATATCCTCTTTCACATCATCAAATGTGTTCTAATTTAGCAATCCATTTAATCAATTAGTCCTTTTTCAACATGATGGTAATTGGGATTTTGATCTTGAAAAATATACATGCAAAACATATACAAAATTTAATTTTCCCAGAAAATGATAGAACACCCTTGTTAGAGCATGAAAGATGAATGTTATCAATGGATTTTACTTTTTCTAGGTCAATCATAACAATTTCCATGGAAAAAATATGACCAATCAACCTTTCTTTCTCCACTCCAAAAACACATTTATTAGGATTGAGGAAAATCTAAAAATACCTACACTTATGAGAAATTTTTTTCCAAATGATCCACATGGTAATGTCTTCCTGATAAACTTCCATGATCTCATTAATCAAAATAAGAAAATCATAATCCATGGTTTTGTAAAATGTGGCTTTAACATTAATGAGACCAAATGGCATGCATACATACACACATAAGTTCCCCTAGGGGTGGTACATACTATTATAAATCTCTCTAATTATTTACCTAGAACTTGATTATATCCAAAGAAACAATGTAACATTGGAATTATATTAGATCTAATGATTTTTTTACAATATGTGATCCATGTTTTGCAAGGGATACTTGTATTTTAAAGAAATTTAATTTAAAATTATAAAGTCCACACACAATCATATGTATCCATTATTCTTTATTACTGGAACTATGTTTGAAACCAATGAGGAGAACCTTATAGGATAAATGATTCCTCCTTTCATACTTCTTAACCCACTTTCCATTTTTCTAGCCAAAGTAGGATTAATGTGTCTTTGTTTTAGTCTAAAATATTTTTCACTTCGATTTAAGGGGATAAAATGTTGAAAAAGATCTTTTGTACGTGATTTTAACTCGTCATATGTCTAAACAAGGAATTCCTTATTATTTGTTAACATATTAATGAAATCTTTCCTTCCATTCTTTATCATTTTCTTACTGATAAAAACTAAGCTAGGAGCTATCATTGATCCCAAATTAACTTATTCAATAATTTACATTATTGGAACAACTCATTGTTTCACTCTATAAATAATATTAACATATTTTTCAAGCATCACCAATCCCATAGGAATTTTATTTTTCTTCAACCAAATCACTTATTATCCAAATAACATTTCTTTTCAATCATGATTTTCAACAAAAGGATCCAAATCAATAGGATAATGTGTAAACTCTACTTTTCTAGTCATAAAAAAGGTAATTTTATTTTTATCTTCAAATACATACCAATGATTAACATTTTCTAGCACTAACAGCCTCACCAAGACCTCCCAATCATACATAAAAAATGGATCAGTCTTCTAATTTGGATAATGAGTTACATGAACAACAAGTTTATTTGTAACAATATTAAATGATTAGAAAACTAAATTGAATACCAAAATCCATTGCTAATTTGTTTAAGCATTTCATATTTTGTTGTATACACCTTTCTCATTTGTTGCAAAACCAATTCTGAATAACCTTTCACAACAAAATCTTTAATTTTAAACTTAAGTGCCAAGTTTACACCAAGAAATAAACCTTCATACTTAACCACATAATTTGGGTAACTTGTATGTGAATTAAAAGGAGGCTCCTTGTGATGAATATAAAACAACTCTTGTTGTCAAACTGATTTTCTCATTCATGTTTCAGATTAGTGAAATAGTAACAAAGAAAATATGTAACTCCAATAATGAGATGATGATAGATACATGTGTGAAATATCCTCCTCATAGTGAGCTTGATTATCTGCACAACAAAGAGAAAATCAACACAAAAAATGATTAGTAGGTAGGATGGAGGGTTGCTTGACAATTCCAATCGCGAGAAGTGAAAAATTCCTAGGATGGATGTCAACCCACTTTGATAATATATATATATATATATATATATATATATATATATATATATATATATATATATATATATAATGGATAATAAAAAATATGCAACAAAATCTAAACTGAAAAAAAGAATATGAGATAAGCTAGATAAGATAAAATGTAGATCTGATAGCAGTAAATGATGAAAACTAAACTAAACCTGATCGGATTGATGAAGACCCTAGAATGTTAGACATGGTTGACAACAACTAGAAAAAGGTAGTCAAAAATAAATGCAAAAAAGATAGATCTGAGGATGTTGTTCTGAAGCTAATTTGATACTGATATTAATGTTGATATGATGCAAGAAATTTGGATCTGGTGACAATATAAAGGATACAAGAAAATTGACACATATGATGTTGAAAGTGATAACTGACGACATGGTTAATGATGGCTAGTCCTGATTGGTGTCAAATGGATGTGATGAATACGAGATATGAAGAAACAAGTGTGAAGAATGGAAATATTGGGAGATTTGGGGGACTATGGGATCAGAAAAATAGATAACTGACACAATAAATGATAGAAAATTTAAAAAAAATCAACTAATTTGACAGAGACCGAGGAGTGATCTAGGGTTTAATCGATGAAAATGGATGGAAAATACGAACTGAAAAAAGAGATTGATGATGACTAATGCATGGGTAGAGCTTTGTTACGGTAGATGAAATTATAAGGCTGATGCACAATAATGATGGGATGGCAATGGGGACTCCAAGCATGTAAAAGAATGATACCAAGTAAAGAGAGAACTTAAAATATCCAAAGGTGATGTAAAATATCTCCAAAGTATCTCTAATGTGGTGATAAAAGCTACAAAGAAGAGAAATAAATGAAGCCAAGATCACAAAAAAGCTCGAAGTTTAAAAATTGCATCCTAATGAGAGGAGGGATATGGTTGTATTTATAGGGTTGATGACAACACATATTTTTCACTGATGATTATGGTAGTATGTTGATTTGGGAAAATGAGGATTGATCAGCTCGATGCAAAGATACCCTAATGAGGTGAGATTAGGGTTTCAGGTGGTTAATGCGAGGTAAGGTTGTTTAGGGAAGACAAAAGGTGGTTGGGAGATAAGAAAGTATTAAATGAAGGTGGATGGGAATCTAGGGATGATAAAAATGAGGTTTAGGGAGGATAAAAGCAATAAATGAGGATTAAAGGCTAATTAATGGTGATTAGGGATCTTTAGGGAAGACAAATTAATGATATGATTAGGATAGGATTAAGGTTGAAAATAAAAATTAAAGGGATAAATGGAATTTAGGAAGGAAAGTGGAATTTTAGTGAGAAGAGAGGTATATATGTGAGGAATGACGACGAAGGGGAGAAGATGCGAGATGAGGTACATGGGATACCAAAAATTGGTGTCTACATTTTCCCCTTTTTGTTGAGTGGTTTGCGTTGGGGAAGTTATGAGACAAAAACGAGAAGTGATAAATGATTATGGTTGAGGTGCTCACCCTCAAACTAGGGATTGATGATATGAAGAATAATTGATCACTGGTTTGAAAGAGGTAGCTGAAGGGATAAAGAGTGGAAAGGATGAGAAGAGTAGACAAGATGAAAGAAGATATCGCAAGTGAATAAGGATAAAAACAAAAAAATGAAAAATGAAATATGGTTGGTGGTGATTTTGGAATCACTTTGGTAGGGAACACAATATGACCTCAAAGGAGAAGATGATAATTTCCTAATGGCTTTTGATTTAGAAAAAATCATGGCAATATGGAGAGATTATAATGGGAATGCACTCAGATGGATGTGCAAGCCGTGAGACCAATGGGTTGAAGGAAAACATCAAAAATATGTGCAAACAAATGTGAGGATGGTCAAGGAAAAGGTTGTGAAGAGATGTGGGGGTAAAAGTGAATGCAATATCCTTCATATATGAGGAATTAGAAATATGCATGCAAGTGGAACGAAGATAAATATGGCCACAATGGTGGGGTTAGGATGAAAGATGGTGCCCCAAGAGGGGTACGGCGCAGAGTGGACTACTGGATGCGAGTTAGGATGTGTGATGAGATTGGAGATAGTGGGGCAAGTCCGATGGGATAAATAAAGGAGTGTTAACATACAAATAAAAAGTATAAGAAAAGATAATTTGGAAGAAGGATTATCTGATAGATGATGGGGAATGAACATTTAGGGTTGAATCAAAAGTGACTTAGCTAGGTTGGTGGTGACTGGGGTTGGGTAGAAAACAACCGGTGTCAGTCGATGGTGACCTAGGTCGGTGGCCTATATAAGTGGCAGATGTGGCTGACAAAGCTCATTTATACTATGTAAATTTGTAAATAAAGATCCTTGAGTGTGAGAGAAATTTATATTGGAGCAAGATGAAGAACAATGAAGGATCGAGGAAACACTAGAGGACTCAGATGATGGTAAATTTTTACATTTTTTAGTTTTGAGATTGGCACCAAATGTGGTTGGTGGTGACTGGAAATGGTTTCCGTCGACTAAGGCCTAAGGGTCGTGACCCAAGTTGGGTGGCGTTGACCTGAACTGGGTCGGCATTGATTTATTAAATAGGGGAACTTATTGAATAGAGCACTTGAAAAATGATAATTTATAGATTCTTGGATGCTAATGATTACTCGCTTGATTAATTTTGCAAGCTAGGGACAAATTGTATCTCATACATAGAGTCCTGGTGAAAAATAAAAGAATAAATAAAAAAGGGTAAAGAAAAGAAAATAGATGTGAAGTGACATGGAAGAGAAGTAAAGGAGGTGGTTGGGGAGAGTTATGGATGATGCATGTCATAAAGAGTGGATTGGCATGTGGGGAAGGGTAGTATGATGTGTATGAGGCATTTTGGCAGGGTATGGCCACCCTGTATGTCCTCTCAAACCTGTCACTTCCCTTGAATAATAATACAAGCGCTTTATTTGAGATACATAGACATTGACCATGTAGAAACCAAAATTCACGTTGCAAATTTATCTGTATTTAGATAGTTGCAGTGAGGAAGCCTTTCTCGGCGATATTCTCTGTGTTTCTTTCCCCGGTGGAAGTTTGTGGCAAGGGCATCTCACAAAACTTTGGCGGTGTTACAATGTTTGACCAAATGAAAGAATGAGGTAGCTTCACATGGAATATGATTACGACACTGTACAAAAGAGATGGGTTTCCTCATAAGACTGTGATAATGTTTCATCTATACAACAGACAGGTATCCAATCTGATTAGTTTACATTTTCCTGTGTACTCTCATCCTGTGCCAAAATACAAGCTCTGAACAGGGTATGGATACACATCAAAGCATAAAAGATAGAGGAATTTTGTAAGATGTTGTAGTTACAAATTATCTGGTAGACATGTATACAAAATGTGACAGCATATACATGACACGTGAACTGTTTGACAGAGTGCCTTCAAGAAATGCACGGCTAGGTTCTTGTTTCCACATTTGCAGGCTAAGCACAAAATGGATTGGGTGATAATCAATTAGAAACTTTCAACAAATTCTTTTCGCTAGTGTAAAGACAAATCTCCACATGATTTTTGCAAACTTCCTCCCAATTCTATGGAAAATTAGGAGCTCTGAAACTTGTGCATCCATCAGAGCATAGAAGATTTTTTTCCAGATATTATGATGGTAGAGGCACTGGTAGACATGTAGGGAAAATGTGGAAGCTTCATTTATTTTAAACCCTTTGTTTGCCGCATAGATTATGTTGTGAGATGGAGATTGGTAGCAGATGGAAATTATATCATAATGTTTTATTTATTCCTGTTTGAAAAAAAAATGCAGCCTACAATGTTTTTTTTAAATATATTCTCAGTTTTGATTTTGTTGAAAAGGCATTAGAAACTTACCAAATGAAATGAAAAGTATAAAGCTAGGCTCCACAACCTACGCAAGCTTCTTCTCCTATTGTCTGCTTTTTCTAAGCTATGAGTTTGAGATGGGAAAACTCAATGACCTTGGTAATGTTTCATTATCATTTTATTTTGGCCCCAAATTTGGAAGCATGTGATTGGCATGCAAACTATTTGATAGAATTCCTAAAAGAAATGCAGCCTCATGGCTTGTAAGGATTACCATCATGCCAAATATCTTGAGGAAACTTTAAAATTTCTCATCAACGTATCAGTCCAAGCTATGGTGGTTGTGTGGAATCATTTTCTTGGTGTTGATAAGCACATGTGAGAAGTTGGTTGGTGTTGAGGAGCTCTTCGTGATTAGAGGGTTAGCGTATACATGGCCTTGGACGTTGTCTTGAATGGTATAGATGGAAGAGTTGTGGGTGCACACAAACTATTTGAGATATTGCCAAAAAAGAGTTGGAGCCTTGTAGAATACGGGTAAACCCACTTGGAGCACCACTTGCGCTAAGAATGCTAGTATTTCTAGGCATGGTCTCCTTACCTTCATTTTTTATAATTTTTGTATAAATTGGTTCTTCATTTGCAATATAATTGAAATATTAAACCATTAGATGCTTAAACCATTAGATATTCTAACCAAAGTTTTAGTGTAAAACAATAAAACCTCACCTCGTGGTTTATGTAACTAATTTACGCTTGACCATCAATTACATTTTCTACCTCAACCTTATGCATTGCTAGACACAAGGTATCAATTTTGGTGCTCGTGTTCGTTGGTATTGGTGAGATGTAGACGAGTCTTCAAATCAAACTACCATTTCTATACACCTTACAAATTAGAAAAATGTAATTTCCACAGCCGTGCAAAACATCATAGTATGCCCCATAAAAGAGATGTTAAGCGTCATATGTGTTCCTTGTTATGAGGAGAGTCACATCAAGTTTTAGATTGACCCAAATCAATCGTTTATACTATTTTTGTCGTTTCTGTAGGAGCCATGTTACTGTGTTTTGTACTTTTAGGAAGCTGCTAAATCTGAAAAATTGGCTTTCGTTTTGACCCACCATTTAGACCTTAAGCAATGAAATGCTTATTTGCCTTCACAAAACTCTAGTATTATTACTGGACAATTTCTTGTAATATTCAGTTTGGGGAAAAACACTCTTCTAGATAGTTTGGAAAAGGAATTTCATAGGCCTCGGTTTGTTTGACTAGGTCAAACTGGATCAACTACAACCGGTGGCTCTGGAAAACCCATCATCGTTTGTAACCCCTTCGTCATTTCTCAGTTCCGTCATCTCCGACGAACTCTCCATATAGAGGGGGCATGTAGAAATATTCCCATGGGGATTCCATCCTTCGGGAGTGAGTTTTTGGATTAGGTTTCTTATCCCTCGAGCTAAAATTGGTTGTTGTTGCAACTAGTCCAATTACGACCGATGGCCCCAGAAAACTAGCCGCCAATTGTAAACCATTTTCTAGATATGAATTCTGTCAGTTCCTGTGAACTCTTGGTATACGGGAGGACAAGTAGAAATTTACCCATTGTGTATTTTCTCATTGTAAGACAATTTTTTGATGGGGTTTCTTAGCCTCCCAACTAAAATGATACGTGTTTGCAACTAGTGGAAAAATGTAAAATAGGGTCACAGAACCCTAGCCAAGATAAAAAACCGATGTGAAAACTTATTGAAATGTATAAGTAAATGTATGAAACTCTCCCTTGTGGCTTGTGGTGTGAAATGTGACTTTTGGAAAAAGTGTTTCTCTCTCTTCCCTATCTCTTCCTCTCTCCTTAGTTAAGAAATGAAATGAATATATGTCTCTAACCCTCTCTTTTCGAGTGCAAATTATTATTGTTATGTAAATGGAAAACTAAAAACGTTGATTATGCTAGATTTAGGTGGATTTCATGCCATCAATTTATCGTTGATTTCATGCTCACATGGTTTTGCAAGATGCAAGGAAGATGGAAAAATGAAGTGGTTGTAATTCATTAGAATGTTTCAGCTTTCGGAATAGAGTTTCTTCTATCCTTTCATTCCTTTGAGAAATAGATAAGGGTTAGGGCTAGGAGGAATACCTGTTGAATGTCGAGAGGGTGTGCGCGTACCATAGAGAAAGATCAGATCGACTGCGAAGAACTCCTTTTTGTCTTGGAAGGACTACCTGCAAGTAAGAATACAAGACCACCAGATTTTAATTAGACAATAAATGAGGGAGCTGCCTTGGGCCCAGGAAATATAAAACTTCCTTTCGAAGGTGGTCAATTCCCCTGCTAATATTAATTAACACAAATGATTGTAAAATCAAAATTTAATTGCCTTGTTGAAACAAGTAGAGGAAAGGCTGGTTTTTGGTTTTGAATCACAGTGACCGATGCCGGTCACTATCACCGGTACCGGTTGATGATAACCAATATCGGTAGGGGCAATGTTTTAGGGGATTTTGGTGAAGGTTGGCTGTAAGGTGGTTGTGTTGTTTATAAGGATGGTAAATGAGTGGGGTTAGGTAACGGGGTGATGAGAAGGACTCAGAGAGTACGGGGAGGGTGTTCTTGGGGTAATGTAAGGGTAGAGGAATGACAGTTAGATGTAGTGTGTTACCGGGTAGTAGATCTAGGAATAGACTTGTATGATGGCTGTGATTCAGAAGTTCAAGAAATGTTATTAAAAGGACATACAAGATACTACTTACTGTATTGATGAGGATGTAGGTCCAAGGACTGTGATGACAAAGGCAGAACTCAGGTAGGATGACCTGACAATCAGAAGATGAGATATCTTCCCTCCCGATGTTTGGATGAGTGTCACAGGGCTCTGGTTACTCAGTGGCAGCCTCCGGCTTGATGTCCTCCTCTGCCAACTCTTCTTGTTTCTTCACTTGTCTCTTCTCGGCCAAGTAAACTCTGGATCCTTTCAATGACTTCTGATTCAGATCAATGAAAAATCCATCCCCTTTTTTTTTGGTTGGGGGAGGTCATTTACAGGGAACCGATGGCGGTTACATAACCGATGGCGGTCGAGTAGGAACCGGTATCAGTCAGGTCAAAGTGGGCTATTTTTAGTAAAATAGCCAACTTTCCCTCCTTTTCTCCCGAGGGATTAGTTGCGGGCTTGGTCAAGTCATTACGAGGTTGGTTTTAGGTGCGGGTGAGGAGTCATTTAGTCATGGGTGTGGATGTAGACCAAGTTATAGGTCTTAATTAGGTTAGTTTAGGGTTAGGACTAGGTCATGATGAGGTGGTGAAATGAGGTGGCAGGTATGGCGATGTGGATTTATTAATTATAAGGTAATTAATAAATAATTGTGTAAGGTTTAGGTGATGAGGTTAGGTTGCGAAATGAGATGCGGGGCACAGGGGGTCGTAAGACACAAATTTGGTGTCTACATTAGCCCCTTATTGTCATGTAGCTTGTCTTGTAAAGCTGCACGGACAATAATATGAAGTGGTTACCCCTGTTAAGGGTATAGGTAATCCCCCTCAAATCTATCACAGATTGAGGTAGCGTGAAATCAGGGATAGAGTTGATAAAGGGTAAATGGTGTTGAGATGATGGTGAGATGGTGGGGTAGGTCCAAAGAAGTAGACGCACGTTGAAATGCAGTAGTGCGACCAGGGTACATGATTTGAAGAGCAAACAAGAAATTCATAGGCAAAGGTCGATAGTTTATCCAAACAAGGGTGATATAATCCTGGTATCCAAGGCATAGGAAGTAGCTCCAGGGGATATAACGGGTAAGGTACAGGAACGTTTAGGCATGTTCAGCAGTACCAAATGGTTGGTTTGGTTGAGATAAACATCACGGTCTAGGTCTAGGAAAAGTTGGTCGACTGATCAAGTCAAGTACCCTAATCATGCTAAAACACGAACAGGTGAGCTCGATTGAACAAAAAGCTACAGGATGGGTGGGTAAAATTGTAATTTGTTGGTTTTGGGTGAGGTATTTGAGTGGTGCGGCCTTGGGTTGGGCCTGATTTGCTGGGTGGCGGCCTTGGGTCGGGCCAAATGATTGGTTGCGGCCTTGGGTCGGGCCAAATGGTTGGTTGTGGCCTTGGGTCGGGCCAAATGGTTGGTTGCGGCCTTGGGTCAGGCCAAAGGCCAAATGGTTGGTTACGGCCTTGGGTCAGGCCGAATGATTGGTTACGGCCTTGGGTTGGGCCAAATGATTGGTTACAACCTTGGGTCGGGCCAAATGATTGGTTGCGGCCTTGAGTCGGGCCAAATGATTGGTTTTGGCCTTGGGTCAGGCCAATGAAGTCAACAAAGGCTATTTGGCAAAGGAGGGTATAGGCGATGTGGTGAGAAAGGGAGATTAGTGAATAAGGGTAGAAATTGGGGAAAAGGTGGTATTAAACCGATATCGATTCTCTATGACCGGTATCGGTTAGATGACCGATACCGGTTCATTAGGGCATAATATAACTGATATCGGTTATAGGTCAAAAACCTATAAAAAGAAAAATACGGCCTGTCATTGTCACATTGTCAATTTGAAAACCAATTTTAGTTGTCTGAGGTGTATTAGTGAGATTGTTTGAATTTGTCAGCTGAGGTGGCACTATTTGAGTGGAGAAGTGAGTGGTTGGTAGGCCCTAGCGAGTAGGAGGCAGCATTTGATTGGTGGAGGACCCAGCAGAGGAGATTTAGAGCCATGGCACAGCCAGGAGGAGCAGGAGGTGCTGGACCAGCTGGACCACCACCACCTATCCCACCACGATGACGTGTCGTCATACCGGTAGGTTCAAAACCTCTCATTATGTGAATTTAATGTTTTTAAGCTAGATTTGGGTTTTGGGTAGGAATCCAATGTTTTTGATAAAATAATGAATAAATTGAAGTTATTTGAAAAATGGAGAGGAGTAGATGGGTTAAATAGGCCAAGGCGGCAGGGTGGGTAGGTTTTTAGGGTTTTTCATTGGGTAAAAAGTGGGTAATAGGCAAAAAAAATGAGGTTGGGGGGCCGCGTCGGGTTCGGCTCCGTGATTTTACAGTGACCGATGTCGATCGCTAAGCGACCGGCATCGGTCATGAATTCTTTGGGTAAGGTGGTTTTGTGGTTAACCGGTGTCGGTCGGATGTCGACCGGCGGCGGTGGAGAGATGCTGGGGAGGGGACCGGTGGTGGTCATGGGTGACCGGTACCGGTCCTTAGTTAGGATTAGTTATTTTGTTGGTTTGGTTTTGTTGTTGTTTTTTTTGGTTTTTGGTTGTTGTTTGGGTGTGTGTGTTTGGGTTGTTTTGTTATTAGTGGTTTGGGTTTTGTGTTTATTGTTGGGCTTTGTGTTTTTGGGGGTGAAGAGGGAAGGGGTAGAGGTTGATAGGAAGGGTGATTGGTGGGTGGGGGGGAAAATGGGGCGGTTGTGTGGTTGGTGCGGTTAGGATAGATTAGGTGTTGGGTATGAATGGGGAGGTGTTAAATTGGTAGGGGCATAGGTAAATGGCGAGAGTAGAGCTGAGTGATTGGTAGGGTGTGAGATAAGGCAAGGGGATATCGTAAAGGTTTTATGGTAAAATAGGTGGGTGTAGGTGTGTGTTATAGAGTCGGGGTGTGGTCGGGTGGGTAAAAGGGGGTATAGAAGGTTAAAGTAGTTGTTGTTTGAAAGGGTAGGTCTAATGAAGTGGGTGATTTGTGCAGGCACGTCAACAGCTGACTATGCGGATAGGATGCCCCCACTGTTGAGACAGATGCGGCCACACGTGTCCGCAGCGCAGTGGGCCATTATGCGCGAGGTGGGACTCGGCGGAGTCCAGCGATATAGGGCTATAGATAGGGATCACAGTCTTATGGTTGCCCTCATCGAGAGATGGGATCCGGCGACCAATGTGTTCCATCTCCCAACTGGAGAGATGACTGTTACCTTGGAGGATGTATATCGCATCCTGAGACTGCCAATCGTAGGAGAGGCAGTATTCCAGGTAGATGCAGAGACAACTATGGACAACATTCTACAGGTATTTGGGGATGCAGCCGCGCTATTGACTTATCACAGCGTGAGCATTGCCTATGGGGACATGTATCGTGCCCACAGACATGAGACACGGCTTGCCGTGTTGATGATGATAGGCATCACATGCTTCGCCCTCCCGGACTCAGAGGGAGGCCGCTTTCCACGTGCGTTGATGGGGGTGCTACACGAGATGGTGGAGGAGCATACGTGCTATGCTTGGGCACCAGTATACCTGGTGCAGCTATACAGAGAGCTGTGGGGCTATCGCCGGATGAGGTGATTCGGGATTTGTTCCACATTTTTGTTACACTGCTGGGCATATGAGCACATCATATGTATTCGACCAGTAGGGCTGCCCCAGCAGCCAGGGCCACAGGTGATATATAGATATGGTTTTCAGAGGTGGTTGGGGGTCATGGGCCAGCCACGAGCGGTGCTCACCAGACGGGATGTAGCTTACTACCGTCATTTGGTAGAGGGCGTGACTGCATTGGATATTGTATGGAGGCCTTACAGAGGTCATCAGCCCCGCGGAGGAGCCCGATCATAGTTGCGCTGGATCCAGTATACTTTCTGGATAGTAGGACGGAGGCCGAGAGAGTATGAGTGGATACCCCTGGAGAGGGTACGATGGCAGTTGGGGCTACGACAGGATGAGCCACCTCCCTTCCCTCAGTACCGGAGGGAGGATGTAGAGGCCCCACTGCCTGCACCATAGCCCATGGACCCAGATTGGGTAGTAGAGAGGCCGGCAGATGATACCGTGGATGACACCGGCTGCACAGGATCATTTTTGGTATGGTGGGTAGGGGAGAGAGCAGCGAGGAGAGCACAGCCCGTACAACCAGACTTAGCAGCTGTTATAGCAGAGAGGGACCAGCTCAGGGGACAGGTGCAGTTGTTACAGGGGCAGCTTGCTTGCTGCACAGGCACAGATAGGTGTCTTACAGGGGCAGCTAGCCCAGGCACAGGTACAGGCACAACCACAGGTACAGCCATAGGCACCACCACAGGCACCACCAGTGGCACTGGCACACAGGTACAGGTACCACGATCCGGCACAGCCACAGGCACAGGTACCACCACCGGCACCGGCACAGCCACAGGCACAGGGTGTACTGGTAGGATAGGGGCCATTGTTATTAGGAGTCAAAGGACCAGCCCCAGCAGCTATGGTGGCACGGGCCCACTATATGGAGGCGAGAGCGGAGGCCCGGTATTATCAGGATGTCCTTGATGGTACCCAGGGCTGACTATCAGCCATATGCGGCACACAGAGCCGAGACCTCTCGGAGTCAAAGATCCCAGGGGGGTGCAGCTATAGCCGGTGGGTCGGTGACAGGGAGGAGGCGGGAGCCAGCACTAGGACCCGCAGGGAGAGGAGCTGAGGGTGGTGGGGAGAGTTGAGACATCCCTGGAGCGGAGATAGGTGTTTTTGTTTGTACATTGGATATAGGCACCGGTCTACGAACCGGTTATGTATATAGAGGCCTGCGTGCCCACATATGATTCATTCATTCATTTATTCATCTTGTTGTATATACCCTGCGAGCCTGTACGGGTTGTAGTTGATACCGGCCTGCGAGCCGAGTATATTTTTGATATGAGAGACCGGCCTGTGAGCCGAGTCGAGATTTTGACAGTTATTGCGGCCTGCGTGCCGGCTTTGTATTATTATGAGATCACAGAGGCCCCTATGCAGGGCAAGTTGTATATTTGAAACCTTTGATGTATACATATATGATGATTTTGACTCACATGGTTTATATATTGATGGTGTTGATGTCTTTTGTTGATGGCTTTTGAAATGGAATGTATGTATATATAGATGATGAGTTTGATTCACATGGTTTATATATGGATGGCTTTGATGTCTTTGTTGATGGCTTTTTTTATTATTATTATAGATAGATGATGTTGATGAAATTGTGATGAGATATTGATGTGATGTTGATGAAAAATATGGATAATGGTGTTGTTATGTAGGAAAAAGAGGTGGGCACCACAAAAATTGGGTAGAAAATAAAGGGAAGGACTATGTTTAAGAAAAAGTAGGCATGTGACCGATATCGGTTAGATAACTGACGTCGGTAGAGGATAGACCAATATCGGTTAGGTAACTGATACTGGTTATTCCAAAATGAGCTTTTCTAAAAATAGAAAAGCTTAAGTGGCAACTTAAGTTCTTATTTTTAGAGTCATGCAAGAAGTTAAATACACAAATGCGACGCTGTTTGATTACTGAGACAGGTAATTGCATGAGAGAATTGAGTGGTAAGGAGGAAAGAGACAGGTAAAGTGAGTGTGGGCTGATATTCAGAAGGTAGAAAGGTAAGTTATATTTGAAAAGGGTGGTGAACATGGCTGAACGAGGAGAAGCATCCAGCAGGCAGAGACGAGAGGGAAGATAGGTTCCACCTCAAGCTACTGCATTCCAAGAGGTAAACTGTTTGGTTGTAATTTGATTCTTGCATGTTTTACGAAGAGGATGAGAGAGAGTAAGTGGGTAAAGATGAGAAAGAAAAGGTGATAGGCAAGGGTTTGGGATTGGGTGAGTGGTATGGGGTAGGTAAGCAGGGTGTTCACGTATGTTGTTAGGTATAGATAGGAGTAAACGGGCAAAATAATTACCATAGGTGTATGTTTTTAAGTAGGGTGTATATTTTTGACAGTGACCGGTATCGTTTAGAGATAACCGGTATTGGTTAGTAAACCGGTATCAGTTATCTATAACCGATACCGGTTACTATAGGAGTTTCCAGAATGTGAGAAAAAAACCCGTGTAGATTTGTTTTATTGAATAATTATGTGTCGTTTTGATGTATGCAGGCGGAAGCAGGGTTAAGGATGAATGATACTGTGCCAGCGTTGTTGTCACGAATCCGAGCGGATGTAACACCGGCTGAATGGGCATTGATAAATCATTTGGGGTTAAGTGGAATTTGCTATTATTCACAAATCACACGTAACCATGCTATGTTACAGGCGTTGATTGAGAGATGGAATCCAGAAAAGAATACCTTCTATCTGCCAACAGGGGAGATGACAGTGACGTTGGAAGATGTGTTCCATATTTTGAGACTCCCAATTATAGGAAGACCAGTATATCAAGCATTTCCTAACACGTGCACGGGGAGCGATAACAACAGTATTTGGTCCATACGCACGAGATTTGACACAGTGAGGTTTGACATTCACTTATGGTATAATGTATGCAGCACACCCTGAGGCAACAAGGTTGGCAGTAGTATTAATGATAGTGGTGGGGTATTATGCATTACCGAGGGTGGATGGAAGAAGATTTCTAAAAGCATTGATGAATGTTTATTTGGGAAATGATAGAAATGAGTGTGACTTTCACATGGGCACCCGCATATTTGGCAGAGTTATACAGGGGTTTACGGGCTTGCAGGTGAAAACACAGGATGACACTAGATTATTCGTACTTATTACATTGTTGGGCCTATGAGCACATAGTTTGTGTGTGCCCAATAGGCCGACCCATCGAGTCGGGAGAGACAGGAGTGCAGAGGTTGGGATTCAGACGATGGGTCCAGATAGAACAAGAGGTGAGAGCCCAGGTCGTGATAGATGACATCAAGTATTATAGATAGGTATGGGAGATGGTGATGATTACGGATATTTATTGGAGGCCTTACGGGAACTATATGGTGACAAAGAACATAGCTGAGGAGTTGAGGGGTGTAGAGCACTTGAGGTGGATCGCAGGGCACAGGCCGGGTGAGTATGAGAGGATTCCTCTAGATCACGTGCAGCAACAATTTGGGTTCGTTCAGGATATACCTATGACATATAGACCATACATGATGATTGATGTCAAGGCAACATTCTCACCTCCCCGGCTGACACCTCCAGAAGGGCCAGAAGAGATAGCAGCCAATCGTAGGGTAATGGATGCGGGAACAACAGAGGCCTATAGAGTATGGTTGGGTAGCAAAGCTGCGAGGTGCACGTGAGTGCCTGACATAGCTGTGATTACAGTAGAGAGAGATTGTCTGTAGGATTTGGTTCACCAGCTTCAAACACAAGTGAATGAGACAACGGGATTGTTAGAGGTTTCACAGTTACGAGTGGAGAGACTAGAGGTAAGATTCCTCCACGCGAGAGGACGTATTCGTATGTTATAGGAGATGTTGGCGGATCAGTGGGAGGAACCAATAGCAATGGCACTTTTTAGGATGGAAAGGCCAAGTGAGGGCGTCGACGATCACGATCACCACCAGATTCGGGAGGAGGTGCAAGGGTCTAAGTGAATTTCATAGGAGTATAAGAATAAATAAGGATGCCGACCTGTGAGTCGATGATAGAGAAGATGTATTTGTTTAACATCTAAAAACTGAAATATGTATGTTGTTTTGAGTGATGATAGTACTAAGAATGGTTGTGTTTTGGATGTTGTTTTTTTTTGTTTTGAAAAAGGAAAAAGATGAATGTTGTCAAAATAGAAATACACAAAATTATTTATATTTACAACACATGATAGGGTATGGTAGGGGATGGTCGAGCTAACCTTGGGAAACCCCATGTCTCCTAAGTGCTGCCTACATAGCCCATTGCACAAAGCAAGGAGGGGCCTCAGACCGATGTAGTTCTCCCTTAGGACCAGGGAGAGGTGAATTCAGGCAATTTAGGTATGGTTAGGCAATTTGTTGGTTGGTAAAAATATTGATATCGGTAGGGTAATGTTGTTGGTGTTGGTAAGGAATTGGCGATGTTGGTATAGGTATAGGTGAAGCGAAAGTTAGCCTACCCAAGTGGTAGGGAACCGTATCCTGATTAAGGTCAACACACAATCCTAGAGTCGAGCAAAAGAGGCAAAAGTGTCCCGTAGTTGAGAAGAGCTAAACAAACCACATATTAACGTAGGATGAGCTTGAACCTCTAGGTACCTTGCATAGACGAGAAGTCGATAGGTGAAAAGAGTTGTATAATCACAATATATCGGGTATTACGTCACGTCCCTTGAGTTTTGTTGCTTTGATAAATGGTGAGGTGAGGTGGTAGATATGGGTGAGGGTACTGAGAGCTTGTTACAAGGTGATTATTCTGACGAAAGAGGACCAAACCTAAATAGACAAGTCCATGACTCAAAAGTGCTTTTGAATGTGGCTTTTATTTTTTTGAATATAGACTGATCGATGTAAGAAGTCTAAAAGGGATATGTATTTTGTTACTCTTGAGGTCTTCACAAAGCTGATCAATGTGAGAAGCTTCTGATAAAGGCTGACTGTGTATAGCTGTCCTTCAAGGGAGCAGTCTATTTATAGTGGCAGATGCGGTGTTTGTGTATAGCTGTCCTTCGGGGGAGCATTCTATATATAATAGCAACAATAGTTTGGCATATAGCTGTCCTTCAAGGGAGCAGTCTATGTATAAGTTCGAGGTCTAGATGTCCATTGGGCATAAAGCATCTAGTTTTGTAGGAAGTTTGACTCAAGAAAATCCCATAAGTGTTTAGTCAAGAATGTGTCATTATGATACTTTGAAGTCATGGACTAGACTAAAAAGGGGAAGGCATCTTTAAGGGGAGGTGATAATCAAACCATGTGAGCTTGATTTGATTTTGAGATGTAGGAAACAAAGTGTATGTGATGGTAAATGAGCTCAAGGGACGAGCGCAAGGTAGATAAGAAGTGATATAACACTAAATTCAACAGTAGAATGGTCAAAGATGCAAGGCATTAAGGGGCACAGGCTCAGGTTTACCATTAAGCAAAGCTAAACGATAAGTGCCTGATCCATAAGTGTGAGTGATAATGTAAGGCTCAATCCAATTGGGAGAAAATTTGCCACGTTTTCTCTTTTCTAGTTTGGTTACATGTTGATTCTCTTTGAGGACAAGATCACCAACCTTAAAGGTATGCTCATGAAGTCACTTATCATAAGCACGCTTGATTCATTTTTGATAGATTTGAAGGTGGTCAAGAGCCGTAAGATGACGCTCGTCAAGAAGCTCTAATTGAGCTAACCACTCCTGGCGGAAATCATCGTTGGTGAGAATGTCCTGAAGAGATATTCTGAGGGAGGGTATTTGTATTTCAAGAGGTAAGACAGCCTCGGTACCATATACCAAATAAAATGGTGTGGCATTAGTGGAGGTACGAATGCTAGTATGATAAGCCCAAAGGGCAAAGGGGATGTGATCATGCCAATTTCTTCCAGAATCGTTAACAACTTTCATGAGAATTTTGGTCAGAGTTTTGTTAGAAGATTCAGCTTGGCCATTTGCTTGTGGATAGTATGGTGACGAGAAGCTAATTTTGATACTGAAGTTGTTACAAAGGTCTTCTAACAACTTATTTTTGAAAGATTTACCATTATCTGTTATCAGGCGATGAGGAACACCAAAACGATAGATAATGTGATGGTTAACGAATTCTACGATTTTTTCTTTTTTGGTTGAAATGAGTAGAATGGCCTCCACCCATTTTGTGTAATATTTGGTTGCTGTGATTATCCATCGGTGACGTTACGAAGAGGGTAGGTGAATCTCACCAATAAGGTCCAAACCCCATTGTGAGAAAGGCCAAAGATCTCGTGTGACCTGTAGCGGATGGCTAGGAGTTTGTTGAAGGTTGGCATGTTGTTGACACATAACACAATGCTTAACATATTCATAGTAGTCGTTATTAAGAGTAGGCCAATAATAGCCTAGGCGAAGGATTCATTTGGCCATGACAAGACCACTAAAATGTCCACCACAAATACCGTCATGGACTTGTCGGATGGTATAGGTGACCTCCGCGCTGGTTAGACATCGAAGGAGGATGCCATCAAAGCCACGTTTATAAAGGAGTCCCCCCATGATGACATAACGAGAAACACTTTTAATAAAATCATGTTTTCTGGTACTTGTTAGGTCAAGTGGGAGAATAGAGGTTGTAAGGTAGTCGTGAAATTGGTGATACCAGGTATCCTGCGAATTAGCAGACACATTATTTATCATACAATCAACCGGGGCTAAGTAAGATGGGGCAAAGAGCTGGTGGACCAAGACGAATATGTCAGAGTCAGTTGGTGAGGTAGGAATTTTCGAGGCTAAGCAAGCCATAGTATCCGCAAATTTGTTAGTGGAGCGGGGAATGGTTTGGATAGAATAACGAGTAAATAAGGTCAGAAGTGAATCCACGTAATGTTTGTACTTTTGAAGTTCCTCATTTTTACATTGGTAGATGCCCATAACTTGGTTGACTACCAATTGAGAGTCACCGAAAATGTTGATAGATTTGACACCTAAGTGTAACGCAACCTGGAGACCCAAAACAAGGGCCTCGTATTCCGCTGTATTATTAGTGCAGGGGAAATCAAGCCGGAATGAAAGAGGCATAGGCTCAGCGTCAAGAGGAATGAGAACAACACTGGCTCCTCCGCCGCACTGGCATTTGGATCCATCGAAGAAGAGGGTCATTGGATAGGGCTCCTCCCTGAGTGAAAGAGTGGCGATGAGTTCGTCGGGGAAATTAAAATTGGTAAATTGCTCCCCAGGTAAAGGGGCTTCCGCGAGTTGGTCAGCAATGGTTTGTCCTTTGATTGACTTCTGGTGTATAAATTCAAGGTCGAGGTCAGCGAGGAGCATAAGCCATCGGGCGATGCGTTGGTTTAGATGTGGTTTGGCATACATATAATGAATGGGGTCCGCGTTGGTGATGACAAAAGTTTTGTGATTCAGGAGGTAGTGTCGGAGTTTGGTGGCCACGAATGATAGGGCTAGGCACAACTTTTCTACATGTGTATACCTAGTCTCATAATCCACTAGAGTAGCGACTTATATAATAAACGGGTTTGTTCTCGATATTCGGAGTCACTGATGTGCGAGCATGGCCCCTACAGCGTGGTCGGTGGCGGAAAGGTAAAGGTAGAAAGGGCGATCGTCCTGAGGTGGGATAAGCACGGGTGGCTGCAAGAGATAGGCTTTAAGAGCCTCAAAGGCTTGGTGGCACTCTTCGCTCCATTGAAAGGCAATGTCCTTTTTAAGGAGGTGATGGAAAGGTTGACATCGATCCGAGAGTTGGGAGATGAAACGCTGGATAGATTGGAGTTTACCTTGCAAACTACACAATTGTTTGAGGTTAGTAGGTGGGGGCATTTCTAGGATAGCTTTGACTTTAGATGGATCGACCTCAATGCCACGCAAAGAGATGATAAAACCAAGAAGTTTTCCCGAAAGGACACCAAAGACACATTTCTTTGGTTGAAGACGGATAGAATATTGTAACAGGCGATCGAAAATAATGGTTAAAACATCGAGATGTTCACTGCGATGTTTAGATTTTCCAAGAAGATCATCGACGTAATCCTCAAGGATAGTGTGCATAATGTCATGAAAAATGTAAGTCATAGCCCGCTGATAGGTCGCACCAGCATTCTTAAGGCCAAACGGCATGACACGATAACAGAAGGTTCCCCAAGGAGTTATGAAGGTAGTTTTATGCTGATCGGCTGGGGCTACCAAAATTTGGTTGTATCCCGAAAAGCCATCCATGAGAGAAAGCATCTCATGACCGGCAGTGAGATCAACAAGTTGATCAATACTTGGTAGGGGGAAGTCATCCTTGGGGCAAGCGAGGTTAAGGTCTCAGAAATCCATGCATATCCGAAGTCCCCCTGTCGCTTTAGTGACAGGTACGATGTTAGAAATCCATTGAGGATAGTCAATAGGCAGAATGAAGGAAACAGAAAGGAGTCGTTGAAGTTCTTCTTTGACCAAGAGGGCAATGCGTGGATGCATTTTTCTCAGTTTCTGTTTAACTGGCTTGGAATCGGGTTTCAGGGTAATGTTATGGATAACAATGTCAGGATCAATTCTTGGCATGTCAGCGTAAGACCTAGCGAAAGCTTGGTTGCGGGTAAGGAGAAAGGTAGTAAAGGCGGCTTGTTCTAATGTGTTAAGGGATTGTCTAATCTTCACAATGTGAGGATCTTCCTCTATGTGGATGTTGATTTCTATAGTCGACTCATTCAACATGGTTTGAGTTTCAGACAGTAAGGCGCGTTGAATATAGGAGTCGTCCGCACCAAGGTAAGTGAGGATAGAGTCGTCATCCTGGCACTCAACAACATTAATTAAAGGTGAATCCTCTTCGATCATGTCTGGATATAGAAAGGGAAGAGAAGATGGGTCCTCATTATCACGTTGATAGGTGAGAGGACCTAGGAAGATAGCATTTATTAAAAAAAAAAAAAAGTTTAGGAGGGATAGATTCAGGATCTATCGACTCTATGGGTGATGATGGCAAAATGGGTGATGATGGTTCAGTAGGGGGTGACGTCGTCATATTCGAGGAGACAATTGAAATGAGGTTCCTTCGGTGTAAGTGTTTCTGGAAATCTGAGACCACTACGATCATTGTGCTTGCGTGTAGTTACGGGAATGATTGTATGTCGGCCTTATTCATAAAGACCAAAACCAAAGCCTTTCCAAGCACAGTGAGTCAAGAAGGTGAGGGCGAAACGACGATTTGTTAGGTATTGAAAATCGGATTGGAAAGGAACCACACCAAGAGGAGGTTCAGGGGTAACGGAGGATGCGTCGACACCCTCATACGTTAGGTTAGTGCAACAATTAGGTGGTCCATAAGAGATTACTTCCCCCACGCGAACGGTCGTAGGTAGGATGCGCATGTAACTGTCCGTACTCCTGTGGGGTATGAAAAGAACTAACGTTATATAAGCGGTACTCCTCCAGCGTAAGGTGTTGAAAAACATCTACTAAGGGTTCTGAGGTTGGGATGTTAGTCTGCGGGAAAGGAACTGGTATTTGTGACGGTGGTTTCATTGGTTGAAGGTGTAGGTACGGTTGAAGTGGATGGTAGAGGTGTGGTTGAAGTGGATGGTTGGGTTGGATGAATTGGGTGTCTTGACCTGGTACAAGCACATTGTTAGGGCGATATAACATATTACAGGTTTTGAAGGGGGGAGGATCAACTTTTATGGTGTAGGACTTCCCCTCGTACTCAAATTTTATGCATCTATGTAAGGTGGAGGAAACGCATCCCATTTCCCGGATCCAAGGGCAGCCTAACAACATATTGTATTGGAATTCTCCCTCAAGGACATAGAAGAGTTCGGGTAAAGTGCGTGGCCCTACACGAATGTTAAGGATCACGGTACCTAAGGTAGAAGTAATAGCATCATTGAATGACCGTAACATAATGGGGTTGGCACACATGCAGCTAGAAGGGATATTCATTTGTTGGAAGGATTTTAAAGAGATGATGTTTAGGCTAGCGCCCCCGTCAATCATAACACGATGTACCCGAATGTCCCAGACATAAGTTGAGATGAACAGAGTAGGGTCAGGATCTTCTGCACCAAAGTCGACAATTTCATCTTCAGAGAAACTGACAGCAGTGGCTTGCTATACAGAGGCAGAAGTGGTTGGGGAGATAGGTTGTTTGGTGAGTGAAGCAACGTGATTGGGTGTTAGAATGGAGGTAACGGGCAAGGTTTCATTAGGTAATACCTCTATCCCTTAGAAGAATTTCAACGAGAGCTTGTCGATGAGATTCAGAAGTTTGAATGAGATCGTATAATGTCATTTTTACAGGTGATTGGTGAAGCTGTTTGATCATGGTTCGGTGGGCAACTCCATTAGAGATAGGGTAGGTGGGTCCACGAATAACCACTTTAGGTGGTGGTGTGATCAGGATGGCGGATGGAGAAAGAGAGGCCGCAGGTGTGCTTCCTTTAGCTTTGTCATTGTTTTTCTACCCTCGAGTGGCAACACTAATCATGTTGATCTTGTGAACACGAGAGGAGGAGGATGGTAGGGATAAGTCATGGTCGTCGAGAGGTGGGGTTGTAATAATGATATATTTTAATGAAGTGAGGACAGGTGATATAGGAGAGGAGATTGAAGCTAAAGGTTTCTCCCTTCGTAAGTTGTCTTGTTTAACCTTTCTGTCTGAGAGAGGTGACTGATGAAGTATTGCTTTCAATGCTTTGCATCCTTCTACATCATGTCCTAGTGTGCGGTGGTAAGCGCAGATTTTAGACTCATCATAACCTATAGGTTGAGGTTTAGATGGATTATAAGGTCTAAGTGGGGGTAGGGAAATGGTCACATTCTCCACCAATATAGCAAGGATTTTGGTGTAAGACCCTTTGAGTGGGTCAAAGTCAGAGGAAGATGAGGCTATTGACTGGGTAGTTTTTGGTAATGACAGGGTATGGTTGATTTGTATGGGTGGCGGTTTAGCCAAGGGATTTTGATACTGGGATTTAACTAAACGTGGCTTCTTTGGCACAGAAGCTATGTTTAGTTGGTTAGATGATGAGGCCACCGATGATGTGGTATCAGAAAACAACCACAGAGCAATAGGAGTAACAACAAAAAAATCTTTTGATGATGGAATTTGTTTAGGGTTGATAGGTGGACAGGATACACGGGATGATGGTGTTGATATACCCTTGGATCTCTGTATGGGTGTAGAAGGCGTAGGTCATTTTAAAGAAAATGCAGGAGGTATGATATATTGATGCAAGGTGGAGGGGTGCGGTCCCAATATAGAAGGTAGGTGTGACGGCGAGGGTTTTAGTTGTGACCGAGACATAGATTGAACTTGAGGAGATTGGGTTTGTCTCCTAGGTGGATGGACGGCTTTATTTTTAGATAAATCTAGTCGTTTGGGTGGGTGTGTTAAACTGGGTATTGGTCAGGTCCCAAGCGTAGCGGAAGATTTGGTTAGGCTAATAGAGGTGGATGAGGTACTTGGTAGTGATGAGGGGGGTGAAGATGAGGACATAGGAATTTTAAGCTTCTATAAACACTTCGGGTATATGGTAGAGGCGTCTGGATCAGTCATCTGCATTTGAGTAGAATATGGAGGTACTCAAACGTTCCCATAGGACTTGTCTATCTTCTGAGGGATGACAATCCTTGCGTGTGAATAGGAAATTTTGTATGGAAGAAAGGTGGGTTGTGATTCCGGTCCACTGTGGGTGTGATACAGGGGGTAGATGAGGCAATGTATCAATGGGCGTTAAGAGGTCAACCGGTCGCTAAAAAGATTTAGGCGATGAAGAACTGATAGGTAGGAGGGCATGTTTGAGAGGATCCGTCATGATTAAAGAATTTGATGATGTTTGTGCAAGAGGTTTCTCATCTAAGGATGACAAAAGAAGTGACGAGCCTTCCTCTTGTACAGCAAGAATTGTCGAAGGAGATGTTTGGGAAATAGATAAGTTAGATAACATCCGCTCACAGTCTTACAAGGATGTGGTGTAAGAAGGCTCATCTGTGAGAAGAGACCTCTGGGTGGTTAATTCCTCGATGGGTAAAGGAACGGTAAGAATTTCATCTTGTCTTGATGGTGATGAAGGGGGTTCGGGTTCTTGCGTCAGTGAAGAGGCTTGATTCAGAATTTTTTTCGATAGAGGCTTTTGGCTGGGAGTCGAAAACTGCATGGATTTCATGAACACTCTCCTCGGCTAAGATATCTTGGTCTACATTACTGCTAGATGAGTGGTTCGGGAATGGTTTGTTGAAGATTTTCAAATTTCGGTTAGCGAGGGCATTAGGATTATCGAGGGTTATATCCCCTGCATCAACCATTTCCTGCACTATGTTTTTCAACATCTTGCAGTTTTCGTGACTGTGTCCCTTTACGCGGTGAAAGTTACAGAAGTCATTTTCTTTGTACCAAGAAGGTATGGCGCGGGTGGAATCAAACCCGGAGTGAGGTTTAACAGAAGGTAAGGTAATGGCTCCTGCTTTAAGCAATTTTTCCAATATCACACCATAAGTTTCTCCTAAGGGAGTGTAGTTGATGGGCTCCGCTTTATACTTATAGGTGGTTTTTGGCAGGGTATTAGACGGTGGTTGGGATTTGACCATCACCGCGTGCACAGCTCCTTTTGATTTTGAAGCAGTCGATGGGTGAGGATTGGTGGTGTTAGGTTTGTTGGTGGAATCTTGGGTTCAGAAATTGGGGTTTTTGTTGCGCAACCGCAATTTCTCTTCCTCTAAGACTCGAATCTCTAGTTTTCAAGCCATAGTAAAGGCCTCGTCAAATGTGCAGAAAGTTTGAATTTAGAGGGTAGGAGAGATGTGCTTAGCGCAGGCCCGCGTAAAAAGTTTGATAAGTTCGGCCTGAGGCAAGGCATATGTAAGTTGGTTGATAAGGCCCCACCATCGTCCAACAAAATCTGCTATAGATTCGTCTTCAAATTGTCAGATGGCATAGAGGTCGGTGATAGATACTTTCTTGGCAATGTTAATGGAGAAATGATCCAAGAAAGATTGGGCTAGTTGGTTAAAAGAGAAGATTGAGTGCTGGTTTAAAGCACTGTACCACTCCAAGGTGGTAACTGATAAGGACATGGGAAAGGTGCGGAGTAGTAAGGCATAGTCATGAGAAATTAGATAGCAGGCATGTCTAAATGATCGCAAGTGTTGTTGAGGATCCTCCTTACTATTAAAACGAGTAAATTTTGGTAATTCCCATTGAGGAGGATATGAATGAAGGGGGACAGAAGGGTGGATAGGCTCCCGAAAAACTTGCTCATATGGCAAGGTGCTACGACTCCCTAAAATAGAAGCCTCTAGATTTTGCATTTTGTCCATCATTTGTTTGATGAAATCCGTGGTTGGATGAGATGATGGTGCGGTTTCGGTAAACGGAGGCAGATTGGGCCAAGGGCCTCCACTAGACAATGGTGACGTTAAATCTTGATAAGGTATGGAGGACGAATGTGTTGAGGCGACCGAATAGGGATGTCCTATATAAGACGTTGAGGTCATCGGATACGTGTGTGGAAATGAAAAGGTGGGCGGAGCTTGAGAAGGAAAGCTCGTGTGGATAGGTGGCAGAGAGCAAGTCATGAAAGGAGCAATCTGCAAGAGAGACGAGATAGGAGCAGTCGGGGGTAATGATATGTGGGGCCCAAGATTAACCAAAGGAAAGCCAATCTGTGCCGTATGAACCCCTGAAGCTGTTGGATTGGGAGACGGGGCTAAGGATGCAGAAGGCAAAGCGGAGTTATCAGGCGAAGAAGGAGCTAAATGAGCAGCTATACTAATAGGCATGCCAATAAGGAGTTGACCATCGGGCGTACGGTCAGGGGCATGAGACAAATAATATTGTATAGCGCTAGGATTAGCGTCCAAAAATTTTACAAATTCCTTATCTCCTACAGGGATTTTAGGAACCTCACTGGTGTCCATAGGGTTCCCCATAGAATGTGAAGGGGGTGATTCAGGCAAAGGCACAGAGTAGGCATGTGAAACCATGGCGGCGGCTTGTTTCCGAGTGATAACAACCATGGACAAGAGTACACAGTAGGGTTTCAATCTATCAGGAACAGAAACAGCCTCAGAATGGTGAAATTGGTAGGTCGTTGGTTTGTCAGGGACTGTAAAAGATAGTAACCGATATCGGTCTGCTAACTGATGTTGGTTAAAATGTAACCGACGTTGGTCAATTAACCGATGTCAGTATAATAGGACTGGTATAAGAAACTGTAACAAGCTACTGATTTGAGTTTTTATCAATACTTAGTACATCTATCAAACTATTCTGAAGTGATCACTGTCAGTATAGGACAGAGAAACAAAGCTAAAAACAAGCAAGATGCACACGCAAATCTAGAGACTAACCCTAGGATTAGTTTTAATTATTGTGGGCTTATGCCTTTAGACGTAGAATGATGTTAATCCTAAACAAAAGACTTAGGGGAAATGTCAAGTTTGTTTTGGCTTATAAGGTTACCTCAATCGGGCGGAGGAATACTGCGGAAAAGGGGGGATGTTTTGGGATGTTGTGTTAATTGTGAAGTGATTCGGTATGTGTTGTGCAGTGAAAGTAAGATTAATTTCCTGTCAATACCATGGAAATCACCCCCACATGTACGACCTGTTACTTAATCTACGTTCACTAGAATTGAAAACAACAAGCAAGAATGTAATGCACATGTTTTAAACCCAAATCGAAAATGATATTCGATGAAGCAAAGAAGATGACTTTGACTAATGCAAAGCTGGGAAAGCAAGACAAATTCTTTTACCAAATATAAGAAAATATCGTGTGAAATTTTTAGGAGAAGAAAATAGCAAGTATGCTCCCTATATGAAAGCAAGCCAAGAAAGAAAGAAACCCGAAATGGGTCCCACCGGGCGGGCCAAAATGTTTCGCACAGAATGTTTCAGCTTTTGGAATAGAGTTGCTTCTATCCTTTCATTCCTTTGAGAAACAGATAAGGGTTAGGGCTAGGAGGAATACTTGTTGAATGTCGAAAGGGTGTGCGCGTACCGTAGAGAAAGATCATATTGACTACGAAGAACTCCTTTTTGTCTTGGAAGGACTACCTATAAGTAAGAATACAAGACCACCAGATTTTAATTAGACAATAAATGAGGGAACTGCCTTGGGTCCAGGAAATATAAAACTTCCTTTCGAAGGTGGTCAGTTCCCCTGCTAATATGAATTAACACAAATTATTGTAAAATCACAATTTAATTGCCTCGTTGAAACAAGTAGAGGAAAGGCTAGTTTTTGGTTTTGAATCACACTGACCGATGCCGGTCACTGTCACCGGTGCTGGTTGATGATAACCGATATCAGTAGGGGTAGTGATTTAAGGGGTTTGGTAAATGGTTGGCTATAAGATGACTATGGTGTTTATAAGGCTAGTAAATGATTGGGGATGGGTAACGGGGTGATAGAGAAGGCTCAGAGGGTATGGGAGCTATTCTTGGGGCAGTGTAGGGGTAGAGGAATGATAGTTAGATGGGGGGTGTTACGAGGTAGTGGATCTGGGAGTAGACTTGTAATTACTGTGATTCAGAAATCCAAGAAATATTATTAAAAGAACGTATAAGACTTACTAGTTCCTGCTGAAAAATGTAGGTTCAAGGACTGTGATGATGAAGGCAGGGTTCAGGTAGGATGGTCTGACAATCCGAGATGAGTTATCTCCTCTTCTGATGCTCGGATGAGTGTTGCAGGGCTTTGGTTACTCAGTGGCAGCCTCCGGCTTGATGTCCTCCTCTGCCAACTCTTCTTGTTTCTTCACTTTTCCCTGCTCGGCCAAGTAAACTCTGGATCCTTTCAATGACTTCTTATTCAGATCAATGAAAAATCCACCCCTTTGTTTTTGGTTGCGGGAGGTCATTTATAGGGAACCGATGGTGGTTACATAACTGACGGCGGTCGAGTAGGAACCGGTATCGGTCAGGTCAAAGTGGGCTATTTTTAGTAAAATAGCCAACTTTCCCTCCTTTTCTCCCGAGGGATTAGTTGCGGGCTTGGCCAAGTCATTACGAGGTTGGTTTTAGGTGCGGGTGAGGAGTCATTTAGTCATGGGTGTGGATGTAGACCAAGTTATAGGTCTTAATTAGGTTAGTTTAGGGCTAGGACTAGGTCATGATGAGGTGGTGAAATGAGGTGGCAGGTATGGCGATGTGGATTTATTAATTATAAGGTAATTAATAAATAATTGTGTAAGGTTTAGGTGATGAGGTTAGGTTGTGAAATGAGATGCGGGGCACAGGGGGTCGTAAGACACAAATTTGGTGTCTACACCTAGTATAAAATTCTTGCATAAATATTCTTCATGTGTGATTCTTTTTAGCATAGGAAACTAAAACCTTAGGATAAACTCAAATTTTTACACTCGATGACATCTTCTAGTAAATTAAATAAGATCCCAAGTTGAGATTTCTATCTTGGCCTGCATGCTTAGTGACATTGTTGTGAACCTGACAATTAGGAACCACATGGTAAAACTTTGTCTTGGGTTTGTGGTCCCCTCCTAGGATTGATAGTTGCCTGTGTAGTAAGGATAATGTGATTACCTTAAGGTAGTACTCTATGGGTAGCCAAACTCCAACATAATGGAAAACTCTCTTAGTTAGGCACACATGTAGAGTGAAGAGTGTTAGGTGGAAAAGATCGCCAACTACCCTTGGAAGTCACTTTTAAGAGTTGGGATCATAAATGAATGCGATACTAAATATCATTTATCATTGGGTTTAATGGTGAAATACTAAGGGTTAATTGTGAAACTTAGAACCTTATAAATTTATGATTAGTTGGTGAAAATGTAACCATAATATGGTGTGCTGGGAGGAAAGTGAAATTTAGATCATTCATATAATGTGTTTAAACCATTATGTGGTGAGGACCTAAATCCATGACATGTAATCCTTAATGTGAACCGTAATTCTTTAAATGAAGGAGTATTCCCTCTTGTTTTCTACTTCTCCTTTTGTGTAATGAATGTACGTTATAAAACAAGGTAATCATGTTCTTGAGGAATTTCCCTAGGAGGAGAGCTATTAGTCCCACGAGCATGTAAATATCCTTATTAACAAATGGGTTACTCAACAAATTTCAAAATACTTTTAAAATCAAATTAAATGAAATAATTTTAATATGAATGTAAATGATTCAAGTGGTTCCTATGTTTAGTTAGCTACACATGAGAATACTGCGTGTGAATCTCATTTAACCTCTCTCAAACAAGAGTGTCAACTTGACAAGAAGTATCAAATGCACCTAGAGTTACAAGATGATTGTTGGAGATAAGGGTGTTCAATTACTCTAATTGTGACCTTAGTAAGGTGTGTAAATTTATAATTGAATGCCTCCTGGTAACACACATCTAATACTTATTGACCAAGAATCCAAACTTGGTTGAGTGTGAAATAACACTCCTTAGGACCTTGATGACTAATCATTTAAATGAAGTAGATAGGATACACAATTAGTTGTAATTACTTAAAACAAAATCGAGTAACCTTAGTAATTAAATGCTAATATGAAAAGAGCATGTAATCTATTTACTCTTGAAATAATAAACCTCACTAGTTTCATGTGAACCTTCCCTGTTGTAACTGAGATAAATTGCAAAACCAAACAAACATACAACTTAGAAGAAAAATCCTTAGAACAAATACCAATGGCTCATGTGGGAATATATGTTTATATCAACAATCAAGCCACATATTTCTATTGCCATAGGGGAAACAAGAAAAATTAAAGGGAGTAACTACAAGTGAAATGTTAAGTAAAGTAAGGATAACATAGTATAGTTTTAAGAAGATTGAAGGCCCACATGATAAGTGATTTTCAACAATTATGGCCAATACCGAAAGATATAAGTAATGAAATTGTAAACTAGGAAAGTGTGGTGTCATGGATGCTACCTATACAAGAATTAAATTGTAGTTGAATTAATTGTTGTTCATTATAATTTGGGAAAAGGTGGTCTTAATGTGCAACACATATTTTCATGTCATCTATGTGGGATAATGTTGGTGCAAATGTATCATGTGTTATGCATTATCGTAAGAAATCCTTGGTGTTGTCATGTATTAAGCAATGTAAGTCAAAAAATATATTCAAATATTTTTACTGTTGTATTTGTGTGTGTAAAATGTGGGCGTTATAGGGAGGCAATAGGACCGGGCAGATTCTTCCATTATCAGAGGATACTGAGGGACATTTAATTGATGATTACATTAATTGATAGGTGGGATTTGAGTAATAGTACATTCTGGTTCAGGAAAGGGGAGATAATAGTGATACTAGAGGATGTGTATCAAATTTTGAGGCTATCGATACAGGGGGATCCCATAGAGTCTATTACAACAGAGAGGAGATTGGGTGTATTGACACGACTATTTGAAGCTCATGCCCCAAAGAACACATTTACACAAGGGGCCTTTCATATAGAGGCATGATATGAGCCGGGGAAACTAAGGGGTAGGTTAATATGCATGAAAATTATGGCGATCTCATGATATGTGCTATGAGATTCTAGTGGAGCTAGTTTTCCATGGATATTGATAGGGGTGCTAATAGAAATAGTGGAGTAAAGGATAGTGATCTCATTTGGTACAATGTTATTGGATTAAATATATCATGAGATATGGATGTATGCTACGGAGAGAAGATACAGATTGGATGTGGGGTTTTTTATTCACTTTTAGGCCTACGAGTATATAGTTGTGGTTAGGCCGCCATGGATTTCATAGGTGGCTAGGGACCACATAGAGATATTTGTTAAATTCTTGAGATGGAGGGCCGACAAGGCTCACAGAGAAAAAGGGGAGAGAGGAGAGGTTTGGTATACAGAGAGGTTAGGGATATTAGGAATGGAGGAGGTCAGATGGAGGCCATACCAAAGGTTCCCCGGATGGTCAAGCGCATACATCCAGTTATTTGGTATGAAGAGTATCAGATGGGTACAACAACGGAGGCTGATGATGTTGGAGGCAATTCATTTTCCACGAGTGCTGAGGGAGTTTGGGGTGGTACAAAAAATTTTAGGAGGTCCTATAAGATATAGACGATATGAGGCTATAGTCATTTTTACACCCACCAAAGAACAAGGGAATGCCATGCGCATCGGCCTATCACCTAGCGGGCGTTGGGCGCACACCTGAGGCACGGGAGGGCACCGAGTCTCTCTTTTATGTGAATTAAGAGGGAAAACATCATCTATGATCTAAAATTAAAGTAAGTGAGTGGAAATGAGACATGCAAGCATCATAGAACTCAGAACGACTTCTATATCAATGCAGTCATTCCTGATAGAAAATTACTTAACAGATTAAGAACTGAATCAAAACAAAAAGAGAAATGTGCAAGGATTCAAACTCATTCCATAAACATGCATAAAACAAAACCATGAAGATATGTAGATGCACCAGAATCATTACTAATCATATTCATATCAAATGGTAACCTCATTACATTCATTAGATTCATTACAGAGCATCACAGAAAGGCAGACCAAAGTGATGCATCATAATTGGATCCATATCATTTAGCTCTCAAAAAGAAATTATATAACCTAAATCTCTTGATACATTCTTCTCCTATATTTTATCTACCCAACCCAAACAAAGTTCCTTGCAACATTTCTGCAGAGCTCCACTCTCTATTAATCTCTCTCTATATATTTTTGATCATCCCATTTCCTTCTGTGGGCACTTGTATATATAGGCACCCTGAAGTGCCAACTCATCCTTCTGCGGCCTCAGATCCATCGCCAAGTGTCTAAATGTGGTCCTTCATCAGAGCATGCTCCTCTAGGCCTGAGCTCTCCAATTTTTTCCATGATGGTCTTTTAGAAGCTTCCATCATAGGGCATATTCCTTCATAGGCCAAACTATCACCAGGCTGGCACCTTATCCACTCCACATGCAGAGTCAGGTCACACTTTTTCTCATGTCCTACCCGATACACCAAATATGGCTAAGTCCTGAGACCTTGTCTTGCGGGAGTGCATTATGGTTCTTCTAAGACCCCCCTAGAATGTTGTCTTACATGCCTTATTCTTATGCACCCATCCTTTAACCAAGGCCTTGTGTGCCCATGCGTGTTGGTTCACTTATTCAATATTTTAGGGGCCCAACATCACCCCACACTACACCTATTCTCCGCCCACGAGAACACTTCTCTAATGAATAAAGAATCATAAAAAACTTAGCATCTTGGGAAAATAATAAGGGGATGAGGATATTAGGAAAGAAGAAATAATGGGGAAATGAAAACATTATTGCAACAAGCTAGAAAAATTCTTTTGCAATTCGGCTTCCAACTTGTTCCATGCATCAACTAAATTTTGTGCTCTCTAGTAGGGGTCACCGACTAGGGCACTTACCTCCCCAAAACTCAGTCCATCTCCTTGAGTGTTCATAGTTTCAACAAATTTTTCCAACTCCTTGCCCACATCCTCAAGCATGTCCATCCTTTTAGTAATCTGTGGGTATTTATCCTTTAGCCGGTTCTTGATTGTACCCCTTAGGGCCTCAATAGATTCTGACTTCTTTTCAACCTTGTCCAAGATTTTATCCCACTTTCCTTTGTTCCCTTTGTTCTTTTCTTGGAACTCCTTAAGCTCTACTTCATAGTTGGCGACCAGAATATCCACCACTTTATCTCTGTCTACGCAGTTGTTATATACAGCCTCAATAGTATGGGCAACAATCTTTACATCAACAAGGACTTTGCTGTATTCTACCATGATTTCTACTACCTTTAATTTATCCTCCTTCTCCAGGTGCATTGGTACTTCTTCCGTGGATTCTAAAGCTAGAGGTTGTCTTTCCATGGTGAGGATGTGTGTTAAGTCTTCAAGGCACTCAAGGGAAGATCCATACTTTTGTGCAGGTGGTGCCAAGTCCGGATGCTTCAAAACAATGACATCTATGATGGATTATACTTTCTTATGTACTTCCTGTACCCTTTCCTTTTCTTCCCTAAGTTCACGGTTTAGATGAGCACTAATTAACTCCTTCTGCTTTAAATCCTTGGCCCTCTTTTCTAGCTCTTCCTCCTTCTTTTCTAGTTCAGCTTCTAGAAATCTTATCCTTTCATTACATCCAAAGATCCTAGCTTCAACCTCAACTAAGACCTTGTTGAGCTCATTGCATAACTGCTCATCTGAAAGCTACTGATCATTTACCAAGGGGTTGTATCCTTTTGACTCAGGAATTTTCATTAGTTCCCCCTGGCTTATCTCAAACTCTGGCTTGTCGATGTGGGACTCAATCTCCCAAGAGAGCATCTTCCTCATTCGAGGGTATGAACCTTCTTCATCAAATTAGTTCATTGCCACGAGTTGATATGATGGGACTATGCTTTGGAAGCGTGCGTGCAACACCTTGCTAGGATCATTAATGTAGCTCATTCCTTACCTTTGGATCTCCATGTGCATTCCCCTTGTGTGCGTGCCCTTAGGAAAAGTTACCAATAGATTGAGGCCTCCCGCGCTACCGTGATATTTCCCTACATTTTCTTCCTTGTCTTCGTCCATCAGTATATCAGCATTGTACTCCAATTCTTGTTCTACTAAGGCTTTAATGATTTTCGTTGCTTCTCTTTCTGCCACCTCGTTTATTTGCTCCTACGTGAGGCTTGGATTTTTCTGATCTTATGCACCAACCTCCTCACTTCTTCCCATGTCCTGGGTGCCTTCCTCCTCCTGGCTACCCTTACGCCGCACCTAAAGTAACTCATGTTCTTCTTCTCCTCCCTCTTCTTTTGAATCATGCATGCTGAAAACAAGTGGTGTTTGGTCTCCTTTAGGATCATTTTCTTCTTCGTCGTCCCTCTCACCTACGTATTTCTCCAAGCTATTTGTTTCCTCTGAGTCAGCTTCCTCCATCACCTTTTGTTTCTTCCTAACTGGGAATTCCAGTATAGGAGACTTTGCTTTGTCTTCCTCTTCCTCTGGTGATTTCTCCTCTGCGATAAGATTTTCTTGTTCTGGCACCTTGTCTTTGACTGGGGACTTCTTCCTATATGTGTAAGTACTTGTCCTAGCATTTATTCCCAGGGTGCCTATTGTTGCATATCTTGGGCACTTGGTACCTTTTTCTTTATCTCCTCCATTTCCTTCTTCTTGGGTGCAGTCTTCTTCCTACCTGTTAGGTCCTCAGGTATAGCTATCTCATTTTCAAGGTAAGCGCCCTTCTCAAACTTGGGCCTTATCCAAAGGTATACATGCATTGCAGAATTCTCTGCAATAATCAGAGTTAGGGGTTTCACCATTTGGACTTCATGCGACACATAATTTTCAACGTACACACACTTGTTGGGGTAGACCAATGTCCTGTGCATCTCCCTGTGGTCCCGGTCAAAACTTCTAAGGTCAAACTTAAACTTCTTGGACTCCTTGAACTTGTTAACTCCCGCCTCGAATTATTGAGCTGTGAAGGTGAATGGGAGCTTTCACCATGGGCTCATGGTTTCATCAGTCAACTTAAACCTACCAATACAAAAGTGTTGGTATATAACGAACTCAGCTTCTCCTACTGTAAGCACTGGAAGTTGTTCTGGTATTCTCCATTTTGCTTTGTACGCATTCCTTAAGTGTGCATACCATTTCTCAAGACGTTCCTTGTGAACAGGTGTCATGCTATCACAAGTGTATTTCTCAAATCTTTTTGCAGGCAAGGGGTCTTCCTCTGGGTATTCCCAAATGAACTTGTCTACTGCATTTGGTAGTCTAATCTCTAAGAACACAATGGTTAAGAGGAAATTACCAAAGAGAATATTTTCTCCTTCCTGTGTGTTGGTGATAATTTCATCTACAATATATGCAAATAGATTGTAGATGGTGCCCTCTGATATTTTTCTACAAATATTCAACCAGGACTTGTTCACCTACGTTCATCTTTCTTGTGCATTGAGTTTTGTTACTAGGTGTGTGGAAATTCTCATCACTGGGTCTTGGATATCCCCAATATCAAAATACCTTGACCCTTTCTTGTACGCATACATGGCCACTGTATCCTTAACTGCTTCCTTGTCACACAGGTCATCCTCTATACTACCTCCTTCACAGATAAGGCCTATGAAGCTTGAAATTAGCTGAGGGGTTATGCACATTTTATGCCCCACGAAGTGAAAGTGGTCTTCATGTATTCACAACATTAGCCACTGATAGAGGTGCTCTAGCTTTCCGAAGTAGGGTAACTCATAGAGTTGTAATAATCCCGCCTTCTTTAACTTCACCTTGACTTCATCGCTATAAATTGGTAGCCCCTCCGGTGTTCTCTGGTTAGTCAGGCACACTAACTCTAACTCCATTTCCTTTTCAATCGTGTTTGTGCAATGGTTGTAGTCACTTACTGTCATTTTCTTCAAGTAGGATTCCCATTCTATCATGAGAAAAACCCTATCTGGGTACTATATTTTTGCATACCATTCCTCGTTGGTACCTGCGGTGGTTTCTTGTTGTTTGTCCTTGCCCTTGCCCTTTATACGTGTTACATATGGTTTCTTGGGTGTTATTATGTAGGTTTTCTCTTCACTTCAACTTTTCTTGTTAGATCTTCTCTTCTATCTTTTCCAAGTTTAAATCTCCAGCCTGCGAAGAATACTCTTTTCCAACCCATGCCCTAGCTTCCAAACCCTAACTAGAATATCCACTTCACAAGACGGTGTTTCTCCACAACTCTCTTTACACCCGTGAACTATTTCCCTCTTGGTTTGCAGATCCAAGCTGGTCACTCACAGTTAAATTTCTCCAATTTTTATTTACACAGATCAAATATGGAATCCCTAGTTTGCAAAAGATCTTCTTTCTTTGTATACGCAAAGTAAATAATGAAGTTTCCAACCTTCTATTTATAGTTTTTTTCAATTTTTAACATTAAATGACACTTCACCTACCACCATACTTTAACACTTAATGCAGATTTTTCAACCAAAGTATAACTTTAGTGCTTTAACTCACATGCCCAGCCATGCACAGACAATTCCCCAACTTTTTGGTGCGCAACCAATCCATCTTGACAGGAGACTCTTGCGCACACGTAACTAGCACCGAAGGCACTTCTTCTGTCATGATTTTTTATCTCACCTACCTCGTGTTTCTTTTAAGCTTCTTCGAATCTTGTACGTGGATCTATAATGTAGCCTTACCCTGACACCAACCATTTTTTTTCACCATTCCTCCCATGTAATTCCTTCATAGGTCCATTCAACTAGGCTTTCCAACGCAATCCTTCATGGCACTTCACACTTCAATTTATTCCACCTTACTCCACCCAACACTAAAATTATGCGTGGTCCTTTGCATAATTACAACCTTCAAAAAGTAATGAGATTACCGGTGCCAAAGGCGCAAAACAAAACAACAATGAGAAAGGGAAACACAAGAAAAGAAAATGCATTAAAGGAAATCCTAAATTAACTAGCAATACTACCTTATTTACAAACACCAAGAAGACTTATTTATAGTAGGGCTTCAGCGTACTCCCATTGAAGTGTCCAAGTAATCTCTTCCCATCCAATGCTTGCAACTAGCAGGCGCCTGAATCAAGGATGTATGAGATGATGTAGGGACCCAACCAATGGAATTTTAACTTCCCAGGATGGTACAGAAACTTAGAATCATATAGTATGACCATCTGGCCAACCTCAAAATTATTTTTCTTAATGCAACGATCATGTCATGCCTTTTGTTTTGCTTTTTCTGTCTTCTGGCAAGTGATTGTATTTTGTCCAATTGAATTAACTTGTCAATTCTTTCTTTCAGCGCTTGTTCATCGGCCAATCCTCTTGCACGCACTATACGCTAAGAAGGTAACATGAATTCAACTGGTAGGAAATCCTCCACACCAAACACCAATTGAAATGGTGTGGCCTTATTCAACCTCTTATAGGTTGTCCTATATGCCCAAAGAACGGATGATACTTTGTCATCCCAATCCTGTCTACCAACATCACCGATCTTAGTCAATGTGTGACTAAGTATTTTGTTAAATGCCTCATCAGTTCCATTTTCCTGAGGGTGATAGGAAGTAGTTTTGTGATGGGCCACCATGAATTCTAATAACAGAATCCTGACCGTTTCGTTGAGGAAGTGCATACCTCTATCATTTGTCAAACTCAATGGGCATCCATACCTGCTGATTATGTTTTCCCATAAAAATATAGCAACGGTAGCCATTGTACAATCCTTTTAGGTGCTTCCTCTACCCACCTTGTCAAATAATCAGTGAAAGTGAGGATATACCGCGAACCAGTCCTTTGTGCCGCTGGTGAGATTGATCCAAAAAATTCGATAACCCACTTCTCAAATGGTTCCGCACTAGCTATTGGTCGAAAGGGCATTTCATCCCTTTTTTTATGTTTGCCAAGGCACTGGAAATGGTCACAGGCCTTGCAAAAATCAATGCAATCTTGATAAATGGTATCCCACTAAAGCCTTGTGAGTAGAATCTTCCATGCGGTTGCATTTCCCCCATAGTGTCCTCCTGCAATCCCACCATGTTCCTCTTCCATAATTGCAATGCACTCATGTTCTAAATCGATCGGCATAGAACCTCATCACGACCCATTTTATATAGATATACACTAATTAGCATGTAGGGCACAGTGCGTATGGCCAACATATTCTTCTCCAAGGCCTTCATTCTGTCTGGTGGGACACCTGTATTAAGGAATACCGTAATGTCCTCCAAATCTGAGGGCATGCGCCGTAACCTAAACAATTGCACATCTGGCATAGTCTCTTTAATGCTATGTGTGTCCTCCCTTGAATCAATCCAAGACAAATGATCAGGTTCGGAATTACTTTTACCTAGTTTAACAACCACTGTGAACTCGAATTCTTGGAAAAATAGTACCCATTGACATATGTGCCCTTGTAGAAAAGGCTTGTTCACCAAGTATTTCAATGCCATATGGTCAGTGTAAAATATAAAAGGTTTTGCCAAAAAATATTTTCTGAATTTATGAAGTGCGTAGATCATTGACAATGCCTCGCGCACAGTTGTAGTGTAATTCTATTATGTTGGTGTCAATTTCTTGCTTACAAAGCACAAAGTATGATCAAGAATCCCTTCACTAGGCTGTGTAAGTACTGCTCTAATGGCAGTTCCTAAGGCATCCACATGAACATGGAAAGGCTTATCCCAAGAAGGGAAACATAGGATGGGCACAGTGACAATCATATCCTTTAAAGTGTTGAATGTTGTCTATTGCGCCTCTCCCCAATAAATTTAAATTTTATATCTAATCAACTCTTCTAAAGGTGTGGCGATCTTAGCATATCCCTTGATGAACTTCCTATAGTACCCTGTATTCCCAAGAAATCCATGCACCGTGCTTTGACTAGTAGGCTCCCTCAATCCCACAATTACTACAAATTTTGTGGGATCTATTAGTAGGCCCTCCTCACATATGATGTGCCCCAATAATGTTCTAAACGAGATAGCAAAGACACAATTCTTAATGTCAAGGGATATCCTCAACTACCGAAACCTTTCAAACATCATCCTTAAGTTGTCATAATGGTCCTTCACTAACCCATATACTGTCCAATCATCCAGGTAGACTTGAAGGAATTTATGGATGAAGTTATGGAAAGCTTGTACCAAAATGCGTGAGAACCCAATAGGTGCATTCTTCAACGCAAAAGGCATGACTGTATAGAAAAAAGTTCCCCACTCCATGGTGAAAGTTGTCTTCATTTGGTCCTCCTTCGCGATCCTTACCTAGTGATAGCTCGAGAATCCATCTATGAAAGAATAGACCTCACGTCCTACCGCTCCCTCTAAGATTTCTTCAGTAAAAGGGGTTGGGAAAGGATTAATGATACACACTGCATTCAAGTCCCTGTAATCAATACATATCCTTATACTTCTATCCTTTTTGATGCTAATTACCATTGGACTCATCCATTCTAACTCTTCAAAAGCTTCAATAATGCCCGATGCTATCATCTTGTATATTTCTTCCTTGACCTTCACGCGTAGGTTGGGATTCATTCGGTATGGTCTCTTCTGGACTGGGCATGCACCCTCCTTCAACTTCATTCTCATTTACCCCAAGGAATGGTGAACACCTTTGAGTTCATGATACCCACGCGGGAATAAATCCTCAAACTCACGTAAAAGATCAATGATCTTGGAGACTTCCTTCTCCGACCAGTAGTCTCTAATGATATCCTCTTTAGACTCTTCTTCTGAGCTGATGTTAACCTTCTTTATTTTTAAACGCTCATGATAGGCGTGCGTCCATTCATCAGCACTATCTACCACCTCGTGCATCCCTACAGAATGGTCAACATCTAATTTCTCCACTTCTTCCCCATTAATAACATACACCAACTTCCCTTTTTCCTTTTCCATACATGAGCGCTCATTTTGTGTCTTCTTCCTTAAAGCTTGCCTCTAGGCTAGGTTCACCTAGTAATTCCAATAGCCTATCTTCTACCATGGCACGATCTGCAATGGTAAGGTGCTTGATAACCTGTAATGCCTTATCCACCAAGGGTTTTGTACTTTGATACTTGAATGTTTGGATGAGGTTAGCTACTAACTCTTGCCAATTCTCTGTTTGGCAGCATGTCTCAAAATGAATGTACCATGCATGTGCACAACCTTGCAATGTATAATATAGTTTGTGTACCCATAGGGATGGTGTTAAAGCCTTTGTTCCTTTTCTTCAGACCTTCTCAGAATCCTAGATATGGAAAGAGGCAGGTTCCTTACCATGATAATTCTTAATGGCGGTGGGCGCATTGCTTCTAGAGAACTAGACAGAGAGGTAAATTCTCACCTCACACCATTCCAAGAGGCTCTCCTAATGTGTAGCCCACCACTGTGCTGCTGTGCCGAGTAGGACATAACTTAACATCCTCCTTCGTTCATTTTCCTCCTTCCACTGAGCTTCCATCTCCTACAAAATGATCTCAGGGAAGGCTCCTCCAGAATACTTAGGTAGCTCCTTTCCTCCTAGGTGTCAAACTGTACATTCCTTTGTTACCTTTGTCACCGACCCTCTCAATTTTTTCTGATCAACTCATAGGTTCCATACACCCAATTATCGCATACTATACTGGTGGTGTCACTTAGGAACTAAGCATCCTCAAACCGGATAACTCCTTTTGTGGGATGAATTATCTTTGGATCCCTGATTGAGCACACATATATTCTATCCAGGACCTCTTCTCTCAAAGGTTTAGTATAGGGTGTTGATTTCCCATCAGCTAGGGGTATGATGACCCATTCCTCCTCATTCTCAAAGCTTATGTATCCCTTGTTGACCGAAGATCCGCATTTTTCTTATAGCACCATGGACTCCCAAGTAATGCTGGGAAATTGTCTACCTTGGTGAGTGCCAAGACTTGAAAGTCCCTAGTAAACTTAGCTCCCTGAATGGTGATGGGTTCATCCTTTAAGACACCGATGGGAATTACCTTCATTTTGTTTACCATATACAACATATCTCAAGATGGCTGCAATGCAGGTCTTCCCATTTGATACCATGCATCTAAGGTGAGAACATTGACCTCCGCACCTATGTCAATGAGGATATTACTAAGGAGCCATCCATCCATGACTGCATCTAATGTGATCCCCTTATCATAGTCAAGGATGTGAGGGGGAAGGTTTGTATGTAGGACCTGCCTCTTGTGCTCTCCTCTGATGCATGGTACCTTCTCTCTCAACTATGGTCCTAGCAAGGGAATAATATTCTCTAGCCTTAGCATTTTACAGACTTCCTTGACCTCATCTAGGTTATCCTTTGGCGCCTCAACCTTCATTCTTTGCTCCTCCCTCCTGGACTACTCCGTTAGACACTAGATTTCTCCTTGTAAACTCTGAATGATGTCCATGGTCTCTTGATATACCTCCTTTTGATGCACATGGTCTTGGTACTTAACATGTACCACTTCTTCCCTTGAAACCAGGTTCTTCTGCATTGGAATTTCCTTTGCACACATGGCCTTTGCTCTTGTTGTTACCATAACAGGTTCCAAGCCTACATCATGTGTCACCCATGGCATCCATTGTGTGTCATCCTTCTTAATTCTTACCATTGAAGCGCCCTTGTCTTTTCAATGCTACTGATTCATGTGTTCAAATAACTCAGGGCACTCCTCATACTTATGCTTCTTCCTACACCATGAGCACTATGATAAGTCAGGGCACTCACGCTTTTAGTGGTCTGTAGACCCACAATTAAAAAAAATTCCACATAGGAACTCAATTCGTCCTTCTCTACGGTTACCATGACCACAAAATCCTCCATGAAATCCCCTTTCGTGCATGCCTCCATCTGTATGTTCCTCATAACGACCATCATCACCCTTACAACCTCTTGCAAGGTTAGTCTGGTGCACACCAAGATCAATGGACTCATGGATTTGATCAATAAGCCTACAATACTTAGTATCATTGGTTGTAGAGGTGCAGATCTTATAGTAGCAAGACACATTCTTCCACATTACGCACAGTAACAAGGGACATCTACTCACATCATGGTCCCCATGACAAATCTCATAATCTACTGCTACGGCGCGTATTGTATCATGGGGGGAACTATCATTGACATGCCCCTCTACTTCACAATTTGTACACCATATACCACTACAAGTCTCATGGGTTGAGTTCGCAGAAAACTTCTCTAGCTGCTTAGCCATAGTAGCAATTTGAGCCTCCATGAACAGGCTAACACCAATATCAATACTTCCAACAACTTCGGTGCATAGAGTAGCTTCTAATGCCTCACGTGGGTCTGTGAAATCTTTATGAGATAAATCTCTTCTAAAAGGTGTTATCAATCCCCCAAAAACCCATTAAGCATGTTGTGAAGGGTGAATGTCATATGAAAATTTTGACAAGGGGCTTGTGAACTGTGCATCATACTCCCGCACACTCTCTACCATTCCCTGTTGAATCTCCTTCAGGATGTTGATGCTCTTTTGTTCAAACTCAGGAATGTGGAATTTTACCAAGAAGGAGTTCTTAAAATTAGTATAGTCCACCACCATTTGATGAGGGTCATATTTCCTATACCAGCTATGCATGCGCCCTTGTAATGTCATTACAATCAAGATTTCCTTTCACTCTAGGCTAGTGATCCCTTTTGTGTGCCATAGCAGCTCACACTTGTGAACATGTTCTGTAGCATCTTCAATGCCTCTGTAATTTGGAAAATGTAAAGACATCTCAAAGAAAACTTGAGGAGGTGGCTAGGGCCCTTGTTCTCCTGAGCCAGAGCCTTGTTTTCCTCTAGTGTTTCCTCCACTGTCAGATCCACCAGATCTACCAAGTCTTGTGCCTCCTAACCCACTAGATCCACCGGATCCACCAGGTCCTACTCCTGATCCACCAGGTCTTGTTCCTCCTGACCCACCAGATACACCAGGTCCACTAGGTCATGTAGTGGACATGCTAAGGGTCCCCATAATTCCACTGAAATGCATGGTGACAGTCTGTGATAATGCCCCACTACCAATAATGTACCCCGTGCCACTCCCAGATGTGAGATCGAAAGCTTGTGTATCCATACCTTGCCCAAAAGTTCCTCCCAACACTGGAATGGTATGTGCAGCCATAGAAGTCCCAAATGAGAAATTATATCTCCTAGGTGTAGATAAGTCACTTCCACCAATACCAACTGGGCTAACAATATTCTCCCCTTGATCTGAAAAACCAAGCGCTAGGGTTTGGTCACTAGGTGGGTTCAAATGTGCACTAATGGCTCTTCTCTCTCCATGCGATGAACTCTCATCAGAAGCCGAAGGGGTCTCTCTTATGCACTTTCCAAGATGGGGTAGCATAGAATTCTCAGGTTCCACATCTTCTGTGTGAACCTCAAATCCTTCCTGTAATGTCTGCATCCATATATCTATCACACATGTAACCTCGCATTGTCTAGCAATCTCCATTTCACATGCTCCACTATACTTGAGTCATCTCTCCTCCCTTTCTTTCTTTGTGGAAATATCTGCCATCTTCCTCCACCTTAGCTTCATCACCCAATGCTCAGAACAGTTTAGCCGACCTTCAGAAATTCCTCTAAACTCAAGGTAACGATCAAGATCTTCATTTCCAAAGGAATATAAAACATAAAAATGATCCTCTGGGATCCCACAAAAACTCAAACTCAGAAACTTCCAAACAAAAATATGTAGAAATAGAATACTCCAGAGTGTAGCTAGCTAGTACTCCTTTCCACCAATGATCCACATCACAAGTCCACATTAGATCTGCATCTTGCAACCTCTGGTATTCTTCTTGGGTCCACATGCGTGATCTATAATACCAGATTGATCTAAATGCATATGTCGAGATCCATTCATATAGTTCTACTGGGAAGCAACAAAAAAAAATTTCATACAAATCATGGTAGAGGTTCTCTTCTACCCATCTACGTGCATCAAACTTTGGTCCAGTGCTAAATCTTTGAGAACATTCATCCTCAGTGCTTTTAAGCCATGTTTCAACACTTTCTAAGGTTAAACACTTTGTCATCACTCATTGTAGAGATCATGATATATGCCATTTCCTCCTACAACTTTGAAAAGAGGTCTCGGAAATGGAACCAAGATGTAGTCATTTTTACACCCACCAAAAAACAAGGGAATCCCATGCACGCCGACCTATCACCCAGTGGGTGTTGGGCACTCACCTGAGACATGTGAGGGTGCCAAGTCTCTCTTTTATGTGATTTGAGAGGTAAAACATCATCTATGATCAAAAATTAAAGGAAGTGAGTGGAAATGAAACATGTAAGCATCATAGAGCTTAGAATGGCTTCTAGATTAATGTAGTCATTCTAGATAGAAAAGTGCTTAAAAAATTAAGAACTGAATCAAAATAGAAAGGGAAATGCACAAGGATTTAGACTCATTCCATAAACATGCATAAAACAAAACCATGAAGATATGTAAATGCACCAGAATCATTACTGATCATATTCATATAAACTGGTAACCTCATTACATTCATTAGATTCATTATAGAGCATCATAGAAAGGAAAAATGAAGTCATGCATCATAATTGGATCCATATCATTTAGCTCTCAAAAAGAAATTTTATAACCACAAGCCCTTCATACATTATTCTCATATGTTTTATCTACCCAACCCAAACAGAGTTCCTTGTAGCATTTCTGCAGAGCTCCACTCTCTATTAATCTCTCTCTATATATTTCTGATCATGCCATTTCCTTCTATGGGCCCTTGTATATATAGGCACCCCGAAGTGACAAATCATCCTTCTGCAGCCTCAGATCCATCGCTAAGTGTCTAAATGTGGTCCTCCATGGGAGCATGCTCCTCCAGGCCTAATCTCTCCAATTTTTGCCATGATGGTCTTTTAGAAGCTTCCATCATAGGGCATATTCCTTCCTAGGCCAACTTGTCGCCAGGCTGAAACCTTATCCACTCCGCATGTGCAGTCGGGTCATGCTTTTTCTCGTGTCTTGCCCGATACGCCAAATATGGCTAAGTCCCGAGACCTTGTCATGTGGGCACACATCATGGTTCTACTAATACCCCCCTAGAACCTTGTCTTGCATGCCTTATTCTTGTGTGCCCATCCTTCAACCTAGGCCTTGCGCGCCCATGCACCTTAGTGCACTTAGTCAATATTTAGGGGCCCAGCATGGAGAGGGAATTTCCTAGTCCTGTGATGGCTAATTCATTAGAGGAAAGAGACCTATGGGATAGTGATGATGATGTGGGAGTAGGGTAAGGATTTGTGTAGTGGGTAACAAAGACATGGGTAACCCAGGCATCAGAGGAAAGGCTGGAGCTAAGATTGGATGAGGATGATGCAGTGCCAACAGGAGAGGAGGAGACAACCCCTAGAATAGAGGAGGGTGGAGATGGAGGGACAACGACAGAGATAGAACAATTATAGGAGTTAGATACTTTCTACCATGAGAGGGATGCAAACATTAGGAGGCTAAAAAATTATTGCATGAGAGATACCTAATTATACAATAGAGATACAAGAATCATAGAAAGAGGGAGGCTTACGGGGTTAGATTTGGAGATTTTGGACCTCTAGTTGTAGTATTAGGGAGCTGTCCAAATTGCTCCACCAAGTACTGTATCACTAGATAAGTACAAGGAATTAGGTATGGAGGCGTGATAATAAGAGCACATTATGACGTCAAGGCTATCACATGTGCCACGATACACAACCTCTCTAGTAGGGGAGTGAAAATAATATATCTCAATGCGGCCAATGCCATTTGGGAAAATGACTAGCATGGCACAATCAAGATGAGATCTAGGTCTAGATGAGGGATCTATGGGTGGAAATGTAGAGAGACAGGTCCTTACACTAGATGGATAGGAAGGTGGACAAGACACAGCTCCCAGAGGATAGCGGTAAGAGGATAAAGCATCTATTCTGCAGTTCACCACCTAGAAGATGTGTCTTTTTCCATCTTACATAACCTCATGTAGTGGGGAACTTTGGTTTCCATTGATTTCCTTTTTGTGAGCTCTTTTGAGCGAGTAGAGCTCATAACAATTTCACTTGCCTTAGAATATGAATGATGAGATGGATGCCTCATAAGAGTGTTAAAATGAAATGATTCAATGAGCACAACCCTTTTTTTCTTGAACCATTCCTTATATATTTATATTATGACTTTATTTCATTCATTTATGTCTCCTGAATCAGGAATTTTCTATATGATACATGTGGGAAAGGAGAGATATTTACTGCTTGATACTCACAATCATACAATTCAAATCCATCATCTTCAATTCCATCCTCGAACCAATAAAACTTAAAATTTCTCATCTGTGCAACAGTGATTCTTATGTGATCAAACTCCCTAACCTCAAAATCATCCTAGAAATTTGTTGAGTTGTGGAGCTCAATTACTTTGAATTAGCATGCAATATGAAACTTGTTGGAAAACACAGTAACTGACGTCAGTTATAGAGGGACCAACATCGGTTAGGCGAGGAGGAACCGACATCAGTTTGGGATAACTAGCATCGGTTACTTGTGCGGGAGTGTTTTATTTAATTCTCGGGAATTAGATCTATTTTTAGTATTATGTAATATATATATATATATATATATATATATATATATATATATATATATATATATATATATATATATATATATATATATATATATATATATTGTAATTACATGGCTAATTGCCCTAAGTTTGTATATGACTATATAAGCATGAAAGCTAGGGTTTAGAAGTAATAATTAAGAAGAACTTGCAAAAGTTGATGATTATTATGAGAGAGAGAATTCTTAGAGAAGAAGAAAAAACTTGAGAGTAAGACAATATTGTACATCTAATAGGTGTGGAAGATTGTAAATATTCAATTGTATATCTTGTGAAAGCTTTGGATAATAGGTTGTCTTTTTTATTGGTGGACGTAGCCCACACTGGATGAACCACATTAAATCTAGTGTTGATTTATATCTCTTGTTCTATATATTTGTTTTGGTAGAATATCCGCTTTTATTTTCATGTATGCTTAGATATGATATATTGTCTATACAACCAGTGTGCTAACCCCAACAACTGGTATTAGATATTTGTTTTAGGGTTTTGTGTGTTGACATATTTGCTCACAAAGGTTTTTATTATTGAGTGGGAGCTACAGGAATGGAAGAAGAAAAAAAATACAAGGTATAAAAGTTTGACAGCCGAAATTATCAATTATGGAAGATGCAGATTGAGGATTGTCTATATCAAAGAGATTTGTAGTTACCATTGGATGAGAAGTCTAACCTATGAAGATGAATGATGAAGAATGGAATATTATTGACTAAAAGTCTCTGGGATTTATAAGAATGATCCTGGTAGCATCAGTGGCTTCCAATATTACAGAAGTGCCTTCTACAGTAGGTTTAATGAAATCTCTTGCTAATTTATATGAAAAACCTAGTGCTTAAAATAAATTTTATTTTATGAAGAAACTATTTAGTTCTAAGATGCATGAAGGTGGATCTGCATCTAGTCATTTGAGTGATTTACGATCCATTATAAATTAGTTAAATTTGATTGATATACCATTTGATGATGAAGTGAAAGAAATTTTATTCTTATGTTTTTTGCTTGATAGTTGGGATAACTTAGTACTGGTTGTTTTTAATACATCATCTACTAATAATATTTTGAAGTTTGATGATGTGGTTAGTATAATCTTGAATGAAGAAATTCGCAGGAAGAGTACAAAGGAATCATCATCTGGGAATGTTTTGAATGTAGAAAGCAGGGGCAGGTAGAAGGAGAGATCCAAGAGTAAGAGTAATGAGAAATCAAATTCAAGGGATAGTAGATAAAAATCAAGAGGTAAGGGAATTACTTTTTGGAAATGTGGAAAGAAAGGACATGTAAAAAAAAGTTGTTGGTCAAAGGATAAAGAGAACCAACAACTAGAAAAAGGTAAAGAAGCAAATCTTGTTGCATCAAAGGTAATGCAAGATGATCTTATTCTTTCTTTAGATAATAGAATTGAATCATGGGTTTTAGATTCGGGAGCTTCTTTCCATGGAACCCCTAATAAGGGTTATTTCAGAAATTATGTCCAGGGTAATTTTGGGCATGTTTATTTGGTGATAATGAACCTTGCGGTGTTACTAGTAAAGGGGAAGTTCATCTAAAAGTGCAGAATGGAAATATGTGGGTATTGAAAGATGTGAGGCATGTGCCAAGCCTCAGGAGGAATCTTATTTCTCTAGGGAAACTAGGTGAATTTGGTTGCATGGTTACATTTATAGGAGACTCTTGAAAAGTCACCAAGGGTGCTTTTGTTGTGACAAGAGATACGAAGGTAGGAACATTATATTTATCTACTTGTGTTAATGATTGCTTTTCTGTATTATCTACTTCATATTCAGATGCATGCATGTGTCATAATTGGTTGGGCCATATGAGTAAAAAAAAATGTAGATCTTAAAGGCTAAGGGTAAGTTATGAGATTTGAAAGATTTAGATCTTGATTTTTGTGAGCATTAAAAAAATTGGAGCTCTTACACTCAGATGTGTGGGGACCAGCTCAGGTAGCTTTTCATAGAGGATCCCAGTATTATGTTACTTTCATTGATGATGCTACAAGAAAGGTATGGGTTTATTGTATTAAACGTAAATATTATGTTTTTGGGACTTTTAAAAGATGGAAAGTCCTTGTTGAGAATGAATTAAATTCAAAGTTAAAGTGCCTTAGATATGACAATGGTGGTGAATATTTAAGCAAGGATTTTGATGATTATTGTTCAATGAATGGGATACGTAGAGAAATAATGGTTCCAAGAACACCACTTGAGAATGGTGTTGTAGAGAGAATGAATAGAACAATCATGGAACGTGCTAGAAGTATGAGGATACATTATGGATTGCCCTTGCATTTTTAGGTGGAAGAAGTTGATACAACAGTTTATTTGATTAACCAAGGGCCTTCAAGTTCACTAGATGGAGGAATACTAGAGGAAGCTTGGACCAGAAAAAAGGTAGATCTTTCTTTTCTTAAATTTTTTGGTTCAGAAGATTTTGTGCATAGTGATAAGGAAAATAGGAAAAAGTTGGATGCAAAATCCAAGAGATGCACTTTCATTGGTTATAGATCTGGTGATTTTGGATTTCATTTTTGGGATTTATAAAATTCTAAAACTATTAGGAGTGGTGATATTGAATGAAATGAAAAGAGAATGTACAGAGATAAAATTTTGGTACCCAAGGATGAACCAGTTAAGAAGTTTGTGAATGAAAATGAATTCTCAGATTAAAAAGTAATACTGACAGGGTTACACAAGAACCGGTTACATGAATAATACCCCAATGAAGTCCAATCCCCATTTCATGAATGGTTAGTTAACTGAGATTGGATGCAGTGGAAGTGTTGCTAACCTTTCCTTTCCTGTGAAGAATGCACATTTTATACACCTTTTAATCCATGTATAGCAGTCGTTGAACACTGCGGGCCAATTAGAACCCTTCTTCATTATTTTGAAAGTTATTACCCATGGGGAAAAATGACCTCCGGCTTCTCCATCATGGAACTCCTGTAAAAATCTCTTGATTTGATTCATTTCAATGCATCTTAGTAGAACACCATTGATGTCCCTTTTGAAAAAAAACACCATCAATAAGCACAAATGGAATGGCTTGTAATATGACGTATCTCCTCTTTAATTTTCTCATTTCTGGAAGACATAGGCCTTTTTTAAGAAGTGTATCATGTTTCGAGTCCAACAAGGAGTAGGAAAATTATCATTTGCTTGTTCTTGACCATCTTCTAGTACCAAAACAACCCCATTTTCATTACTTCCATCAACCTGTTGACTCGAGGCTAGATGTTCACACAGTCCCTTTCCACAAACCAGCTTAGTGACCTTAATTTCAATGTCACATTCCTTGACACGAGTGATCCATCCTACATGTTTCTCATTCAGATCCTAGCTCAAAAGGAAGTCCTTGAATCCCACATGAGAGACCAACAGTTGGATTTTTTTTTATTTGAGACTAGGTGTTTGAACTTCTTTAAGCTCATGATCACTGCAAGGACATTCTTTTCAATGAAGGAGTATCTCACTTCATAGTCCTCCAAACTTTAACATAAGAAGGAAATCAGCTCTTTGGAACCCTCTTTATTCCATTGCAGTAGGATTGCAGAAATTGTGTCACTGCCACCAAAGGCATAGAGTATGTAGTCCTTCGAGAAGTCTTGATTGATGAGAGTCAGAGCTTTAGATATATCCTCTTTTATTGCTTCAAAATTCACTTTGCCTTCATTTGTCCACCTAAATGCCATACTCTTCTTCAACATCAATGTTATTAGCTTCACAAGAGTGGCAAAGTTTGGTACAAATCTGCAGACAAAATTGATTCTTCCTAAGAAGATTTGAAGAGCCTTCTTATGGCTTGGCAATGGCAATGCTATAATTGGTTCAAGTCTTTTTGGGTCAATCGTCAATCCCTCTTTTGACACAATATGGCCTAGGAACTTGCCCTCGTGAGCCAGGAATATGAATTTTTTGGGATTCAATGATACCCCAAATCTCCTACATCTTTGAAATACTTGTCTAAGATGAAAGAGGTGTTCTACTGTGTTTTTAGAGAACACAATGATATCGTCAAGATATATTAGTACTATTTTTTTTTATCAACCCCTTGAATGCCATGTCCATTTCCCTTTGGAAAGTGGCTATGTCATTTGACAATCCAAATGGAATTTTCTTGAAGAAATAGCTGCCCCACTTAGTGGTGAAATCTGTTTTGAACTGATCATATTCTTTCACCATTATTTGATTGTATCCTGAGTACCCATCTAGGAGAGAGAATATTTCTAATCCGGCTACTACCTGTAAGATTTGGTCCATTGAAGGAAGTGGATAGTGGTATTTGAGAGATGCCCTTGTTGAAGTCTCGGAAGTCCACACACAACCTTATTTCTCCATTCTTCTTCCTGACTGGTACTAAGATTGCAACCTAACTTGAATACTTGATTAGAAATATAATGCTTACATCTATTAGTTTGTTTAGCTCTTTCTTCATTAGTGGCTCAATGTGAGGGTTGACTGGTATTTGGTTTTTCTTGATGGTATTAGCATCGATATCTAGTTCAATTGTATGTTTTTCCATCTTCGGATTGAATCCTCGTAAGTCATCATAGCTCTAGGAGAAGACGTCTAGAAACTCCTAGCAAAGTTGTGTGAACTCATATATTTCCTTCTCAGTAGCTACTTTGCTAATTTGGAGTTCTTTCCTTCCCCAACCGAAATAGGTTTGGAATCTTCTCCCTTGACGTGTATGTTGGCCTTCTCTTTACGAAACTGGTCATTACGATTGAAGATAGACTCCAATGTTACCAAACACTTTGGAAGCTTGTTTGTTCGCAGCTGTACTACTTGATCCACGTACTACTGCTCCAATTTATCTTGATTCCTAGCTAAGAATTCAACCTCTTCTTGCAAGAAATTAATGATATGTTGATCGTTCTCAAACACTTTCCAGCGTGTGTTATTTTCTGGGATTGTTGGCCTTATAATCACATGGATAAGTGGCTATGTTTTATTTCTTTTGATACTATCCACCACATCAAAATTTTCCCCAACTGTTGTAAGCCTATATGTAGCTTCATTATTCTTCATGGGTATGGACACAATATTGAAAGCTTTGAAATCCTCAATTAGGTCCCATACCTTTTTTTTGTATCTTTTGAGTAGGTCATTCTTTGCGGCATGTTGTTCCTTGACTTGGTTAACAATCATCTCACTATCAATAAATACCTGCAAATTCTTTATGCCTATTTTCCTGGCCCAATGAAGTCCATGAATCAAAGCCTCACATTCAGTTGTGTTGTTTGAACATGCAAATTGAAATCTGAAAGCTGAATAATACTTGATGTTCTATGGTGAAACCAACATTGCACCACCTCCAGCACCTTGTTTACTTCATAAGCCATCAAAAAATAGCTTCCATACTTCATGTTCATCCTTATTTTTTTAGCTTGGTGATGTTAGGAATGGGTGAGTTTTCTCCGTGTACACAATATACACCCAATTCAGATTCTTCCATTTCCTTATATGTATCAAACACATGCCTTTTGTTTTCCTAATCATCGAGAGTCAAATCTAGGATTCACTTGACCTTAGTGCTAGTTTCTAGATCATTTGAACATTCTTCTTGATCAAAGGCTGAGCAATTTGCATTGATAAGACTTGGCACATGAGGCTTAATGTGAAAATTTTCAATTGGCTCATATATGATGGTCGCCTTAGCTCCGTATCTCGTTTTAAAAATCATGTGTGGCCAATCTGTTGATAAATACCCACCAATTTTGGTAGTGAAGTTCCTTGATAGACGCAGTTCAAAGATTGGTGTTAAGTCAATCATGAATGCATCCTACAGAACTGTGACATTTGGGAAAGCATGCGGTGTTAGGCTTAACCCCTTGATATACCTAACCATTCCTATTACTATCCCATCTAGTTGCACTACTCCTTTTAGCATTGGCTCATACTTTAGACCCAATTGATCTGCTATTCGTTTATTCATCACTAAGCTACTTGTACCTGAATTGATCATGTAGTTATGTACCAAGTGGTTCCCAACAATCAATGACACATAGAATGGTGGAGGCTTCAAATTTTTGCTTTGTTGACCCCCATCTTATTGCACTACATTAGTGAGAACTTTCTCCTATCCTTGGTTTGATCCATTCGAGACAGACTAATTGGCCATTACGGCCTACAACAAATCTCGTTGTCTTGGGATTGCCTATGAATCCCACATGGAAATGTTCACATGTGTTTTCTTCATCTGATCAATGATGTTAAAAGGGGATGAATTATCCTTTTGTTGCCCCTTACTTGGCATGACCTTTTCTAGAGTCTGAATAGGCACATGTGTTGCTACAATGGGTTCCTTAGGCTGATTTTGCACATTTGGGGATGCATTTGGTCTACTAAACCTTGTTCTATAGGAGTGGGATGAGAAGCAACTAGATTAAACGGTTTTCCTTCCTCAATGTTCCTCTTCTTTGATCACGTATTGGTAGCTACACCCTGAAAAGGAGGTTGCATAACTCAATAGAAGTCTTATATGCACCAATTGACCAACATGGTTTCCATTGGAGGTGCCTCTTATTGTGTTTCTTGCTATTGATTTCCTTCTTAACATGTTTCTTGGGAAAACACCAATGGTTTGTATGATCAGATCCTGATTTAGTGCACCATTGAAACACACTGATTGATTATGAGGTAGATTACAGGGGTAAAACCATTCATACTCCTATGTCATGTTGTTTTGTGTTGGAACCAAGGCTCTTGATGTGGAAGTTGTGTTTGGATCATATGGTCGGAATGACCTAACATCTTGAGGTTGTCCTTGGTTTGAGTTCTAATTTGCAGCCTGATTTGGTGGTCTATTTTATTGATACAAGGGCCTAGCTTGATACTAATTTGGAGGTTGATATAGTCTAGAATTCTAAGCTTGCTGCCTCTTGATAGTTACTAGCTCATTTCCTAGGTTTTGTAGTTGTTTCATAACCACCTGCAATTATTTTTAAGTCCTTGAAGAAGTAGAAGCCTTGCTATTGCTTTGATTTCTAGGGGCCGAAATGGGATTCAATTCTGGAATTTGAATTTAGTTGTAGGAGCTCCCATATCTGGATAAAGAGGCATTGGTGGCCTTGGTGCAAGCTTACCATCTTGAATCAAGAAGTTTTCAGCTCTAATAGCAATGTTATAGGTTGCGGATAAGGTTATACCTCTCATTGATTGGATCATCATGGCTATATGTAAATTTATAGCCTTCAAGAAATAGAGGAATGCACCTTCAGTCGCTGGTCTCACAGCGAGTGGAATTATATCCCATGTCATCTGGAACCTGAAGTTGAAATCAGTCAACTGTTCATTAGGATCCCTCTTGATTGTTGTTAATTATTCCAATAAATACATATTATCTCCCTTTTCCCAAAATTCATCATGGAGGGCTATGTATAAATGATCCCAATTCTGGATAGACCCTTTTGTTAGGCTTCTAAACCATTGCAAAGATTTACCCTTAAAATATGAAGCTAACAACTTCACCACAATATCCATTTCATTGATTTCATGAATTACATAGACATTTACAATGTCCTGGATGTGGTCAATCGAAGTTGTTTGGTTCTCTCCAGTGAAATATGGTATGTTCTTCAATGCTGCAATTGGGACCTAATTTTGGGCATTTACGGAAAGTGGGATACTTCCCGTGAAGCTGAAATATGGATTGGGTTGCGCCATCATGATTGGTCAAAGAAATATCGTTGATTGAAGAAAATTTCTACTAGGTGGAGGTGTAGACAAGGTCCTGTTAGGTGGAGATGGTGATCTTTGCACTCTTCTTGCTCTCCTTCCTCTGTCTAGTGATAATTGTGGGTAGACAAATAATCCCTCTTATCGAGTATTAGACTTGGTTCAAATTCTTCTCATGTACTTGGGAAACCTATGTTGCTACACCACTGAATTTTATCCCTTCGGGGTTGCCAAATTTGTTGGGAAATGAACCTCTAAAGGCTAGATTTTGACAAGTTAACACCAAACTTAACAGAATAAAAATGAAAACCTTGAAGAACTTGTGTATTTGAGATTTCAGAGGTTGAAATTTTATTTGGAATGACATTCCCAAAAAAACCAAAAATGCAATACCTCTGAATTTCCAAAACCCAAAATCCAGAAATTTGGAGAAGTTAGAAATTCTGAAATCCTAAAACCTAAAGTTCCAAAAACCCGAAACATGAAATCCCAAAAATCCCCTGAAAATCGATTTCAGAGTTCAGCCTGGGAGGTGAAAAGTCTGAAATTGGAGAACTTACAATTTCTAAATTCAAATTTCTTTAAAATTCCTTCAAATCTTGTGGAATGACCTCTTTGTCCCATCGGGCATGCCAAAATTGTTGATGCGTAATCACAACACCCCTGAATGTCTGTAACTCGATGGGTTGAGAATCTCAGTTTGATTGCATAACATGGAGCTTTTCCCAAAGTGTGGGACTTTACAATCGGGAAAGCTCTCCAGATGAAGGTCGGTTCCTATTCCTCTGTTCAAGTGTACACATACAAATCATAGAGGATCTACTCTAAAACCTACTTAACTTTCCAAGGAAACAGGGTTGAGAAGATGCAAGAAAATAAACCTAAACTAACAGAGGTGATGCACCAAAGGAATGTTGAACACCTATTTTTTCCATTAAACACAAACCATTAAAATGTAATACAACCACCATGCACAGATAACAAATAATGTAATGAGAGATCAGATGAAGGAAATGAACACAAGAGAGGGTTGAAAATCATCCACAGACTGTGTATTATTGCTCCACAAATTTGATATAGTCCATTACAATGGACAAGAGGAAAAAAATTTGCATTACAGTTCGAAATGGGAAGTTTGAACTCCAAAAATTCAACTTGTAGATCAGAGAAGAAGGGAGGGTGTAAAGCCAAAATTGTCCAACCCTTAGAAAAATTCCCCTCCTTACAATATATAGGAAGAAAGAGAGAAGGAGATAGAAGAAATCAAAAATCTTGCTTCAACCACCCCCAAAATGCATTGAATTCTTCTGCAACAATGATGGGTTCTACCATGAAAAAACCCATGCCTCCATGTACCATGCCTTGTTGGGAAAGAAAGGAAGCCCATACCTTCATTATGGTGGTAGGTGAGAAACCTGGGACACCTCAAAAAATGGTGGAAAACTGTATTTTTCATTTTTAAGAACTTAGTACCACTAATTTAAATATATCTAGTTGTAGTTGCGTAGAAGATGCCGAGAGATTTCCAAAAAGTCCTTTCTTGTGCAAATATGAGCTCCCAGTCAAAAGTTATGGCCATCTGAAGGTCAAGGTGTCATTTTGTAAAAATGGCGGACTAAGAGTTTCAGAAGTCCAAAACCCGAAATCCTGAAAATTTTGAAATTTCAGACATTTCCAATTTGGCTATTTTAGACATTGAGTGGAAATTTTTGTGTTTTGGGGTTCTGAGACTTCTGAAACCTGAATTCCGAAACCTTGAAACTTCAGAAGTTTGAAATTTTGAATTTAGACTTTTTTCAGGGCTTTTTGTTCGCTACCTTTTTAGCACAATTCCTAAAATTCTTGAAACCCAAAACCTGAAAGTCTGAAATTTCAGGATTTCAGACAATTTGATTTCATTTTTGGCATTGACTTCCCGAAATTCCCAAACCCTTGAAAGTCATTTGGAATTTTCAGACATTTCAGACTTTGAGGTTTTTGATTTTGGGGCCGATTTTCCGCACTTTGCGCCTAAGAGTTCCTGAAACCCTGAAATCCAAAAGTCTGAAATTTCATAACTTTCAGGATTTCAAGCTTTTTTCTCTTTCGGACACTTCCTACTCCATTTTTTTTTTCTTTCTCTTAAGTGCCAAAAATGCAAAAGTCTAAAAACTTCAATCCGTTCCAATCGTTTTCCACTTGAGCTCTAGATCTCCTTCGATGTTCCCTTGGCCATTTCTTTATCGACCCTTGCATTTCCATTGATTAAAACCTATCCTGTAACTTGATTTTCGGAACTGAAATGTGAGCTTGCATGACTGACCAACCTCTCCATTTCTCTCTATGTAAGGTCACGTTTGATCAATTTTCCCAAGGGGAAAAATTGGATAACAATTTGGTGACTTGCGGGATCACCTACCTGCTAGGTGGAAGATTAGTTGCCTTTGAAGTATCCATTGGGCATGGAGTCATGAATGATCGCTGATACTGATCTTTACCTGAAACTTGAACCCGACTGCTTGTATCCTGAACCTCAATTTTCTCATAAGAAAATCTTGAAGATGAGATTTGTGAGAGTAGAAAATTGTGTTGACCTGGAGATTTCATTGGTCCCTAGAAATGGACTGTCTTGAAACTTCTAAACAACAACTGAACTTCTTCCCTATGATACAACCTTCAAGAAAAAATACCTGTGTTGAAGCACTTAGGGAAATTGAAACCTAAACTACAACAAGATGATGTGCATACACACTTAGAGGAATTAAAATCCTAGGCTAATATGTACAAGGGTGAAACCTTCCCTTTCAGTAGCAATGATTAAGATAGATTTCTTTAACTGGAATCAAAATTCTTCTCCCTCCAAGGTAGACAATTGGAAGGCATTGCTACTTTTACATCCTGTGACCATGTAGGGGCCACTCCAAATGGCATCAAACTTGGAATGCCTTCCAGGTTTTTCCTGATCTGCATCCCACTTCAGAACTAGGTCCCCTTCTTGAAAGGTCCTTTCTCTTTCTTTCTTATCAAACCATCTTTTGAACTAAGGTTTGATCTTTCTCTATCATTTGAACTGCATGTTCTCTAGTTTCTTCCAATTCCATCAGCTCAACATACCTAGCTTCCATAGGCTCAAACTCAGACAACTCCAACTACTTCATGAGCTCCAATGAAGGTAGCTCTAATGATATAGGCAACACTACCTCCTTTCCCATAGACTAACTTGTAGGGAGAATTACCTGTTTACCTCTTTGGTGTGATCATGTCAGCCCATAATGCTAATTTTAGCTTTGTATGCCATGTCCTTTGGTTTTCATCTAGAGTCCTTCTGATGATTCTTAGCAAATTTTTATTTGTGGACTCTGCCTACCCATTACCCTGTGGGTAATAGTTTGAAGAGGTGCTCAAGTAGATCCCATTCTTAATAACCCATTCTGTGATCTTGGAACCTAGGAATGCCAATGCATTGTCTGATATGATAGTGGTTGGTACATTGAACCTAGTCACTATCCCTTCATAGAAGTCTAGTATACTAGACTCATTTGCTTCTTTGAGTGCTACCACCTTAGTCCACTTGGTGAAATAGTCTGTTGCTATGAGAATCCACTTGTGGCCTTGGCTTGAATTTGGATTGATGACCCCAATGAAATCCAATCCCCATTGCATGAATGGTTGGTCTAACTGAAATTGGATGCAATGGAAGTGTTGCTAGTCTTTCCTTTCCTGTGAAGAATGCACATTTTTTGCACTTTTTGATCCATGTGTAGCAGTCACTAAACACCATGGGCCAATAATAACCTACCTTCATTATTTTGAGAGTTGTTACCCGTGAGGCAAAATGACCTCTGGCTTCTCCATCGTGAAACTCCTGTAACAATCTTCTCAATTTGATCCATTCCAATGCATCTCAGTAGAACACCATTGATGTCAAAAAAACACCATCAAGCACATATGGAATGGCTTGTAATCTAAAGTATCTCCTCTTTGCTTTGCTCATTTATGGAGGGCATAGGAATTTTTGTAGGAAGTGTATCATGTTTCGAGTCCAACAAGGAGTAGGCACATTATCATTTTCTTGTTCTTGACCATATTATTGTACCAAAAAAACCCCATTTTCATTACTTGCATCAACCTGTTGACTCGAGGCTAGCTATTCACATAGTCCCTTTCGACGGACCAACTTATTGACCTTAATTTTAATGTCATATTCCTTGACATGAGTTATCCATTCTGCACTTTTCTCATTTAGATCCTTGTTCAAAAGGAAGTCCTTGACTCCCGCATGAGAGACCAACAGTTGGATTTTGTTATTTGAGACTAGGTGTTTGAACTTATTTAAGCTCCTAATCATTGCAAGGACATTATTTTCAATGAAGGAGTATCTCACTTCATAGTCCTCCAAAATTTTATTGAAGAAGGCAATCGGCTGTTCGGAACCCTCTTTATTCTGTTGCACTAGGATTGCAGAAACCGTGTCACCAGCACCAAAGGCATAGAGTATGAATTCCTTCAAGAATTATAGATTGATGAGAGTTGGAGATTGAGATATAGCCTCTTCTATTGCTTCAATTCTCACTTTGACTTCCATTTTCCACCTAAATTCCATACTCTTCTTGCACATCAGTGTTATTGGCTTCACAAGAGTGGCAAAGTTTGGTACAAATTTGTGGACAAAATTGATTCTTCCTAAGAATCTTTGAAGAGCCTTCTTATGGCTTGGAAATGGCAATGATTGAATTGCTTCAACTCTTTCTGGGTTAATCGTCAATCCCTCCTTTGACACAATACGGCCTAGGAGCTTGCCCTCATGAGCCAGGAATATGAATTTTTTGGGATTCAATGATACCCCAAATCTCCTACATCTTTGAAATACCTGTCTTAGATGAAAGAGGTGATCTGCTACATTTTTGGAGAACACTGATATTTTCAAGATATATCAGTACTATTTTTTTGATCAACCCATTGAATTCCATGTCCATTTCCCTTTGGAAAGTAGCTCCGACATTTGACAATCCAAACGACATTTTCTTGTAGGCATAGGTGCCCCACTTAGTGGTGAAAGTAATTTTGAACTGATCATCTTCTTTCACCATTATCTAGATTATATCCTGAGTACTCATATAGGAGAGAGAATATTTCTGATTTGGCTACTACCTGTAAGATTTGTTCCATTGAAGGAAGTGGATAGTGGTCTTTGAGAGATGCCTTGTTCAAGTCTTGAAAGTCCACGCACAACCTTATTTCTCCATTCTTCTTCCTTACTGGTACCAATTTTGCAACCCAGCTTGAATGCTTGATTGGAAATATAATGCTTTCCTCTATTAGCTTGTTTATCTCTTTCTTCATTAGAGGCTCAATGTGAGGGTTGAATTGTCTTTGATTTTATCTGATGGGCTTAGCATATGGATCCAGTTCAATTATATGTTGTGCAAGCTTTAGATTGAATCCTCGCAATTCTTCATAGCTCCAAGAGAAGGTGTCTGGAAACTCCTGGAAAAGTTGTGTGAACTCTTATCTTTCCTACTCAGTAGCTACTTTGCCAATTTGGAATGTATTTCCTTCCCCAACCAAATTAGGTTTCGAATCTTCTACCTTGACTTGTATGTTGGCCTTATCTTTACCAAACTGGTCATTAGGATTGAAGATAAACTCCAATGTTACCGAACCCTTTAGAAGCTTGTTTGTTCATAGCTGCACTACTTGGTCCCCATACTGCTGCTCTAATTTATCTTGATTCCTAGCTGAGAATTCAGCCTCCTCTTGTAAGAAATTAACAATCTGTTGATCATTCTCAAACACTTGCCAGCTTGTGTTATTGTCTGGAACTACAGGCCTTACAATCACATGGATCTATGGCTGTGTTTTGTCTCTTTTGATGTTATCAACCACATCAAAAGTTGCTCCAACTGCTACAAGCCTATCTCCAGCTTCATTCTTCTTCCTGGTTATGGACACAATGTTGAAAGCTTCGAAGTCCTCAATTAGGTCCCATACCCTATTTTTTTAGCTCTTGAGTAGTTCATTCTTTGCAGCATTTTTCCCCATGACTTGTTTCATGATTAGCTCTCTATCCCCAAATACTTGCAAATTCTTTATGTCTCTTTTCCAAGCCCAATGAAGTCCATGAATCAAAGCCTCATATTCAGCTGTGTTGTTTGAACATACAAACTGAAATATGAAATTTGAATAATACTTGATGTTCTGTGGTGAAACCAACATTGCACCTCCTCCAGCACCTTGTTTTCTTCTTGAAACATCGAAAAATAGTTTCCAAACTTCATTTTTATACTTATTTTTTGGCTTGGTGATGTCAGAAATGGGTGAATTTTATTCGTGTACACAATATATTCCCAATTCATATTCCTCCAATTCCTTAAATGGGTCAAATACATGCCTTTCATTTGCCCATTCATCCAGAGTCAAATGTGGAATTCCATCGACCTTAGTGCCAGTTTCTAGATCAATTGAACATTCTTCCTGATCAAAGGCTAAGAAATTTGCATTAATAGGACTTGGCACATGAGGCTCAATGTGAAAATTTACAATTGGCTCAGATTTGACGGTCGCCTTAGCTCCATATCTCATTCTAAAAATCATGTGTGACCAATCTGCTGATAGATACCCACCAATTTTAGTAGTGAAGTCCTTTGATAGACACGGTGCAAAGAGTGGTGGTAAGTCAATAATAGATACATCTTGCAAGACTATGACATTTGGACATGCATGAAATGTAAGGCTTAACCCCTTGATGACCCCAACCATTCCTACTATTGTTCCATCTAGCTGCATCACTCATTTCAGTACTAATTCATACTTTAGACCCAATTGATCTGCTATTTACTTTGGCATTACTGAGCTACTTTCCCCTAAATAAATCATGTAGTTATGTACCAAGTGGTTCCCAACAATCAATGACACATAGAATGGTGGAGGCTTGAAATTCTTTCTTGGTTGAATCCCACCATTTTTCACTGCATTAGTGAGAACTTTCTCTTGTTTTTGGTATGATCCATTTAAGGCAGACCAATTGGCCATTTTGGCTTGCAACAAATCTCATTGTCATGGGATTTCCAGTGACTCCCACATGGAAATGTTCGCATGTGTCTTATTTTTTTGGTCAATGATGTTGAAAGGGGATGAATTATCCTTTAGTTTTCCCTTACTTGGCATAACCTTTTCTAGATTCTAAACAAGCACATGTGCTACTACAATGGGTGCCTTAGGCTGATTTTACACATTCGGGCTACATTTGGTCTACTAACTCCTTGTTGTGTAGGAGTGGGCTGATAAAAAACTAGATTTGATGGTTTTACCTCATCTATGTTCCTCTTCTTTGACCGTGTTTTGGAAGCTACACCCTAAAAAGGAGGTTGATTCACTCCACAGAAGTCTTATGTGTGCTAATTGACCAATGTGGTTTCTATTGGAGGTGCCTCGTGTTGAGTTTCTTGTTGTTGATTTCCCTCTTGACTTGGTTCTTGAGAAACACCAATGGTCTGTACCATCAAGGCCTAATTTAGGATACCATTGAAACACGTTGATTTATTATGAGGAAGATTACAAGGGTAACACCAATCATACTCCTGTGCCATGTTATTTTGTATTGGAACCAAGGCTCTTGATGTGGAAGATGTGTTTGGATCATTTGGTCAGAATGTCTTGGCAACTTGAGGTTGTCCTTGGTTTGAGTTTTGATTTGCAGCCTGATTAGGTTGTCTATTTTGCTTATATGGGGGCCTAGATTTATACTGATTTGGAGGTTGATACGGTCTAGAATTCTGAGCTTACTGCCTCTTGATAGTCACTAGCTCGTTTCCAAGGTTCTGTAGTTGTTTCATGACCTCCTGCAAATCCTTTGAAGTGCTTGAAGAAGTAGAATCCTCGCTATTGCTTTGATTTCTAGGGGATGGAAGAGGATTCAACTTAGGTGTTTGAATAGTTTTAGGAGCTCCCAAGTCTAGATAGAGGGGCATTGGTGGCCTTGGTGATCTCTTACCAGATTGAATCAAGCATTTTTTAGCTCTAATGGAAATTTTATAGGCTGCAGGTAAATTTATACCTCCCATTGATTGTATCATCATGGATATATCTGAATTTATAGCCTTTAAGAAGTAGAGGAATGCACCTTCAACTCTTGGTCTCACAACAAGTGGAGTTCTATCACATGTCCTTTCGAACCTGAAGTTGAAATCAACCAATTGTTCTTTAGGAGCCCTCTTGATTATCGTCAATTGTTCTAATAAAGACAAATTATCTCCCTTTTCCCCAAATTGATTATGGAGGGTTGTGCATAAATGATCCCAATTCTGGATAGACCCTATTGTTAGGATCCTAAACCATTAAAAAGGTTTACCTTTAAAAGACGAAGCTAATAATTTGACCACAATATCCATTTCATTGATTTCATGAATTGCACAGACATTAGCAATGTCCTGGATGTGGTTAATTGAAGTTGTCTAGTTATCTCTAGTGAAATATGAGATGTTCTTTAGTGTCGTAATTAGAACTAGATTTTTTACATTTAGGGAAAGTGGGCTACTGCCTATGAATTTAACATATAGATTGGGTTACATCATTTTCATTGGTCGAAGAAATCTGGGTGATGTAAGAAAAGGTCTACCAGGGGGAGGTATAGACAAAGTCTTGTTAGGTTGAGATGGTGATCTTTGTGGTCTTCTTCCTCTCCTTCCTCTTCTTGGTGATAATTGTTGGTAGAAAAATAATCCCTCTTCTCGAGTATTAGACCTGGTTCGAATTCTTCTCATGTACTTGGGCAACCTATGCTGCTACACCACTGAATTCTATTCATTCGGAGTTGCCAGATGTTTTGGGAAATGAGCCTCTAAAGGCTAGATTTTGACAAGTTATACACAAAAATTGATAGATTAAAAATTAAAACCTTGAAGGACCTATATATTTAAGATTCTGGAGGTTGAAATTTGATTTGGAATGATAGTCCCAAAAACCTGAAAATGCAAGACTTCCAAATGTTCAAAATTCTGAAATCTCAAAACCCAAAATTTGGAGAATCCTGAAATTTTGAAAGTCAAAATTTCAAAAAACTAAAAATACCCTTTTGAAGATTAGCCCCCCATATATTAACTGGTGAAAATTGGACTTTTTTTTAGCAAGTTAAGCACCTGAAAATCAATTTCGGAGTTCAGCCTGAGGGGTGAAAAGTCTAAAATTGGAGAACTTGCAATTTCCAAGTTTGAATATCTTGAAAATGCCTTCAAAGCTCTTTGAATGACCTCTTGGTCCAATTGAGCATGCCAAAACTATTGCTGCGTAATCACAACACCCCTGAATATCTGCAACTTGATGAGTTGAGACTCTCAGTGTGATTACATAACATGGAGCTTTCCCCAAAGTGTGGGACTTTGTAATCGAGAAAGCTCTCTGGATGAAGGATGGTTCCTATTCCTCTGTTTAGATGCACACATTCAAATCATAGAGGATCTACTCTAAAACATATTTTAACTTGCCAAGGAGACATGGTTGAGAAGATGCAAGGAAATAAACCTAAACTAATAGAGGTGATGCACCAAATGAATGTTGAACATCTGATTTACAATTAAACACAAACCATTAAAAGTATAATACAACCACCATGCACATATAACTAGGATTGCAATGAGAGATCAGGAAGATACAATGAACATAAGAGAGGGTTGAAATCATCCACATAATTATTTTTATTGGTCCAATAATTTGATACAGTCCATTACAATGGCCAAGAGGCACAAACTTGCATCACAGTTTGAAATTGGAGGTTTGAAATCCACAAATTCACTTGTAGACCAAAGAAGAAGGGAGGGTGCAAAGAAAAATTATCCAACCCTTAGAAAAATGCCCCTCCTTACAATATATAGGAAGAATTTGAGAAGGAGATAAAAGAAATCCAAAATCCAACTTCAACCTCCCCAAAAATGCACTTAATTCTCCTACAACAGTGATGGGTGCCATGAAAAAACCCATACCTCCATGTACCATGCCTTGCTGGGCAAGAAGGAAGCCCATACCTTCATTATGGTAGTAGGTGAGAAACCTGGGACGCCTAAAAAAATGGTGAATTATATTTTTCATTTTTAAGAACTTAGTCCCACTAATTTAAATATATTTGGTCGTGGTTTCGTAGCTAATGTGGAGAGCTTTCCAAAAAGTCCTTTCTTGTTCAAATCTGAGCTCTTAGTCAAAAGTTATGGTTAAGTGAAGGTCAAGGTGTCATTATGTAAAGATGGCGGACTGAGAGTTTTGAAAGTCTGAAACCTGAAAGCCCAAAAGTACGAAATTTTGGACTTTAAGGTTTCAGAGTTTTAGACATTGAGGGATGATTTTCATGTTTTGAGGTTCAAGACTGAAACTCTGAAGTCAAAAATGCCGAAACTTCGAAGTCCAAAATTTCAGACTTCGGACTTTCAGGATTTCGAGCTTTTACTCGTTGTTTTTCTAGCACAATTCCTGAAATTCCTGAAACCCTGAAAGTCTGAATTTTTAGACTTTCAGACTTTGGGATTTCATACATTGCCACTTCATTTTTGGCATGCATCCCGAGGTCCCCAAAACCCCAAAATTTTGAATTTTCTAACTTTTGGACTTTGGGTTTTCAGACTTTGGGGGTAGATTTTCTTACATTGCACTTGAGAGTTTTAAAACCTCGAAATCTGAAAGTCTGAAATTTCAGACTTTTTCTTATTGTCTGCCCATTTTTTCCCCTATTTTCTTCGAAGTGCCAAAAATAAAAAACTAAAAAACTTCGATCCTTCTCCAGTGCTTTTCCCCTTGAGCTCTGATCTCCTTCATTGTTCCCTTAGCCATTTCTTTCCCACCCTTGCACTACCATTGGTGATCTCGTCTACAACTTGATTTTCGAAACCGAATGTGAGATCGCATGAGTGAACCAACCTCTCCATTTATCCTATGTAAGGTCATGTTTGATCAATTTCTCCTGAGGGGCAAAATTGGATAACATGATCTAAGAATGATGTTGTATAGGTATGGTGCAGTAATTAATATCCAAGTGGGAGATTATTGAGTTGTGGAGCTCAATAACTTCGAATTAGCATGCAATATGAAACTTACTAGAAAACATAGTTACCCGACATCAGTTATGGAGGGACTAGCATTGGTCACCTATGACCGGAACCGTTCAGGTAAGGAGGAACCGACATCGGTTAGGGATAACCGGAATTGGTTACTTGTGTGGGAGTGTTTTATTTAACTCTTAGGAATTAGATATATTTTAAGTATTAAAGCAGATCTATTGATTGTAATTGCATGGTTAAGTGCCCTAAGTTTGTATACGCCTATATAAGCATGAAAGCTAAGGTTTAGAAGTAAGAATTAGGAAGAACTTGCAAAATTTTATGATTGTTGTGAGAATAATTGTGCGAGAGAGAGGTCTTGGAGAAGAAGAAAAATCTTGAGAGTAAGACAATTATGTACATCTAAGAGGTGTGGAAGATTGTAAATCTTCAATTGTATATCTTGTGAAAGCTTTGGATAATAGATTGGCTTGTTTCGTGGTGTACGTAGCCCAAACTTGGTGAACCACGTTAAATTTGGTGTTGATTTATATCTCTTGTTTTGTATATTTCTTCTGGTAGAATATTCACTTTTATTTACATGTATGCTTAGATCTGATATATTGTCTGTACAACCGATGTTCTAACCCCAACACAATTCACCCAATAATCCTTGATTTTTGGAACATGGTGCAAATTAAGAAGATGGAAGGTTTGAGGGTTCCTTCAAATTTCAAAATCTGCCCTTGGTGTATATGAGTAGAGGTTAAAATGAGTGAATGAAACTTCAAGATTTGAAGCATCAATAACAATCTTGCATGAGAAATTTCCTAGAGAGATAGGACATAACACAGGTCTTTCTTTTTGGATTTCTTGAGTCTTACACTGACATGAGAAAGTTTCTGGCAAAGCTCAAATATCACAATATTATTGCTGAGGTATCTTGGAAGCATACGAGGAATGAGGTCAAACCCTGAGACTCTGATGTAAGAGAAGGTATACAAATGAGTGAAATATGAATTGTATAAATAAATTAATGTTGCATCATGAGGGGACAATTTCAACCCCATATTTCCTTCCAGAAACTGTATGAAAAAATGGTGATTGAATCATTGACCCTTGAAAAGTGATGATTTATTTCTTTCAGAGTAAGTTTTAGGTACCTGTCAAAGGTTGGATCCTTTGAATGATCTTGTACTCATGAGAGATTATAAGTTCGGTATGATGTCATTGTGAATTTTTTGGTGACCTATCACAATGACATTGATTCCATTGACCTATAACTCAAGAAATTGATAGTGGATATTATCACTTATGATTTAACCCCAGTCAATAATTTGATTCCATTCAAGGACAATGAGGATGTACTAAGCCAACCAATATTGAAAATATCACGTAGCCTCTTCACTCATTACCCTACTCGGGAGAATGATGGCATCTAAATATCCTTCGTGAAATTAATTCCTAGACAAAGTCTTTGGTACACGATAAGGATTCCTTACTTTATTTAACCATGATCCCAATGCGAGACCTTGGAGATAGGAGTTAGTTGTTGACCATTCCCCAATGTAAATTACTTTGTGATGATGACCATGTTGTTTCTTGTTAGTATTTTTATACACTATGCAATTCCCTTTGGAGTGAGCACTGTAAGTAATGAGTTGTCTTGCTCTTATGATTCTTGACTCCGACTCATAGTGCTAAGCACACGTTAGCACCAATTCCTTTATCTGAATAGATACAGGATGACCTCCTATAGTATACAGTCCATTCATGAAAATATTGTCTTCCACCTATTCCCTAGGGCCTTTGAGCATTCGATTCTTCAAATATTCTAATTCCATATGAGCAACATCATTGTCACCCACTTCTAGATATTCTGATGCCAGGGTTGAAATAGGCTCTAGACCAACAAACTTGAACTTTGTGCTTGTAAAAATCAACAAGATGAGAGAAAATGAAGATAATAGAAACTTTCTCTAATTGAATCAAAGACTTCTATTTTTAGTAGGTATGGTTAAGGAGCTTCTTTTTTGGGAAAAATTGATCTTTTTGCTCAAATTCAGTTTTCTCAAACCCCTAACATACTAAAATTACTTTCACTGATGTTGTTTTGTTGATTTTTTAAAGTTTCTATTTTTGGAAAGTTGTTTTTTGTTTTTCTACTGTTTTGCCTGTTTTTGTTTTTTAGGAAGAATTGCCTTGTTTTTCATCCTCATTGTCTTTGAGTATTGTGAATGATGAGTTCTTGGAATTTTTGGATGGTTAATTTTTTTAGTAAGTGATAACCCCAGATATTTAACATTTTATATAAATGGAACTTTCCCCATCTATTTGCAAAAAAAAAATTGTCATCATATTTGGCTTGTCTCAAGGATCCCGTGCTCCAAATTTCATTGTGACCCATCCGTCAGAATGGATAGAAATTGAAAAAGAAGCTTCTACGGCATGAAAGTAGGTTTTTCTACAGTTAAAAATCTAGGGCATCACCCACCTTGCAGTTACATTATTCTTGAAGGTTCCTAGAATGAGGAACAATTGAGAAATTTTCACTGGATTACACTTATAGGTTTGTGAGTTATGAATTTTTGATGGTTTTATATTTCATGGATTCCTTTGAAGGATTTTGAAAATATGCATGGTAAAATTCTAGGTATTTGGAGATTTTGACATCAATAAGGGCTTCCTGCATCAAGATGGTGAAGGAATGAGTTAAAACAAGCTTGTTTGAGTCATTAAAGCAACCTAACAATTTTTTCTAATTTTATGTACAAGAGAAAAAGTTAGCTTTGAAACTATATTTTCAATGGCTAAAGGGATGATCACATTTTCTTGTCCCTTTTATCCCCTCTATCGCAAGATGAGAGGGACAAGAAAATTTTCTCCTCCTCCAAATCATGACATGTGTCACATCAAGGTGAGAGGAAAGGGAGATGTGAAAAATAAGCTTAGGCACATGGAGGGCTAAAGATTAGGTCACATGGAGAACCTGAGAAGAGACTAGGATGAGAAACATTTTCTTGTCCCATCTGTTCCCTCTATCTTGGGGGAAATAGGGACATGAAAATGCGCCTTGGGTAGGATGGTGCCACTTGGTAGCTTCTCGTGTCATATGAGAAATGGACTTAGCACACCGCCAGGAAGAAGAAAGGTCACATGAGGGACCATGGGAAAGTGCTTGGGGGTGGGGAACATTTTATTGTCCCCTCTATCCCCTCTACCCCTTTTGTCCCCTCTATCCCAGAGAGAAGTGGGACAAATGGCACACATAGGACACACGGTACAAGAAAACCCGCCACTTAACCAAGCCAAAAAAATGAATAAGTATGGAAAGTTGAAGTCACATTTCTCGGAGCTCTAGATGGTTTTTATTGTAAATTATTATATGATGTTGAACCCCAAAACAATTTCAATAACAATGGGATGGGTTTCAAGACCTTATTCTGCATCTGTATCGAAAAATGCCCCCTTTTTTTCGAGATAACACAGTGAGTATGTCGAAACTGAGCTATCGTGAGAAGTCATTAGGTGTTGTGAAATATTTTATGATTTCATCATGTAGAGGGTTCCTTAAGATTTCCAATGACTACTTGAATTCCACTCAAATCCTTATAGAGCTCTCAAAATCCTTTGCAGAAGTCCAGGCAACGATTTTGACTGTATGCTCCTTTGCCATGAAAAACCTGATTTCACTACAATTGTTCCCAAACCTCTGAAACTTCCCTAAATCTTCTAAAATCAGTTTCATTACTATTCTAAACCTCAATACCACTTCTGTATGATTATGAGATTTTAGATCAGCTCTAGAGGATGTACACCAATCCTGAAAAAGCCAAAATTAGTCTTTATAGTAATACCAAAGAACTCACCTTTGGAAGCATTTCATGGAATGGGATGAATGCCCTTGTCACAAGTTTTCAAACATTAGGGCAAGTTTGTACAACACATTGAGATGACTTATAAGGCCGGGATGAGCATGATACAGAGCACACACTGATCCAAAGAGGTATTCAAAGGGTTTTCAAGCAAGTTTTGACATTTGGGTTTGGTTGTTATGGCTCCATTTTTAATTTTTGTCCTTGCAAAAACACATGACAACAAATATAAATCACAAAGCAAGTATCAGACATACATGTATTTGATCCCCAACATTTTCTTTCCAACTTTCCATTCATGCTTTCATCTTATCTAAAAAATTAAACATCATTCAATAAATTTTTTTGTGATACTATAAAACAAAAATAAAAAAATAACAAAATCCATTTTTCTCATAACTGTTAGTTTCTTTCACTTGTATAAGGTCTACTTGTTAACACCTTAAAATTGAGAGAGATAAATTAACGGTGGTGACTAAGTGACCTGTCCATACATCTAAAAAAAAAGATGCGGTACTATTTGGTTATGAACAATCTGAATGGGGGAATAGATCTGGAACATGAAAGCATTTAATGCTTACCTTTTTCCTTTTCCTTTTCAACATTCCATTCATGTCTTTGTCTTACCCAGAAAATCAAACGCCATCAACTTTCCTAGCAATACGTTTTGAGAGCTTATCCCGAAGTCTTCTGTTCAATAGTCTTTCAGCAGTTCAATAGTCTTTCAGCAATCGGAGAATGGCCAACAGGGCCCAACTATCCTAACACAGCATGACCCTGACCGGAAATAGGTGGAGCAGGTGGATCACTCTAGTTTGCAACGACTGGTTGAAGACTCAATGACCGGCCATGACTTGTGGCAGCAGCAACACGCAGGCGTAACACAGACGTTTCATTACTCTGTGATCATTACATTTTGTTTGGTTATGTTAGTGTTTTAGAAAAAGTTGATGCCATGACGTTTTGTTTGGGAAAACACAAATGCGTTTGTTTTTTCGTTTTCAAAGACGTATAGAAACGGTAAGGGTATCACTGACCGATAATGATCATTTTGTATAGTCCCCTTGCGTTGAGGTTTAACATGGGATTTTGAAAAAAAAAAAAAATATTAAATGAAAGAACATTTATATTAATAGAAAAATAAAGTGCATAGCTGTTACTCAATCAAAATTGGGTAGAAAGGTCGCATCCTAGGAACCAGTGATTTGGGCTTAACAGTCACGATACAAAATAGGTGACACATAACTCTAGAAAGTGTGAATTTAATCAAAAAAGCACGTCACATGAGTGACATCAAAGCATTTAGGTAGTATTAGCGAACATGGTGGAAAGCAGTAGAGGTGGCGATGAGGACCTGCACGGAACAACCCCTTACCCAATAATAGCAAGAGGGTTTGGAGAAGACGACATCGGGTCCCAACCATTGTTTTGAGCTTGATCGTGTTGTCGATCATGAGAAATAACAAGATCTAGCTGTAGAAATTTGTTGGGAGGCAAAACTCCCCATCTACTGTCAGTATGAGAGTCATGGGGGTGTGCACCCCAACCAGAACCACCACTTCCCTAATTCAGGTGAGGATCCTCCCAATCAAATCCGCCACTGTCATGGTCGTGGGGAGGAGCCCGCCAAACATCACCTTTGCCTAGTCGATCGAAAACACCACCACCAATGAAAGAAGAATTTTACCTTGCACGAGGACGGGACTGCGGAAGCCCCAAGATCAACGACGTTGGCTGATTCATAGGGATCTGAAATAACTCTACTTCATCAGAAATAGTCAGCACAAAGAAGGAAAACAATGAAACAAAGGTTCTGTCTTTTAAGTAACATGACTGCCACTCAGCCAGGGCGGCAGTCCCAGAACTGCCGGTCTGCATAGGGCGGCAGTCCTGTCCATTACAGACAAAAAACTAAATTCGAAACAAACAACCTCTGAATTTGAAAGGATGTTCATTTCTCTTCTCCTTCATGACCTTTCCCATTCTCTTGTGCATGGGAGGACATGAGAAAAGCTATAAATACATGATTGTAGAAGCGTAGAAGATCATCAAAGCATGGGAGCAAGTGAGCAAGAAATCTTAGTGTTGGAAATTATATTTTTGCATAAGAAAGGAGTGTTGGATAGAGCAAGCATGTAACTGAAAGGAAGTGTTGAGATATTATCTACTTCTCTTTCTTACTTATTGTAATTTCTGTACCTGTTGATTTGAATTGGCTAATAAAAGTGGGAAGAAAGAGCAATTGCCCTTCCTGACTGGTTTTTCCCTCCATTGGAGGTTTTCCAGGATAAAATTGTTGGTGTTATGAGCTTATATTCTTTCCTTTACTACAATTGTTGATTCTAAGCACAATAGTAATTCATTCACTAGCTATCTCTGTTATTTTCTAATAGAAAGTAAACAACAGCGATTAATTTGTGATTTGTGGATAATTCCAAAGTTGAAGAGTTTACAGATAATTTTGGTATCAGAGCTAACAAGTATCTAGGATTGTGGTCTTTCATTCTTGAATTTGTATGACGGTGACAAGATCTAAAGGTGAAAAAGCTTTACCTTGTGATCTAGGGATTTCTACAAAGAAGTGGAAATAGAGAATTCGGGGAGAAATGGAGGAAGAAAACTTGGTCCGTAGAATTGAGATGCTGGAGAGCATGATGGATAGGATGTTTAGAAGGCAAGAGGAACTTACAGATTTGTAGAAGACAGCTTCCGTCAACCAAGACTCCATGGACTCGGTGGTTCAAGGCTTATCCAAAAATTTTGGTATAGGCAAGAGTCACCATGAGGAAGATTATGGGGAAGAGCATGAAGAAGAGACTTCCAACACAAGAGAAAAGGTAAAATCTAAACATACTCCTTTTAAAGTTGAGACTAAAGTCGAAATCAAAAGCTTTGAAGGACAAGTAGATGCAAAATTACTGGATAAATGGTTGAAACAATTAGAGGTTTAATTTAGTGTGCATAATACCACTGAAGGCACAAAGGATTACCTTTGCACATCTCAAAATGGAAGGTCACATGCTCTGGTTTAGTGGGAAACCCAACCAACCACTTTTAAAAAGAAGAAATGTTTTATTGTCAAATACTTCAGAAGGGTTTTAAAGAATTTCTTAGAGCTAACTTCTATCTTATCGGCCAAAAAGACTGACCAGATGATTAAATGGTAGTACTTTAGACAAGGTAGTGGTCAAAGTGTGTAGGACTATACTACTGAGTTTCGGAGACAAGCCATTTTTCTCGAACATGGACTTGGAGGATGAGGACATCCTGACCAAATATTTGGGAGGACTTCACACTCACCTTCGGAGGAAGGTAATCTCCATGAAGCCCAAGGATCTCAACGAAGCATCGTATACAAGCATACTACATTGATGATGAGAAGAAGCAAGGAGAAACAACGCCTAAAGGTAAGAGCAGTCAATAAATTAGTAGCAAAAGGAGAATGGGAAAACAAGTAGGTAATAGTAGGTAGAATGGGAAAGGTAAACAAGCTGCCACTGCTTTTAATACTTGTAAAGATCCTAAGAATTTTTGCAAGAATTGTGATAGTCAATGGTCATATTGACGCCACATGTTGGAAGTTGCATTCAAAATTACATTCTAAAGCACCGAACCAAGGATTCTAAAAAATACATGACCAGCTGTAAATCCAGATGGGGAGGTGGAGATAGAGGATAATTCAGATGTAGATGAGAGGATGGGATGCACGACCACTAACATGTATATCGGAGAGGAAGAGGAAGAAAGAAGTAGACTATTCCAGATCAAAATCAAAATCAAGATGACTAAGGTAAATGTATTTGGTTTATTCTGGTTCTTAATCCAATTTAATTTTTGATGCAGGTTGTGAAGAAGCTTTGTCTTGAAACTTACGAACATCTGCATGTCTATACCCATTGGGATTGGGTAGAATAAGGGTGTAGAAATTCAAGTAACAAGGAGATGTAAGTTCAAGTTTGGGATAAATTCCCAATACATAGATGTATTTGAAGCTGACGTTATTCCACTTGATGCTTTTGATGTGGTATTCGGGAATCCTTAATTGTATGTTAGGGATGCAATCATTATGAGAAGGGACAACCGGTAAATATGGGTCAAGGATGGGATCAACTACAACATCCAGGCACACCAACGTAAGTGCTAACCAAGCAAAGATGACTAATTCAGGAAAATCATAATCAGTTTTGTTTACTTTTATCAAAAGAAAAACAAGATGGAGTAGAAGATTTTAGATATTGCTAACAAAAGGAAAACAAGGTTTGGATAAAACTATTCCGTATTATTGAAGAAGTATTTCCAGACTCCCAGTAAGATTTCCACCAAAACGAGAAGTAGAGCATAGATATTCAGCTGTTGCCAGAGTTCACCTCTATCTAAACATCGGATCGTATGGGTAGTCCTTGATTGAAGAGTACTGAGAGGAGAAGAGACAACTCTCAGGAACTAATTAGACCAAGGCGCAATACGTCCGAGCACTTCCATCGATGCGGTTCGCTCATTGTGATGGCATGCCAAAGAAGGATGGTCTACCTGGAGAATGTGCATTGCCTACATGCACATTTGAACAAGATCAACATGAAGAGGAGGAGATATCCATGTTCCCCGCATGGAGGTGACTAGTGCATTGGACCAACTTCAGCGTGGGAGGATTTTAATCAAAGTCCGATCTCAAAGTAAAGTTAGCACCAAGGTCAAGGAAGAAGAACCAAGCCACTACGGTATGAGCTACCTTCCATAGAAAAGTAGGGTTGGTATGAAAGCACCTTCAGACTTGACTTGCCACCATTCACGCGGATGCACTTGGTAGTATACTGCAAAAAATTACACCTACATGAGCCATCCATGTTATGACGAAGGAGGAACCCATTTATTACTAGGATTTCCATAGGATTCATTGTGTCATTATATATCTTAGAGGAAAATCCTGGAGGATGATGTAGTGCTAGATGGGAAGAACATCTAACAGATCCATAGGAAGTCTTGGCAAGATTAGACATGAAGGAAAGACACGAAGGTAGGTTTGGTGGTACTCGAAGGAGAAAGAGAGGGACTTGTTTCCTCATCTACTCCTCCACTAAGTCTATCTTGCGTGACCAAAATCCTCCTGGACGCAGGGGAGGTACGAGTGGATCCATAGAAGGATCGAGAAAAGACATCCAATTCATTAGATCATCCAATACCAGATAGAAGAAAATGAAGAAAACTAGAAGTTTTGTGGGAGCTATATTTTACATGCAGAACCCTCCTGTGCAGAGCGGCAGTCCTGTACACACAGTCCCCCTGTGCAAAGAGTAAGGCAATTGACTGGGGTAACCACCCCCTAGATAAAGCCTTTGCAGTCATGTAACCCACCCCTGCGCAAGGTGGTGGTCTTGCTCTACCACCGGCTCTGTACTAGGGTGGCGGTCCTGTCACTTTTGACAGTAGAGACAAATAAAACGATGATTATGCTCCCAATGGTCGCAGTAATTCTTTAAGGATGTGTGAACCCGTATGTCTCTTCATTGGACATCTCTTCCCATTCAGCAATTAAAGGCATATTTAGGACATGGGAAAGAAATGTATTCAAGGAGTTCAGAGCAAGTGAGAAAAGGAAACATTCGATTCATGTTGAGAAGTGAACAAAGAATCTATTAGTGCACACTGACCACTAATTTGTCAAGTATTTGCAAGGACAGTATAGAAACAGCAGCAGCCAAGTAAAGAAGGGAAGAGTATTACATTTTTGTCTTCCATTCCTCTTGTTGTAATCTGTATTCTTTTAGTAATTGGGCCAATACATAAAAAAGGAAGAAAGAGCAATTTCCCTTCCTAGACATGGTTGTCCCTCAACTTGGCCACCCACAAAGGATAAAATTCTCCTGTGTTGTCTGAGTAGTCTCTTAGATTTCTTATCTTCCTTCTACGAAGGATAGTTCTAAGCACAAGAAAGAATCAGTCACTAAGCTTCAATACAACTGTCATTTTTGAACTCAGAAGTAGAACAATAATTTCAATTAAAATTGTGGTCTTGTAAATTATGCTGAAGTTACGAGGTTTGATAGACTCACTATCATTAAGTACAGGCATGCTCTTACCGATGTGGGAAACATTTGTGTGCCTAATAGAAGAAAGACTTCAATTGTATGAGGGAAGTAAATTCCTGAAAAGTAGAGGGACACTATATTGGTGAATGGTAAGATCAAAGCCCAGTTGAATGGAAGGTATGTATAAAGAGAAAAGGAAAAGGAATGAGAGAAGTTAAAATAAACTCATGTTAAGTAAATTTTATTTTTAGTGATTACATATACAAGCCTAATGGACTAAGAAGGAAATATTGTTCAAATTTGTATGAGGAATTGATGCAGATAAGTGTACTGGGCTTCCAACATGGAGCCACCACCTTGCATCTACTTACAAAATTACAAAACAAAATCACACTATGTAATAATACATGGCCATGCAACAATCTCAATGTTGTTGTGGATAGATTCAGACAAAATATGTATTCTTAAATGGCATGTACACAAATTTAGTAGACCGGTCACCAATGAGGTACAAGATCTTACATCTTAGACCAATGTATTGGTAGCCCTTTGGTTTACCACAATGTCTATTGTCTATAATAGGGATTCCAAGATCTGTGCACAAGTATTGGACTACTTTGTGGAAGACAAGCTTCCATACCTAAGATACTATGCTTTAGGAGCGTTGAGCTCGCATCCACACTCTAGATGGGCTATGAACAGATGTCCCCTTAAAGAATTCACAGAATTTGGTACAACCAAATCACAGGGTATAACAATAAGTACCAACAATAACTTGGGACTAGTCCATAGTTCAACATTCAAATATTCCTATTAAATGGGCAATTACACACATCCACTATGAGACCGATCACCAATTGATAGCAACCTTACACCTCAGACCAAGAGTGTATCCCTACACTACCACAATGTCCGTTACAACATAGTCCAAGATTACGCTCAAGTCTCTATGATGAGAAGAATATCTTCCAGACACTAAGATGACCAGAGCTAACAAGTTCATTGAGCTCCGCATCCGGCACACTCTGCATCTACAAGATTTCTTCCCCTTAAAAGCTAGAAAAATACCTTCCTAAGGAAAATGGGTTATATTTATAGCTAGTCATTCAATCAGTATAGGAGGGAACTATATAACTTTATATTGGAGACAAATTATGGCTTTAAACTTGATCTATTATAGACTACAAGGTTAAGCACGGAAGCTACAAACCACTACGATCATGGACCCTTCTCAATACTTTCACGAAGGTTGGGGAAATGAACTTTTCGACTTGATTTTTCGCGGGTGTCAAAACAATTTTGTAGTATTGTGTTACTCTTCTAGTGTTCTGCGACAACTTTCAATGCTTGTAAGAGCCATCCATGATTATTATGCAATGATGCACAGAGAATACATAGATTATGTAGACTATGCAGCTGACTGGACATTGCGTCATTAGGATTGTGCACTATGGTAGACACTAGAGCAAGATGTAGCTTGCTACATCCTCCAGAAGGTGCAATACATCACTAGGAGAGGTCTGCACAGGAGTAACTTGGCAGATTGGACTTTACAACCCAGGAAAGACAACACATAATGTAAACACAGTGTTGAATCTATTTTTGGATCATAGCGATGGATTTCCTTTGAACTCAGATACTCATGCACTCAAGAATTATGCATAGTGAAAAAGAAAAACAAATAATAACACACACAACATAACCAACTAATCTATGAAACTGTCTCAAGTTGACATGTAAAGGGGTGTTCTAAGATTACAATACAATTCCCATCAGGGCATATATGGTAAGAAAATAAAAATAAGCTGCCAATAACTATTAACATTTTACTAACCCTCATTTACATACAAATTGTTCTCTATTTGGGAAATATACATTTGTTATATAAATTTAAAATAAAAATCTGTGTAATTAGTGTGAGGTATGGAGATTCCCTCTATATATCTAAAATATTATTCGCAATTCAATACAATCACACAAAAAATATACACTAAATAAAGTCGATTAAATGAAAATAAAAAAGTGGCAAATGGTGTGTAACAAAAACAAAAGAAAAGGAGAATACAACAACGAGAATTTTATATCAAGGTGGACATCCATCTAATAGTATACTTTATTTATTTATGAATCATGGCATACATGACATTAATCTTACATAGTGTAACCAAACAATCTACAAAACCAACTAAAGTTGACACGCAATGGGGTGTTATGAGATTATATTCTTTCCTTTACTACAATTGTTGATTCTAAGCACAATAGTAATTCATTCACTAGCTATCTCTATTATTTTCTAATAGAAAGTAAACATCAATGATTAATTTGTGATTTGTGGATAATTCCAAAGTTGAAGAGTTTACAGATCATTAGCGCAAGCCCTGCCCACAACCTGGAGGAAAGCAAAGACAAGGGGAAGAATGATAGTGAGGAGGAGGAGGAATTCAACTAACAATACACAATGGTCTCCCCCAATGAGCGACTAGATCTTGCAAATGCTCCACCTCGAGGTGGATTTTTTCTGTGTGGACCTGGATTTGAAGTAGCATATGAGAAATAATAAAGACTTTAGTAGTCACATAAAATTCCATGGATAGAAAATTGTTATTAAATATAGCATCATTTCTTTCTCTCTATATATGAAAAAGAATATCAACATGAACAAATTGCCAAGAATTGTTGTATTTTGTCTAAAAAATGACTAAGTCCCCCTAAAAAATCATCTTCTAGGTTTATCATTATGGACAGAGAGGTTGGAACAGAGAATGGATCCACTTCCAAGTTGATTGAGCAAAGGGGTAAAACTAGGAAAAGGGAAGAAGGGTCCTTAGCTATTGGTATGTCAAAAAAATTTGTTAGCAACCCCCAAGTGTTTGAGGTGATTCCCTATAGGAAGGACCTGGTAAAGGATGCACCAGAGGAAATGGATTTTTTAGGATCAATGCATACTTTCCATATTTGAGAAAACCGACAAGTCTAGACAGAAGGTAGGGAATGGATTTTCCAACGTTAGTTAAAATAATCAAAGGGGACAGGAGTAGGAGCCAAAAATTGATAACCAAGTAGAGGTTTGTATCAACAAAAGGGAAAGTAGTCAACCAGTGCAATTCATTCCATAAAGTAGTTCTATAGGTAACACATATCTTGTGAAGAACATTGTCAGGTATGACGCCATGAATTTTGTGAATATATTCTACAACGCTTTGATTGAGATTAAGCTTGGTTTTACGCATATCCCAAGGGAGCCACAAATGGAAGGATTTGTAATAAATATCGCTATTGAATTTGATGCATTTTTTAACAACCGAAGACCTTTTATCTAAGGCACCATAGAAAAAATAAAATTATGAAAGTTGAGAATGGAGGAGTGCAAAATAAATTGAGTATTGATGGATATGACATTCCTAAATTTTCCCCTAACCCAAAGGAGGTGGGGTTTGAGTAATTCCCAAGATTTCCAAATGCTCTAATCCAAAAACGTTCAACCAATATTCATAGGAATTGAAGAAAGAAGAAGACCTTGAATACCAAGGTCTTTCCAAGTAGTTATGTCAAATTTAGACCCTTGGGAGATGCACAGTTGGAGAAGGACTTTCCAGGACTCTAGTCCTTGAAGTCCTTTAAAAATCTTCTTAACATTAAGATACAATCCTTGTAAATGAATGTCAATAAGCCCAACACCACCAAAATATTTGGAGCTGCAAAAACTATCCTAGGCCACTTGATGAAAGCCTTCAAGGCCATTAGAGTTGACCCATAAAAAATATCGAAGGAATTTTCCAATTTTCAATAATTAGCTTTTGAAGGTGCCCAACATGACGAGTCGTATACATGTGTGGCTGCCAACACCTTTGAATTGATCTATAGTTTACAAATAAGAGAAATGAACTTGGTAATCCAATAAACAATTTTTTTATCCACATGTTGAACCACATAAGACCATAGCTACGAGGGGGTGGCCCAAAAAGTAAATGGAATGCCAATAAATTTAAATTGCACACCTAGTTAAATCCATTACCAAGCATATCCCTCCATCTAAGGAGGTATGGGGGAGAGAATTTCTGTTAAAAATGTTTTCTTCCACTAAATAGAAGACCCAGAGGTTAACCAGAAGATATCAAGACATTTTGTGGCATTTTGGACAGTGGACTATAGGACAAATTTATATTATATACATTGTTCCAAAGATTATATTATTTTATTTATGAGATATAAAATGATATGAAAAGACCATGGCATCAAGAAATAGTGAAGCAATTGTTATGAAAATATTTTTTTTTTAGTATTACCCACGACAACCCATTTATTATTATATGCCATATGAAATTTTCTTTATAATATCTATGTTTTTTTACTATGTAAGAAGAATGATGGACTAATGCTTGTTTAAATATTTTAAAGAAATCATGTACAACCCATACCACATATTTAGATGTAAATTTTAATGTAAAGCGTGTTTTGTTTGGAGATTATGGAGGCTCTATACATAAAACTAACAATTGCATATCAGTTACAAGATACACTGGAAGGGATGTCAATGTAGAGTCACTTTGTAAATTCATGTTAATGTGATAGCTAATGTGTAATGTATTTGTTAATGATTTTTAAGGCATGTTAAATATAATTCAAAATTGAGGCAATTATTAAAAAAATAAAAAAATTATGTAAGATTCAAATTAATTATATATATATTGTATGCATTCTTGATGCCCTCAAAACATGTTCCATGCAAACATCTTGCCCAACATTTAAGAAAGTTAGAAACTAAAGTCTAACAACTACATCACAAGGTAAAATGACAAATTTTGGGCATGGAAAAATATAGAACTTACATAATAATTGAAAATTGTAATCAAATGTCTTAAACCTTTAACCTTTTTTTGGGATTGCATTCAATTTTATCCATAGATAATGTATAAATCCCTGATACTATATGTGGACATAGATGATTGCATAAATGCGACATTATTATTCCACTAGCTTATAACCAAGGAACAATGTCCATTCACATATGATACATTTGTGGGACTCATAACCATTACCTATGAAAATTAGATCTAAATAATTTGGCTTGTGTGTTTACGCCAAGGATATGGATGTGGATGCTTGTAAGTTTCAAGACCAATATTCTTTACAACCGCATCATAAATAAAATTAGATTGAGAACCAGTATCAACCAAAGAATTTACCTTAGTTCTCTGGATTTGTATTTTGATCTAGAATAGTCTTCTCATCTCCTCTTCCTATTCTTGGTTGTCGATGTTGGTGGTCATGCATCCAAGCCTCTAGTCCACATCAAAATCATCCTCTATTTCCACCTCCTCATTTTTCTTTATGTCTGTCATGGATTTATTTGAATATTTGGTTCGGTTATTTAGATGTAACTTTGGATCTAACTTCCAACATGTAGCGTCAATATGACCATTGATATCACAATTCCTACAAAAATTCTTGGGATCTTTAGAAGTATTCAAAGTAGTGGAAATTTTTTTACCTTTCCCCTTCCATTTATCTTTGTTACTTTTCTGTCCCTGCTCTTTCTTTGCTCAATTTTTTCATTGTTTTGGATTTGAAGCTACTTCTCCTTGCTTCCTTTCATCATCTATGTAGTATGCTTACACTCAAGCCTCATTGAGATCCTTGGGATTCATTGATATAACCTTCCTTCAAAATTGAGTTTGAAGTCCTCCTAGATACTTGGTCAGAATAATCACATTCTCCAAGTCCATATTAAGCAACATGTCTTGTCTCTAAAACTCCGTAGTATAATCCTACACACTTTGACCACTACCTTGTCTAAATTAGTTCCATTTAATCATCTGGTCATTCTTATGGCCAATAGGATAAAAGTTATCTCTAAGAAATTCTTTAAAACCCTCCCAAGTACTGACAATAGATGTTTCTTCTTTTCACAAGTGGCTAGATGGGTTTCCCACCAAACCAGAGCATGACCTTCCATTTTGAGACGTGAAAAGGAAATCCAATGTGCCTCCATAACATTATGCACACTAAAGTAAACTTCCAGTTGTTTTAACCATTTATCCAAAAAATTTACATATACTTGGCCTTCAAAGATCTTAATTTCAACCTTAGTCTAAACTTTAAAAGAAGCATGCTCAAATTTTACGTTTTCAACTAGAGTTTCTTCTTCACACCCTTCTACATATTCCTCTTTGTGGCTCTTGCTTATGTTAAAATTTTTGGCCAAAGATAAAACCATTGAGTCCATGTTATCTTTCTTGACTGAAGCTATATTTTTCAGATCTTAGAGTTATTGTTGATGTCTATACATCATATCCATTATGGTCTCTAGTATCTCAATTCTACGGACCAAGTTCTATTCCTCCATTTGATCTTGAACTCTTTGTTTCCACTTCTTCGTAGATATGTCTGGAACACAAGGTAAAACTTCTTCACCTTTAGACCTTATCACTGTCATACAAATGACAATAATTAATACCATAGTCCTGGATACTTATTATCAGCTTTGATACCAAAAATGATCTGTAAAATTCTAACTTTGCAGATATTTACAAACCACACAAATTCTATTATTCTACTTTCAACTTTGAAAATGATAGATTGATTGAAGTTAGTGAATAGTTCTTTATGCTTATAATTATTTACAACGAAGAGAATGAAATTAAACCAAAAAGACAATAAAATTTTTATCTTGGAAACCCCCGGCTTGAGGGAAAAATAAGTGGGAAGGTAAATCTCCCTTTCTTCCCACTTATATGTATTGGCCAATTCAAAAGATATAGATTAAAATAAGATGAAGGAAAATAAACAATGTAAAACCTTCCCCTATATACTTGCTTGCTCTTTTCTCACACTTCTTTCTCCTACAATTCAACTCCAACACTGAATTATTATTGCTTACTTATCTCATGAATTGATGATCTATTGCACTTACTCCCCCTTGTATTTATAGTTGTTCTCATGTCCTCCTGTGTGCTGGAGAATGAGAAACGTCGCACAAAGGAAGAGACATAGTCTGAATGCTTCAAATCCATGACTGTTCATGGAGTTCTTTTATTTTTTTTCCATAAGTGAAAGGACTACCAATTTTTATAAACCATCAGTTACACAACCACTGGGGAAATTATGTATCCACTGCCATGTGTAGGGGCGGTTACGGAACCGCCTCTCTGCATGGAGTGGTGGTTCTGTAACTTTACATTCTGCTCTACATTTTTCTAACTTTTCCTTTTGGTACTAGTTGATTTGATGAAGTGGATTATTCTTATCTCCCTATGGATCATCTTAGGACATGTGACCCATGTCAGGAGTTGCTGATGCGCATCATGGGATATGTTGTCGCTTGATTGGAGTTGTCAAGGTCGATGTGAATTTGTTTTATTCACCATGGGAGAAACATTTAGCAAAAATTAGTATTCCAATATATGAATATTTATGTAAAATGGAAAATTAATCCAATGATAATAGTTATAACTCCTTAAAATTAATTATTCATAAAATTTTACCCATATTTTCATTTTTACCTCAAGGTGTGTGTGAGTAGACTGAGTGGTAGGAAACGCTTATGATCACCACATACTAATACATCGTGTGGGTTATGAATAGAACTAAATATAATTTCATTTGAGATTTTTTTATGATCTCAAATATTCATGAGGCTCTTGAAACCTTTCTGGAAAGTTACATCTTGTACAAGAAACTTTGTGTCGCACTGTCAGATAATTTTCCACATCCCAATATTACCAAAAAATTTCCTTGATAATTCCAACATGAAGTAGGATTTGTTATCTCTCCAATCCATGGGATATGATATTATAACTATTAACGAGGCTCCTTAAACTCTTCTCTCAAGGTGAATAACTTTTTCAAAACATGCATTTCCCAATACCTTGCTCGTAAAGACCTGGTTTTGCATAACTTGTCCCTAGACCTTATTTTTCTTCCAAAAATTTCCTAAAATGACTCAGATGACTACCAATATCTATCATACACTGTGTGGAGGCCTTATCTCTTTTTGGTACATCCCTGGGAGGTGCTCATTAACTACAAGTGTTCTGAAAATAGGCCTCTGGGAGAAAATCCTTCAAGGTGGATCATAATGAACTCATGGATTGTATCCCGCCAACATACCTACACATGAAACAAACATTGAAAATCTAGTTATCACATCCCTCTTGGCCATGATGGGGGTTTACATAGTCAAAGATTGGTTGTAGAGAAGGATTACATTACTCGGTTCAAGCATTTTTTGAATGTGTTGTCATGGAACTTTTTTTTCAATTTTTATGCTAAACATTTAACAGAACAAAAAATTGTTAAAGGTCTATTCAAAGGGATTTTTAGTCCATTTTTTATCGTCAAAGGTAGATAATACGTGTAAAATACTAGAAAGATTTTTTTTTCTCATTCCTTATGGAATTTAGAATCTGATTGATATTATTTAAGTCACTTTCATTAGCAAAGAGTTTTGAAAAAAAAGGAAACTCGTGTTTTTAGATCCATTCATGGAGGATATTCGTGGATCAGATTTCTAACTTCTTCAGGCTTCATTGTAGGTTTAGGTTCATTTAATATTGTGAGTTTTAGAATTGTACTTGCGATATATTTAAAAATGAATCGGTTCAACGTTTACGCAAACCCACGGACATAGCCAAATTGGCAAACTTTGTTATCAATATCTTGTCATGATTTCTTGTTTTCTTGTTTTATATGTTTTTAATTCCGTTTTGGATGAACTAAGGTCATTTACGAAGAATCATAAAATGACGATTTGCATGAGTTTTGTTTCAGAAATAATATATCTGAGTTTCTACACACTGCTAATCATTTCTAATATGATTTTAATTAGTTTCTCCAATCATTTAAATTAGGAATTTGTGATTTTAATCGGTATCTAATTTTAAACTATTTCATAGTAGGGGGACTACTACAGTTTTCAGATCAAATTTTTGTATTAGAGCTGGTAGAATGCTAGATTAGCTTCTGATTGATTTTTTTTAATTATTGGTAAATGGTATTTTGGGAGGGAACATACCCCAATAGAAAGAAGGTTCAAAAAGTAGCTACAAAAAGAGATGCTAGTGTATTTTTGAAAAGTTGGGACCAAAACCTAGAGAAAAAAGGCCTACATGCCAAATAAAGAATTAAAGAGAAAAAAGTAGGGAGCATCCTACCAAAAGAAACAAGTAAACATTGACCCTTTAGCACCACAACAACACTGAAACCACATGAAACTAGGAAAAACATAAAAAGTGGAGAAACCAAGATTTATTCTCTATCCAAACCCTTGGTAGATTTAAGTTTGGGGTTCCCTTTCTTTCTTTTGTCCACCACTTTCCACTCCTCATTTTCTTCTTTTTTGAAGGTCGGAAGAACAAATTCAAAAGTTTTGATAGGAATGTGACCCTAAAACAATGGCGCACTATCTTACATAACTTCATCAATTTTTTTAGAGGAAAGTCGTGCCATCCCAACAGAGTTTAGAGGATTTGGGTTTTGTGGCTCCTCCCCTGGATGTTTTGGGAGGGGAGTGGTTATCCTTGAATGGCCCTCCTCAACTAGAGTTGAATGGTAACTGACCATGAGATGTTCAATAAGGGAATCCTTCCACCACCCTATTTTTTTGCTTCTCTTATGTCTCAAGTACTCACAGTCATACAAGAGATGTCTCATTTGAATGTAACGTTGACATCTGAAGGATAAACCCTCATAGTCAATCTTCTGCAGCCAATTTCTATCACCGATTTGTAGAGTAATTTATGTGTGAAGGTATTAGGAGGTTTCAAGCTCTACCAAGATTCTAGCATAAGTTGTGTGAATCTGCTGAGTAGTTTTATCATCTAATTTTTCAAAAGAGCCTAAAGTATATCCTATAGCAATAAGGCATGAGATATTCCAGAGTTGTAATGGGAGTTTTTTTAGAAAATCCTCCTCTATCTTCAGCACCGAAGCCTTTTGTCAGTGTTTTAAAAACCTGCCAACATTTTTAAAGTTATCTTTTGTATGTTAGGAAACCACATCAGCAAAGGAATTGGGATGACCTTCACTGCCACCATTTTAAGCATCACTGCCAATTTTAACCCTGTCATGCTCCTGATCATGGCTTCTGGTTTTTCCTCGTTTGGAGGGAAAAGGATAGGCACCTTTATTGGGGTCTCTATTTTCAGATCTTATACCTGAAATGGGACCCGTGTCTAAAAAAATACCACAAGGGTTAGTGAACGTGCCATACATGGTCATGGATCCCCCATTACAAGATCCAAAACCTCCAGATATGCTACCTCTACCATTTCCCCCAGCAATATAAGGTTTAGGGAACAATATTTTGTACAACTTTCATTCCATTATATGAATAGTAATATCCTTTTGATTGAATTTTGATATCAGATTTCCAGCTTGGTTTTAATTTAGTTAATGAAAACATCAGGGATTTTTGATCTTCCATTTACAATGTGCAGTTTTTGGGAGTACATGTTGTTTGGAGAAAACAAGAAACCATGTGATGTGTGGGACAGATGGATCTCTCTTGATCTTACGTGCAAGGTGATCGATATGGAAATGAAATCTAGTCAATTACCATTTGGTCACAATGTTTTTATGGGTATACCATATTTGGAAGATTTATTTTATGGTATGATAATTGTATCTGTTGTTTTCACCTATGTCCTTCGATTAGGAACAAGTGACAAGACCATTCCATTTTACGATATGGAGATGACATTATGCCATTTTTCAGGAAATGGACATTATTTTTAGACTTGTATCATTTGGGTATTAATTGGTTATCAATTTATTTTAGATTCACAACTATTATTAAACATTGTAGGATGAAATCTCAAATTTGTTTAAAACCCAATGATTTATAAACCTTTTCTCAACAAGGTGTATAGTTCTCATTTTCTGAAGGTAAATTTATTTCCACATTTATTGTCTATGAGAAATGGCTATTTTACATAGTTTTGGTATTGATATCCATGTATTGATAACCTTTATGTGGCATGTTGGAAAATGTATGTCTTATTCTGGAACTATTTCAGAAATATTTGAAAACATGGGATTTCATCACTACCTTGTTAAACAAAAGGCATTTTTATGGTGTAGAATTATATTTTAGTTGTTGAATTGGGAAGAGAGATAAACCCTCATATTGGTAAAACCAATTTCTTGGAGAGTTTTTGATTGTATAGCTGATATTGTTTATTATCTTGCATTTTTAAGAACATACTTTTGTGGGATTCCTGTTGTATGTAGAAAAGAGATTTATCCCATATGAATTTGGCTTTGAATCTAGATTTTGGAGTCACATGTAGGGAAGAGCTGAGTGATAGGTTTAACATGCTAAGATTTATCTTCTCACATTTATGGTTGATAGAGTCTGTAGTACCCACTCCTCTTCGACATTTATTATATTTTTATTTCAATTACTTGTTTCCTATAGACATGGATATTATCATATCATTTTGGTTTAGCATGATGTTAGATGATAGAGATATTATGACTATTGATGGATTGTGATTCATAGTATGATTTGTGTGGATTCTTAGAGACATAGAGATACATTTTATATTGATGATGATGATGTGTTTTTAGCATATATATTTACTGACATTCCAAATTCTCGTCATGTTGACTATGATTTAGCATTTGAACTAATCTCGTGATCTCTATGATATCGATGAAATGGTAGAATTGAGATGTTGTTGAAATTATAGAAAAATGATAAGCATTGTTTAGTTTAGATGATGATTTAGTTATATGAGGATGTTTATTGATGGATGTGTGTATATTTTATCTTTGATGTATTTGACGTATCTACGAGGCCGAAGGAGGTATTGTGTGATTTTGTAGGTAATTGTATCAGAACAATCAAAAGGGGGTTATGATACCAACCACAACAGAAATACTAGATGGATACAACAATGGTCACCATGGTAATTTGTGTAATGTTTCATGTTTTGTTATTAGATTGTTAGGAGGTCCCCATGGGGGGGATGACCTCCAATATGTGACCATGGGCTATGTGTGTAATTCTTTCCCTTTTATTTTATTTATTGTGGAGTATGTGATTTATTTTGTGATGTAATTAATTTAATCATTGTTGATTAATGTGCCTTAATTAAGTGGTTTAATCACGTTTATTAAGTTAATTAGGGATGTGACAAAAAGGGCCATTTATTAGAGTAGTTGGTCCTTTGGATCTTGTGATTTAAGTTGAGTGTATTTGACTTTGAGTGTTGTACACTCTACCTTGCTTGGGAAATTCGGATTTGGGCTTAAGGGCCATTTTTGGAGGCTTGTGGGACAAGTTAAGCTTGTCCACACCTCTTAATTTCTTCTACCAACTATACCTATGGGTTGGGGGGTAAAAAATAGACCCCATTATGTGTTTTGTACTGGAAAAAGGTGATATTTATTGCACTTTTCTTACATGAGTTTTAAATTATGTCTTTTTGGGGTGTGGGTTTGAGTTTGAGTGTGTAAGAGGCTTGTCATTTCTCTCAACCACCAATTTATTGTGCCTTAGGGTTGAGGTTTTACTTGTGTGTGGAGTTGAGGATAAGTGATGTGGCATCCTACATGGAGCCACCTCACCCTCCTTTTCTCTTTTTCTATATATATGCAAGTTTATTTGTTGGTTATGGGGTTACTTCATTTTATTGTGCACTTGTATTTTTGGAGTTGAGAGAGTTTTTGGAGTGCTTGTTGAATTCTTGGAGTTTGTTGGAGTTGGATTGAGCTTGAAGGATCTTGGAGTGTGATTCTTTGATCAAGTTCTTACTATGGAAAGGTAGGAACTACACCTTTTTTTACTTATTTTTTTTATATGTGTATTGCATGCAAGTGAATGGTTTGTGTGCTTGTTGGGATCATTAGGTAGAATGCCTAAGTATGGTGTAGGAGAAGGTTATGGGGATTTTCTTTTGTAGGGAGGCATAAGATTTTTGTTTCATGTTTTGGGAGGGAGTTGGGTTGGGTGCCCCACCTTTTTTATAAGAAAAATGCTTGTTTTTCTTACTTGGTTCTTTTGAGGGAGACATAAGAGATTGTAGGAAGGCATAAGAGAATGTGGGAGGCATAAGAGGATATTGAGGGGGTATAAGAGTTGAGGGGTTTTGTTTTGGAGGGTTTTAAGGTGGGCACCTAATCCCATTGGGAGGCATAAGTGATCTCCCCATAGTTCCTTGCTCCATTGGCTTTGAGTTTTCAAGCCTTGTGTATTTTGAAAGTTACATTCTTGTGATTTTTATCTTTTGTGATTGAATGTGTGTTAAATGGTTTTGAAAATGTGTATTGTGATGTGGAAGCATTATGTTAGTTTCCATGGGTTGTATCCATTTCTTATTACACTTTTGATTGGGGCTCAGGGGCCAATGAGGAGGATAGCTTCTTCTCCTCATTGGATTATTGGTTGGGTGGAGAGTGTTTCCTACTCCCCCATTTTTGTTGTTTTGATTGAAGTGAAGAAAATGGTGGAGCTCTTGTTGAAGATTTGAGACTTGGAGCATTTGTAGAAGTCAGAGTTAGAAATTTGAAGAAAAAAGGAAATCCTTCATTATAGAAAAACTTTTTCATGTAGTTCCCACTTAAGGTGGAAGGCTAGTAGTCTTGTATTTTAAAGAAAAGTTGTATTGTATATTTTATTTATCAAGTTGTAATGTATTGTTGGAAAGAAAGCTTTTTGTATTGTAAGAAAATGAGCTATGTTCATGAAAGAAAAACAGGAAGAAAATGAAGTTCATTGCTTACTTGTAGGAGTTTGCATTATTTTAAGAATGAAGGAAGAACTTGGAAGTTGTAAATCATTGAGAATGTATTCCTAGCAAATATGAAATGTAATATAGTTGCTTGTGTTTCTTTGAATAAATGGTTGTGGTTGTAATGGAAGAATGCACTAAGTTATAGTGAATTACCTTGTTGAAGGATTACATTCTTGTTGTGGAAAATAAAGCAATAATATTTAGAAATAGATTGAATTTCATTCTTCATTTGAGCTTGAAAGCAATTTTATTGGAAAAGTATTCTTGTACATTGTTTTCTTATATACTATTGAAATAGAAAATCTATGTAATTAGTGATTTAAGTCATGGAATGAATAAATGTTTTAACCTATCAACTAGTGACTTTAGGCATATAAATATAAGATAAGGTTAAACTATAAACCACCCTAGTAAAGTTTGCTTTTGGAAAAATTGATGAAATTATGGTTCTATTTTCGGAAGAATAGGACCACCGCCCTATACAAAGAGGCAGTCTTCCACACCGCCGGCCTGCATTAGAGTGGCGGTCTCTAAACCATCCACCCAGGTAGGGCAGTGGTTTTTAAATCATCACCCTAGGTAGGGTGGTGGTCATAAGATCACTGAGCCTGCTCAGGGCGGTGATAGTTTCATCGTTTCGGTAGAAAATTTAAAATCCGCGACTATGCAAATTTGAACTTGATTTAATTAAAATTTGATCCTATAAACAACAAAAAAGGAAACCACCAGATAAACCATAAGGGAAAAAACTCATTGTTTAAGCATGTAAATCCTTGAATGGGAATTTAAATGTATTAAATCTCATAGATTCAATGGTAATAGGTTTTTCCCAAATAAAGAACTCAAAAAATGAAATAACTAAATAACTACTCCAAATTTAGGGTAGAATCTCTACAATCATCAAATAGAAGACATTACAATAACAAATCCATGAATAAACTAAACTAAGCTAGATCCAAATGAATCCCTCCATGGCTTCCCTCCTTGCTTTCATGGCTTCCACTCCTCCAACCTGTAAGTCAAAGAAAAGAAAAGAGATCAAATGAGGAGGCTAGGGAAGGGAAAAAGATTAAATAAAATTTCATAAGGATGGTTAGGGGTAGCTTGGAACTCTAGGATCTAGTGGCCACAATTGATTTAATCCAAGGGTTAAGAATCAACCCTAGAATTTTTAGGTGAGAATATATATATATGGACTTTTAAATAATTTAAATGTATGTGAAAATGGGTGAATGGGGCCACTTAGTACCCTAGTATGTTAAGTTAAATATGTAACTCTCTTAGTATGTTTTAGTAAATGATTCAATGGACATTAAAGCTAATAATTTAAGGGAACTAAGGTAACTAAGGATAAGGGTTTAATTAAATGTGGGTTTGAATTTTTATTTGAGAGGGGAAAACTATTTAACCAAGTAAAAGAATTAATGAACACATTTCTAGAGGATTGTAACTGAATTGACTTTAGAAATGGGTTAAGAATATTTAATTATTAATCTAGACCCGATTCTTCCAATGTAATGTAACAAATTGCTTGGTAGGAGTTAATTGAACGTATTATAAGTTTGACACCCTTGCAATCTTTTAAAAAAAAAAAATCACAACTTTCCTAGATAATTATTTAAGGTTTAATGTGGTTTTAGAACATTCAAAATTATGGGTTGTTACATTTGGTATCAAAGCTGTGGGTTCAATGCTTGGACCCTGGGCACACTTGAAACATAAGACATAACAAGAAAACTAGACAAACTCTAAACCTAGAACACACAACATTGCATGATATTTTAAAACTGTAGAAAACCTAGAAAACTGAAACAAAACCTAGAATGATAAACTAACTCTTGCCTTGGTCTGTGCAAGAGGCACAGACCAGATGAAGGGGTTCTTACATGTGGACCTAGAATTACCACCCCGAGATCAGGCAGTAACAACCATATTTCCTTAGATACTGTAGACACTATAGGATGTTAATGTTGCTATATGTGGAGGATCTTTAGGAGGGATACCTAGCAGACAGATAAAGAGCCATCAGTGGAGGCTCATGGTACACCTTCCCGACATAGTGATGAGTATAGGGTAGAGAATTCCCATGTGGAGTCAGTTAGATGAGATTCACCACAGAGAGGTCATGGAGACAAGGCTATAGGACACAGAGACAAATCTAGGAGCCCTAGGCAAGCATGATGATCATGTTGAGAGACCTAGAGGAAGACAATCTATAGTGGCAAGATCACATTAGAGAGATTCTGAAACTCCATCCATCTCATTTTTCACTAGGGACACTGGGGATTTCAGGAAGAGGCATGGTTGGTCAACTTGAGTGGATGCTTCAAGATATGTTTGTGTACCAGCAACACGAAGGCTCATGTTTCCATCCACATTTTTAGAGACAGAGCTGGGGTTTGGTTGGAGGACTGAGGAGTAGAAGATCCATGTGGATTCTGAGACAGTTACACTTGGAGCTCTTTAAGGAGTGCATTTCAGGAGTCAGATACTTTTCCAGAGGTTCATTCAGCAGAGGATAGATGAGTTCCATGACCTACGTCAGGCATCCATGACTAGTAGCAAGTATGAGATCACTTTCTGGACTTGCTTCAGTACATCAACTACATGCAGGATGAGTAGGTGAGGATCCATAGGTTCATCAGGGGCCTAAACCTAGACTTAGGAGGGGTAGTACACATTCATTGTCCGCATAGACATTAAAGAGGCCATTGAGAAGGCCTACATTACAAAGGAGACTAGGGGAAGATGCAACATGCCAGAGATAGAGTGTGGAGCCATATCATCTAAGCAGATGCAAGATACAAATATTGAGGGGGTCAGCTCCTCCTCCTCGTGGCAGGTGCATGGTTCTTCATAGTCTTCATTCCGGCCACCACAACAGCTACCTCAATAGTAGCAATAGACTTTTCCTCCACTGTATAGGCCTCCACAGAGATTCGATGCTCAGAGGGGACGCAGTATGGGGCCTCCTCCTAGGGGACCAGTCAGGACTCAGGCACCACCTAGAGCTCAGTCAGCAGGAGCTCAAAATAGTGACCACAATAGTCCATGGTAGATCATTAGGATCTATGACATTAAACCTCTAGAGTACCTACAAGAGACACTTCTCATTGGAGGGGACCTAGGTAGTTGCTATGGGTGCGGTGTACTTGGGAATCATTAGAGAGATTGTCCACTCAGAACCCTAATAATAAAGGTAAGGGACCTATTTCAGAGCCTACAGTAGGTGATATGGCTAGGATCCACAAGATATATGTAGTGGTTGAGAACTACTAGGCAGAGCACCAGGGCATGGTGATTGAGACTACAGGTAGCATTGATGGAATTTCTATTTCTATTTTATTTGATTCAGGCTCCTCAGATTCTTTTATTTCTCCATTTGTAGTAGAGTGATGCAGGCTGGTGGTAGTTAGGTATATCCGTAGTTGGGATGTGGAGATGGACTTCTGAAGCCAAGCTCATAGTGGACTCCTTAGTCAAGGAGTGCATAGTTGACCTAGGACCTTTTTCCACGACCTTGGATCTTCGTATCCTTCCTTTGGGTTCCTATGGGATTATTTTGGGAATAGATTGGTTATCTACACATAGGGCTAGAGTTGATTATTACAGTAAGGTAATATCATGTGCAAATGATTTGGGAGTGGAGACAGTGATAGTGGGAGTTAGGAGACCCACCTCTATTCACACCATATCCTCTATGTAACTTAAGTGGTGTGCATGACAAGGTTTCTAGTTTTATACTATCACGGTTAGCGAAAGATCAGAGGATGAGTCTAGTGGGCCATCACTTGATGATCATCATATCTTGAGGGATTTTTCAGATGTCTTTCTAGGGGAGCTACCAGGGTTACCTCCCCCATGTGAGATAGATTTTCACATTGATTTTGTTCCAGGAGAAGAGCCTATCTCACAAGTTCCTTATAGGATGGCTACCCCTGAGCTTTGTGAGCTCAAGTTGTAGCTAGAGGGCCTTGTGGAGAAAGGCCTAATCTATCCTAGTGTATCCCCTTGGGGTGCACCAGTGATTTTTGTAAAGAAGAAGGATAGAATCTTTGCGATTTGTGTATCGATTATTGTCAGCTGAACAAAGTAATGATCAAGAATCATTACCCCCTTCTACTGTATTGATGATTTTTTTGATCAGATGAAGGGGCCACAATATTTTCCAAGATAGATCTTAAGTCTGGATACCATCAGCTAAGGATCACAGAGGCAGATATTCATAAGATAACCTTCTGTATGAGATATGGCCACTACGAGTTCACAGTAGTGCCTTTTGGTCTGACGAATGCCCCACAGTATTCATGAGTTTGATGAATGGGGTATTCTAGAAATTTTTAGATCCTTCATGCTCATATTTCTTGATGAAATTTTGATTTACTCATGCATGCGTGAGGAGCATGAGGAACACCTTCACTAGGTTTTGCAGTGTCTTAGAGAGCAGCAACTTTACGAGGAACCTGGAGAAGTGTGCATTCTTTCAGTCAGAGTGTAGTACTTGGGCCACATCATTTCTGGGGAAGGTATCATCGTCAATCCTTCCAAGATTAGAGCTATTATGGATTGGCCCATGGTAACCAATGTGACTGAGGTGCAAAGTTTCATGGGGTTGGCAGGTACTACAAGAGATTTGTTTAGGAATTTTCTTGAATTGCGCACCCCATCACTTCCCTTCAGCGGAAAGGGAAGAAGTTTTTTTGGTCTGATGGATGTGAGAAGGACTTTTTAGTACATTGAAGGGATGCCTTACATCAGCACTAATTCTTGTTGTGCCAGATCCTCAGAGGATTTCTTCATTTGTACGATGCTTCTCTTGGTAGGATTAGGTGTATTGATGCAGGATGGCCGTGTAGTTGCATTTGAGTCTCACAAAATCAAAGATCATGAAGCTCAATTATCCAACTCATGACCTTGAGCTTGCAGTAGTTGTGCATGCTTTGGTGCATTGGAGACATTTCCTTTTGGGAAGGAGATTTATTCTCAGGATAAACCATTTGAGCTTTCATCACCTCTTCATGTAACCCAATCTCAATGCTCATCAACGACGTTGGATGGAGTTGTTATGTGAGTACAACATGGAGATAGAGTATGTGAAGGGGAAGGAGAATGTTGTTGCTGATGCTTTGAGTAGATGGAGACATTTGGTTATGGCTACTTTAGTGGGTACAATTTGTGGAGCAGGATTTTTTGATAACTTCCACATGACAGTTTATACCTTACAACTAGATCAGAGATTGAGTCTCAGAGACCCCTTGAGGGGAAGTTTGATGGTTTTACATTAGAGTCAGATGGACTTCTCAGACACAGAGGCTAGATCTATGTACCTAGGGATGGAGGTTTGAGACATGATATCTTGGTAAAGGCTCATTGTATGCACCTTATTCAGCCCATCTAGGGGTGAAGAAGATGCACACCACCTTGAGACAGACTATACCATTGGAGAGGTCTTTAGATAGATGTAGCTCATTTTGTGTCATGTTGTTTAGAGTTTCAGAGGGTGAAGGCCAAGCATCAACATCTAGTTGGCCTTCTTTACCCACATGCTATACCAGAGTGGAAATGGGACATTATTTCCATGGATTTCATAGTAGGGATACCGACGTCGAGATACCACCATGATGCCATCATGGTCACAGTGGATAGATTGACAAAAGTGGCTCATTTTTCTCCAAGTGAAGACCACCTATACAGCTAGTGCAGTAGCGAGAGTGTACTTGGATGAGATTGTTAGATACATGGGATTCCATGGAAGATCATCTGTGACCGCGATCCCTTATACACATCACACTTCTAGACTACCATGCAGTAGGCCCTTGGGACGAGTATCAATTTCAGTACATCCTATCACCCAGAGATAGATGGTCAGATAGAGTGGGTGAATCAGATTTTAGAGGACATGCTTTGGATGTACATCATGGATCATCAGTTGAGGTGGGAGGAGTACTTGTACTTGGTTGAGTTTGCACATACACAACAACTTCTAGAGTTCTATTGGGATGGCACCATTTCAGGCACTTTATGGCAGAAAGTGCAGGACACCTTTGAGTTGGACAGACTTGAGGAATAAGTATCTATTGGGCCAGCTATGTTATAGGACATGGAGTAGTAGGTTGTTTTGATCCGACAGAGGTTGTAGGAGGCACATGATATGCAAGAAGAAGTATGCAGATCAGAGGAGAGTTGACCATAGTTATGAGGTGGGCATGAAGGTGTTCCTTCATGTCAGACCTCATAAGATTCTTATCCATTACGGAAAAGGCTCTAAGTTATCTCCTAGATTTGTGGGTCCATTTGAGATCCTGGAGCGGATTGGTCCCTTAGCTTATCGTCTAGCCTTGCCACCCAACTTGTCTCGCGTGCATGATGTGTTCCATGTATCTGTTCTTAGGAGATATATCCCAGATCCTTCTCATGTATTGGATTGGACCGTATTGTAGGTGCAGGAGTAGGGGAAGATGATGGTGGAGCCCGTGCATATTTTAGAGCATAAGGACCCTAGGCCTTCGAGGCTAAGAGATTGATCAGGTGCGATTCCATTAGATAGGTATGATGAGACTGTTGCTACATGGGAGGATGCTACGTTGTTACGAGCCCAGTTTCCACACCTATTTCAGTGACTTCCAAGGAGGAAGTTGAGTCTAAGAGGAGGGGGATGTAGTGCCCACTCCTCTTCGACACTTATTATATTTTGATTTCATTACTGTTGACTATAGACATGACATATCATTTTGGTTTAGCATGATGTTAGATGATAGATATATTCTGACTATTGATGGATTGTGATTCATAGTATGATTTGTGTGGATTCTTAGAGATATAGAGAGACATTTTATATTGATGATGATGATGTGTTGTTAGCATATATATTTACTGACATTCAGAATTCTCGTCATGTTGACTATGATTTAGCATTTGAACTAATCTCATGATCTCATTGATATCGATGAAATGGTAGAATTGAGATGTTGTTGAAATTATAAACAAATGATAACATTGTTTAGTTTAGATGATGATTTAGTTATATGAGGATGTTTATTGATGAATGTGTGTATATTTTATATTTGATGTATTTGATGTGGCCATGAGGCCGAAGGAGGTATTGTGTGATTTTGCAGGTAATTGTATCACAACAAACAAAAGGGGGTTAGGAGACCAACCACAGTGGAATACTGGATGGATACAATGATGATCACCATGGAAACTTGTGTAATGTTTGATGTTTTGTTATTAGATTGTTAGGGGGTCCCCATGGGGGGATGACCTCTAAATGTGACCATGGGCTATGTGTGTAATTATTTCCCTTTTCTTTTATTTATTGTGGAGTATGTGATTTATTTTGTGATGTAATTAATTTAATCATTGTTGATTAATGTGCCTTAATTAAGTGGACTAATCATGTTTATTAAGTTAATTGGGGATGTGACAAAAGGGGCCATTTATTAGAGTAGTTGGTCCTTTGGATCTTGTGATTTAAGTTGAGTGTATTTGACTTTGAGTGTTGTACACCCTACCTTACTTGGGAAATTCGGATTTGGGCTTAAGGGCCATTTTTGAGGCTTGTGGGACAAGTTAAGCTTGTCCCACACCTCTTAATTTCATCTACCAACTATACCTATGGGTTGGGGGGGGGTTCAAAATAGACCCCATTATGTGTTTTGTAAGGAAAAATGTGACATTTATTGCACTTTTCTTACATGAGTTTTAAATTATGTCCTTAGGGGGTGTGGGTTTGAGTTGTGTGTAAGAGGCTTGTCATTTCTCTCAACCACCAATTTATTGTGCCTTGGGGTTGAGGTTTGACTTGTGGGGTGGAGTTGAGGATAAGTGATGTGGCATCCTACATGGATCCACCTCACCCTCCTCTTCTCTTTTTCTATATATGCAAGTTTATTTGTTTGTTTGGGGGTTACTTAATTTTATTGTGCACTTGTATTTTTGGAGTTAGAGAGATTTTTAGTGCTTGTTGAATTTTTGGAGCTTGTTGGAGTTGGATTGAGCTTGAAGGAGCTTGGAGTGTGATTCTTTGATCAAGTTCTTACTATGGAAAGGTAGGAACTACACCCTTGTTTTACTTGTTTTCTTTTATATGTGTGTATTACATGTAAGTGAATGGTTTGTGTGCTTGTTGGGATCATGGGTAGAATGCCTAAGTATGGTGTAGGAGAAGGCTATGGGGATTTTCTATTGTAGGGAGGAATAAGATTTTTGTTTCATGTTTTGGGAGGGAGTTGGGTTGGGTGCCCCACCTTTGATAAGAAAAATGCTTGCATTTTCTTACTTGGTTCTTTTGAGGGAGACATAAGAGATTGTAGGGAGGCATAAGAGAATGTGGGAGGCATAAGAGGATCTTGAGGGAGGCATAAGAGTTGTGTAGGGGTTTTGAGTTGTGTTTTGGAGGGTTTTAAGGTGGGCACCTAATCCCATTGAGAGGCATAAGTGATCTCCCCATAGTTCCTTGCTCCATTGGCTTTGAGTTTTCAAGCCTTGTGTATTTTGAAAGTTGCATTCTTGTGATTTTTATCTTGTGCTTGAATGTGTGTTAAATGGTTGTGAAAATTTGTATTGTGATGTGGAAGCATTGTGTTAGTTTCCATGGGTTGTATCCATTTCTTATTGCACTTTGGTTGGGGCTTGGGGCCAATGAGGAGGATAGCTTCTTCTCCTCATTGGATTATTGGTTGGGTGGAGAGTGTTGCCTACTCCCCCATTTTTGTTGTTGTGATTGAAGTGAAGAAATGGTGGAGCTCTTGTTGAAGATTTGGGACTTAGAGCATTTGTAGAAGTCAAAATAAATCCTTCATTGTAGAAACTTTTCTTGTAATTCCCACTTAAGGTGGAAGGCTAGTAGTCTTGCATTTAAAAGAAAAGTTGTATTGTATATTTTGTTTATTAAGTTGTAATGTATTGTTGGAAAGAAAACTCTTTGCATTGTAAGAAAATGAGCTATGCTCAAAAAAAATGAAAGTTCATTGTTACTTGTAGAAGTTTGCATTGATTGTAAGAATGAAGGGAGTCAACTTGGAAGTTGTAAATCATTGAGAATGTATTCTTAGTAAATCTGAAATGTAATAATAGTTAATTGTGAGATTTCTAAGACATAAATACCCCAATGTTTTAGTTGTAATGGAAGAATGCACTAAATTATAGTGAGTTACCAAGTTGAATGATTACATTCTTGTTGTGGAAAGGAAAGCAATGATACTTAGAAATAGATTAAGTTTCATTTCGTTATTTGAACTTGAAAGGCAACTTTCATTGGAAAAATATTTGGCTTGTAGTTATTTTCTTATATACTAACAACTGCAATAGAAAATATTGGAGGTGAATTTAGTGATTAGAAGTCATGGAATGAATAAATGGTTTAACCTTTCAACTAGTGACTTTAGGCACATAAATTCAAGCTCAAGGTTCAAATATAAATTCACAGGCCTTGTAAAATTTATGGGCTTCAGAAAAATTATGAAAGCTTATGGTTCTGTTTTTAGAAGATTAATTAACCGTCAACTGTATGGCCAGAGCTATAGGTCTCTAGACCATAAATTGATGAGTGAAATCATATAGGTACATATCACCTTGGTAATAGGTGGAGGTTTGTGAAAAGGTTTCTCACCCATAAGTAGAGGTGATGGCAGTCATAGGACCACTGGCCAACCAGCTTTTTTAGGTGATGAAGGTTTCATCAAGAAATGGTATAAAATCTAAAATCCATTTATGGTCAATCATGCAACATTTAAAACTTGATAAATTAAAATATGAGCCTATGTTAACATATAAAGTGATTAGAAACCAAAAAAACTATAAGGAGAACTTCACTCATTTTTTGGGAGCATGTGTCATCCTTGAATGTGGGATTTAAATGTATTAAATTCATAGATTCAAGCATGGAGAATAGTGTTTTTCCCAAATCATAAGAACTCAAGAATGGAAAAAACTAAATAACTCTCCAGATTTAGAGTTGAAATTGCTCTACAATCAATGAATGGAAGACATTTTTAATAATATCTCGACTCCGTAACTAAACTAAGCTAAACTATGATCCAAATGAATATCTTCATGGCTTTCCCTTCCTTACCTTTCATGGATTCCATTCCTCTTAGACCTGCAAAAATTAAAGAAAAGAAAAGAGTTTACCAAATGATGTAGGTCTAACGGAAAGAAAGGGAATACAGGTAAGAAATAAGGATGGTAAGGTTTAGTTGAAACTCTAAGATTATCTAGTGGCCACAAAAAGATATATTTGATGTTCTTCCTCTACCCAGGGTTAAATAATCACACCTTACAAACTTGTCCCTCATTGCTAAGAATATATATTATGAAAAATATTAAAATAATTCATAGATCTTTGTTGTAACCATTTTAATGGCGAAGTTAATAATCACAGTGTATTAATTAAAAATGTGAACATAAAAGTAATGATTGGGTTAAATGATATCACATGGTAATCAATTTCATCACAAATTTAAGAGTAATTAAGACAACACTATACCTACAAGCTTTGATGTCCAATAAAGAGGTTACCACAGTCCAGAAGCACCACTAGGTTGAAAAGGGATTAAAACTTATATTAATCACTCTTAGCTACTCCACATTAAGCGGGCGGGCCTCACTTAGTAATTTCAAAGGGGTGACTAATTCGATACTTGACTCGTGGAAACCCATCAACATAAAATAAACTTCATTATTAATCTAGACATTACCATTTAATGTCAATATAGAAACTTGAACTGAAAAATGAACTAAGTCAAAGTGATAATTATAGGGTTGACCCACCCCCCCTTTTAATAAATTTTGAGAAAGTCATAATCATAAAAATACAGCAACTTAACAAATTACGAAGTCATTGAATGTGGTTTCTACAACATAAAATTATATCACCAGTTATGGATTGATTTTTGGCATACTAAGAAAAATATATATTGAATTAAGTGCGTATATTCGAACCTACTATATTCCAATTGAAATTTATATCTAGAAGGAACGAGGATTGCAGTGGATTTAATAATCTTGGATGTTTAAATTGAGCTGCAACATCAATTAATAATTAGAGTGGGGACTAATGATATGAGTATTGGACTTATGTTTTTGAAAATAGTAAGTTGATTTTTCTGAAGGGAGACATAAATTGAGGTTGTTCTAAAATGCATAGTCTAATTTTAATGGAATCTGAAAGTACACAACTCTTTTAATATGAGTAAATGGCTTTGGAGTTTATAACGATAATCTGTGTTATTAGTGGACCTGTAATGACCTTAAGACTCACATGGGATTCTGAGGACCAAAAAGGAATGATCGATAGATTTTTTAATAGTCAAACAAATATGTTTATAAATGCACACCTTTGTTAAGGATGCAAATGTCTCAAGCTAGTAAATTTTGAATCTTTACCATAATTTATGAGCATGAGACGTGAACTGATCCAATGTAACAATGGTACCACAATTGCAATTTCAATGAGAATAAATTTACTCTGTTGTTACCCAATGTTTTTCTCCTTTTCAAGCCGAGCAACAACACATATTCAACAGGGAGCTTAGAGGCAGATAGATTATAAATGTGTGTCGTTTTGTAGCCAGGGATGAGATCTAACTGACCCTTTGTTACTCAGATTTGTGGAGAGATGGATAACACCTTTAAGAAGGATTTGATCTTATCCTCACTACTTTAGGTCATGCCTCTTCGACTAGGGTGAGAGAACCCTTAGTGTAACCTCTGTTTGATGAAGGAGATGGATATATCCTTCTTTTGCACAAATTCTATGAAAAGAACCTTGGGAAAATATGGTCAATGCTCCATGATTTAACTCTTAAGAGTTGTCACTTCTAAAACAATGGAGATATTTTCAACACAAGGCTAAGGTTACTGAAGACATTAAGAAATCCTGATTGTTCTGCATATTTTTGCAAGTAGATTTTGTTCCTTTGTTGATACATAGGGAAAACAGGGTAGTTCAGGGTGGATCAATGGTTTTTAAATAATTTTGGTGGGAGATGAAGAAGGATAAATTGATTATACTAGATCTTTGGAGGGAATTCATAATAATGAACAACTTCACAACAGAAAGCTTCAGAACAGTTAAGACGTTCCTTCAACTAGAAGGTGTGCTTCAATGGAGGCCCAGATCAGCACGTTTTCACATAATCTTTGAGACTCCAACATGAAGGCTCTAATTGGAAGACTCAATTAAACACTAAAAATTCCTGATTAATCATGCCTAAGGTACACCTGAAGACTTACAAACAATCTTTATCAACAAATGATAGTGAATTGATTTTAAATTTTTTTATCTCATCCAAGATGAAGGCTCTTCTTGAAATGAAATTGCAAATACCATTAGACTGTCACAGGGATGAGATCCTATGTGATTTCACAAAAATTTCAGTGTAAGATTACAATAGGAATAAAAGAAACTATTTGCAGACATTCTGAAAATGAAAGAAGACACAAAATTTTCTAGAGATTAGACACAAATTAATTCCAAAATTGCTTAGATTCATCAGCAGGGGAAATTATTCCAGAGAATCTCAGTGCTTGTTCAATGGCTATACATCTGCAACCAAATTGACACGATTGAAAATCTAACACAGAAGAAAATAATAGGTAATCCTGGCTTTGGTCTCTCGGGAAGATGAACTTTCTCAAAAAATTTCTCAAAAATTCAAACTCCGACCATTTGCAAGAGTATTCTCATTGCATTTATACATTTTTCCCACTCAATTTTCCCCCCAAAAGAGAAGAATATTCGAGGGACCTTTTCTTATTACCAATTTGTTTCAGACAACAACATTTAACAAATTCAGATCCGAAATCTGCCAAGTAGACCAATTGTGAACTGATCACATTTTCTTGGGCCCTCGACTAATGAATAGGATGCCATGCCACAACTTTTCGAGAAATCCCTTTAATCATTCTGATTCTTTCATGTGAGAAATCCCCTTTTTAATCATTTTTCGGAGCCTCTGCATAGCTGGACTTGATAGGTCATCCCTTTTTGCTCTCGAGGCAATGCCTTTTTCACCTTTTGTGCCTGTACTTTCATCATTTCATCCTTTTTTCCTTTGCTAATTTCTGCCCTGCAAACTTCTGGATCTCTAGCATTTTACATTTTTGCACAAGCCTGTGAAAAAATCCACTTCAAAATAGTACCTCACGATTTACAAATTGAAGCTCCCAAATTGATTCAATTGAACTTTGTTGACCAAAATGACACAAAATTGCCAAAAAATGATGAAGAATGATGCAAAAAAAATGCATCTCCAAACATCCTGGAGCTTCAATGGTGGAAAAATCAAATGAAATGCACAACTACCCATTGATCTTGCCTTTAAAAAATTTACTTTGAGCTCTCCATGTGGAAAAATGTGATTCGAAATGGGCTTGGGAGCACTTTTTGACATTTTATAACTTTTGGAAAAAAGTAAGCATTTTGACATTTTTCTCTTCCCCTCCGTCCTTAGAAAATGGGATTGACATGTGTCCACAATGTGGGTCCCAGAGGAAACGCAGCTTGATTCTGGCTATTTTAAATCATTTTTAGGAAAAAAGGAAAATTTTCCAAAATTTTCCCCCGCACCTCTTCCCTTCTGGGTTTAGCTTCTGATGTGGGTTCCAAAAAGTAGACTGTGCACTTCAATTTTTCACTTTATACTTATTTTCCAAAAAGGTTAAAAATTCCAAAATTTTCCCCATGCAAGCCCGCACTTCCATTTTTTGTCTATTAAATGATAGCATTACTTTTCCTGTCAGGGCCACTGGTTGAAAATTACAATTTTATCCCTTTTTACAAAAGGAAAAAAACCTTAAATAACCCCAAAGCTCTGTTTATTCATCTCCCTGCCTGCTATGTGTCTTCAATGGTGTATTTTGAGATGGTCTCAAAAAGTAGAGACCCCAAACAAGCTGCGGGCTCAACACGTGTCGCATTCTGGTAGAGTTTGTTAAAAATTTGAAGGTTTAGTGGAAGGCGCCATATGTCTAAGGTTCGAGACAGTCTCCTTTGGCCATTGAAAAGTCTAAGCAAAAAGGCAGAGTGAGCGGAAGCCTCCAAGTGTCCTCCTGGTGCATCTTCAAAATAAAACTTAGGGGCCAGTCACCAAACATGTGCATGGTCCCTTCACGTGTCCCAATGTCCTTTAAGAAGTTTCTTGAAAATTCTAAGGGAAGTGGAAGGCCCTGATGGAAACTTCCACATGTCTCCCTATGGTGCAAATTTAAGATGGTGCCCAAGAGCAGAGACCCTCAAATCAGTGCGGGATCACCACATGTCCCAGGCCTTCAAAAAATTGCTTTGAAAATTTTAAGTACACAGTGGAGCCAGCAGAGGCCTCCACCTTTTCCCCCTATCGCAATTGTTCAGGTGGGACCCTAAGGCGGATCCACAAATGAGCGCCAGACCCACCACATGTCCATGGCCCACCAAAAAATTATACCTTCTTTACCAAAAAAAATTTGTCTAAGTCTAGGAAAAGTAGTGGAATCCTCCACGTGTCCCCCTGGCGCAACTCCAAGGCCAAACCAAAAGGTGAATTTTCAAATGAGTGTCTGTTCCTCCATGTGGACAAGTTTTGGGTTGAAGCGAGCCATAAAGTTTTTTAGAGTGCCCCACCGGAGTTGCATCCAACCAAAAAGGGCCACATTTCCACTGATGCAGAGATGTAAATTTGATGGGGAAAACTCACCTGTCAAACCATAAAAATGTAAGAAAACCACCATTTGAGCCCGGAGATGAATTTTTCTTCAAGGACATAGAATTTGGAAATGTTATAAGGTTCAAACATGATCCTCTGAGCTACATTCAATCTTGTTTCCTCAGGTATTTGGGACAAAAATGACAGGGACAACAATACGTGACTACGCAAAAAATAGAAGGAAAGGAACAACTCAAGTTTTATACCCAATTTATAGTCTCCTTTAGATGGACAGAGAAATGAAAAACAAATTCTCAGACCCTGAAGTGATCCTTGACCTAGAAAGGGACTGATCATAGGCAACCAAATGGAGGACAAGAGTCTTTCAAGCACCAACATGGGAAGATAGAAAACATGACAAAGGCCGCAAACTGAGCAATTTCAATCATAAATGGGGTGAGACTAATTTGAGCACCAATATCAGCTATCGACTCGGGGATGGGCACTCCCTGTGAGTGCCATAAGAACCAAATAACAAACTAAGTGCCAAAAATACACAACATTGGGCAACATAGAGTCAAAGAAAAAGCTTGTAGAGTAGAACAACCATAGCTATCCTCCAAAAAATGAATCGAGAAATCAGCAAAACTAGGTCACCAAGGACCAGAATGAACAAAAACACAAAAAGTAGATGAGAACAGAGAACTATACACTATACACATGGAGTATACCTTGATTCTAAGAAATCAACCAAGGAAATGCTTCAATTGCCTGATATTAATAGGCAATTCAATTAGTTCCCTGTCTAGGTATTTTACGAAGAAGGCATTTTCACCAATTCGTATATCAATTGAATAAGAGCCCATACACAATGCATCAAATTTACCATGCTTGCCCTTATCTTTATTCCTACTATCCCATAAAAGCACAAGATCCCCAATGTTGAAAGCTCTGGGTGTCACCTATTTTTCAAATAGCTTCTTCAACTTTTCTATAAACTTCACATGTCGATAATGTGATACCCTTCTCTCTTCAATCTAACTCAATAATCTGATTTATTCGAGCATCATTATAAACAAAATTCTCGGTATTCAATTTGTTGAACAAACTGAAATTAAGACAATTGAAAATGGAGGGGCAGACAAGAGCTTGAGTTCCATATACCAATTCAAACGAGATTTTTACTAGTAGCTCTTTTGACAGTGATTATGTCATCCCAAACAACAAACTTTAGTTTCTCACCCCACTTCCTTTTGTTCAGCTCCAAGGTTCTTCTAATGATTTTCAACAAATTTTTTATTACTAGACTTATCTTGTCCATTTCCTTAAGGATTGTAGTTACAAGCATATGTCAAATTGATCCTATACTCTTTTTCACATTTCCACCAAAGGCTTAGGCTCTGAAACTCATGGTATTATCAACAATCAATTTTAGTTGGCACTCCCAAATCTACATATGATTTGATTCAAGCATGAAGTCCATGATCATTTGGTGTGTTTCCTTCTCGGTGTGGATTGCTTCCACCCACTTCAGTGAAATAATTAATGGCTACAAGAATCCATTTATGGTCAACACTTCGAAGGATAAAAAATTTTCCCTATGAAATCCATTCTCCATTGTCTGAATGGGGCTTTAACTGACACATGCTGCAAAGGAAGGGAGCATGAAGCTTTCATTCTTCTAGAAAAAATGCTGGACAAATTTCACATTTCCTCACCAATAGAGTTGTATCCTTGAAGGGAGTTGGACACCCATAACCATCCCTCAATATTTTATGTGATGTATATCTCTTCTAGCAAAATTTCCCCCACAGACCCCCTCCATGGAGATGAAACAATTATTTTGGGGGCCTCATTTTTAGTAATACATCTCAAGAGAACTCCCTTAGAGGTTCTTCCAAGCTAACCCAAAATCAGTAATGTCATACTTTTTGAGAGGAAAACTTAAGATCTCTATTGTGAATTTTTACTCATATGTTTTAGGGAAGCATAGATGACTGAGATAAAATATTATAGCTTTGTACCATTCAAAACTTACAAAAATTTCAAGGAAATCCACCCCTTTCTCCTTCTGCTTTATTCACCTCAATAGTTTGCAGGTTACTCTCAGCCATAAGCTTAGCTAGGACCAAACCTCTTACTAATTTCATGGTTTGGATATCCATGTTATACTCATGTAACTTGTTCACCCCATCTACATATTTTGCTTGAGACCCTCCATCTCTAATAAGATCTCTTTCACAATGGTATGGGGAACATAAGCATACAACTTTAGAACTCATGATGTAGGGTCTAACAACCTTTGTTGCTTTCAACCAAGGCAAATGCTTACTTCTCCATGATGGTGCATTTTAACTCAAATCCCTACAACACCTTATTGAAAAACGAAATTGGTATCTCAGCCCCCTTCATCATCCTTCTGTAATAAAAAAGATGTAAACGGTGTGTTTCTGAAGCAAAAGAAAACACTTGAAAAGGATTCTTGTACTTTGGAGCTGCCAAAAAAAAGTGCATTCTTTAGTACTTCTTTGATCCCATCAAAAGCTTGAATGGATGCTTCTTCCCACTCGATAATATGGTCTTTCTTTAACATGAAAGTGATGGGGAGAGTCAAATCAACAAAGTTCGACACAAATCTTATAATGAAATTGATTTTCCCAAAGAAGGATTGGATTCCCTTCTTGGTTCTTAGAATTGGAACCTTACTGATAGCCTCTACCCTTTCAGGATCAATCATGACACCATCCTCTGATATAATGCGACTAAACAACTTGGCCTTTTACACTCCAAAGTGGCACTTCTTGGGATTTAATGATATGCCAAATTCTCTGCATCTAATTAAAATCTTTTCCAAGTGCTATAAGTGATCATTTATCTTCCTAGAAAACATAGCTACATCATCTTGATAAACAAAAATGAAATCATTAATGTAATCAACAAAATCCACATCCATTTCCCTTTAAAATGTTACTCTAGCATTCATTAAACCAAAAGGCATTCTAGCATAGACATATGTTCCCCTAAGGAGTGGCAAAGTTAGTCTATAATTCTTTTTTATTCCTTTAAAACAACCTGATTATAGCCAAAGAAACCATCCAATGTAGAAATCAACTCATATCTAGACACTAACTGTAGCATATTTTCCATGTTTGGCAGAGAATAATTATATTCCATCGATTCTCTGTTTAGATTTTTGAAATCCATGCATATCCTAATATAACCATTCTTTTTTCTAACTGGCACTAAAGTTTGCAATCCAAGAAGAATACCTTGTTGGCTGAATAATCCCTCCAGCCCTTAGCTTATTCAATTCTTCTTACATCTTCATGGAGAGGATTAGATTAGTCGTCCTATGCTTTTTTCTATGAATGGTTTTACATTTTTTTGGAGAGGAATTTTCATGTTGAAAACAAATCCTCTCTGTATTCTTTTAGCACATAATAAGACCAAGTCAAATAGTCCTGATATTTCTTCAAAAATTGGACATAGGACTATTTGTATTCCTTACTTAGATTGCTTCCCAACTATATCTTATTTGGCTTCTCCTTTGTTCCAAGGCCATGCTCTTCAACATCCCTTGAGGTTGTTATATGTCTATTAATAATGCAATCAAGCATTATCAAAGTTTGATTCAAGAGTAACCAACCCTCTAGGAATGGTATTAGCTTTCAATAGGATGATGTCTTTGCTAGAAAAAAGTTTCTTTTCCTTCTGCTACAACACACCATTGGCTACCAATGAATACATTAATCATCAAACTCCCATTTGTGCTGTAGAAACCATTTCACCTAGGCATCATCATCAAATACTTGCCAATTTTTTTACATTGTCAGGGACAGATGGCCTTGTTAGTGCTTCAACGTTATATTCACAATTAGGGGGACATTGAACAAACATCAAACCGATATCCCAAGACTGTAAGCTAGTCTACAATATCATTGAACTTTCTATCATGATGCACAATATTAAATGAGTCAAACATTTCAATCAAATCTCAAACTGCATGCTTGTATTGTTTCATTCCCTGCTTTTTAGTAGCATATATTTTTCTAATTTGTTTGAAAATTAGTTCTAAGTGTCCTTTGCCAATGATATCTTTAATATAATACTTCCAAGAAATTCTCAAACCTGAATAACAATGCTTCATACTCAGCAATGTTATTAGTGCATTCAAATTTAAGTTTGAAAGAGAAAAACAAACTCTTCCAAGCTTGGAGGAGATCATAACTATACCAACACCATTTCTAAATTTGGAATAAGCCCCATCAAATAAAAAGGTCCAAGGTAGACCCTACCTTTTCACAGATACTTACATTGATCCATCTTTTTCTATTTTCCATCAACGAACTCAACAAAATTATCAACATCCACATCAGCATACAACACTTCTTAAGAGGCATTGTTGGGATATTCAATGAGGTGAAAAATCTTCTTTTCTCCATAAAAATTTACAAGGTTTGCCTTCAATTGGAGTGGTGGGCAAAAGAAATATCCATCTAAATACTTCCACCAACACTTGCAGCCCACTTTCTTAACAATAACATGTCCCACTTGGATGGGCAATCAACAATGGCAACATCTCGTTTCGAGTTCTTACCCGGATAGGATGCAAGTTGTACCACCAAACCTTTCACACATCTAATAATGAACACCTCTCTAGATTCCATGGAAGCGCATCTTCCATATGCTACTGTCACTTATGATATCTAACTCATAGATGATCATCAAGATGCATGACATTGCATGATACTTCGAAAATCAAACATACAATTGTGTAGTTGTTTATCCTTAATTATCAAAGTTGTAAAAAATGGATCAAAATTTAATTGGGATTCAACCAAGAGATGTCCCCAAGTAAAACTCAAGTGCTTCTCCAAACTCTTCCAATGTTGGTGGTGATTTAGGGTCTGTAATGGTTGGAGAAGGATTTTCTACAATGTTTACATTTCTTCATGGGGTACTCTTTTCTTCTTTCAATCCCGAGTACTCAAATGCTCTCTTCTTGTGCTCAGGAATCCTAAGCAACTCAACAATTGGAACACTAAATTTTATTTGACTCAAAACTTGGGCAATGTCATATGGAACATTCTTTGTCAAGCTAGAATTGGAAGGGAGATTAGCAAACTCATCAAATGGCATGGGATTCTTGACAATTTGGGCATGAGAAGAAGTATGAATCTTGTTTGGGATAGTAAGGACTTTGGATGGTGTATCTTTCTTAGGAGCCTCTTTAGGAATACTAGTAATTAATGGAGTTTTAGGTTTGGATTGAGGCCCTACTCCTTTGACAACTCTACTCCTAGCATTATAATCCTTTTCTTGAGCAACATCAATGTTCATCAATAACTGCCTATCTTCCTCTGAAGGGATTCTTCCATCATGCATCTTTATCATTAAATATCTTAAATACTCAAATTCATTATTAGGTATTTCAAAATCTTGCACTACATCTACTTCAAAAGTATGAGAAGGAGGAAGAAGTGGTACTCAGTGAATGTAATCCCAAAACATTGCAGCAGTTCGAGCACTTATCACTTTGGTTGAAGTTACTCCTTGTTGCGAGCTTGAAGAGCAACCCATCATGCAAACATCATCATTAGTACCACATCATTATCAACTTCTTGTTGTTGTTGATTTACTTCACATGGAGGATGGGGTAGAAAGCATTTATCACACCAATCAATCTCATCGGCCTCATCAACAACAACAACCAAGACAGTCAGAGGATCAGGCAACATTCTACTTTCACGTGCTTTGGGATGTCTATTTGTAGATCCCATGGGTGCATTAGGTGTGAAGATTGAAGGAAATACACACAGCACTTGGAGCATACAAGAAGTGTTTTACCAAGTTCTTGATTTTGAACTGAGAATCCCCAAAAATAGTGTTATTTATTTTGGTACCCAAATTTAACCTCCCTCAAAGACCAAGCAGAATCATGGATTGGACAGGACACTCAGAGGCAGATAGAAAATCATGTATGTTTTTTGTAGCCGGGGAAGCAATCTGTTTGACTTGTTGGCACTCAGGATTTGAAGGGAGTGGGTAGCACATTGAAAAGGATGTGATCTAATCCTAACTATTTTAGGTTTTTCCTTTCAACCAAGGTAATAGAACCTATTTTGTAACCTTTGTTATATGAAAGGAGATACATGTACCTTTCTTTTGCATGAATTTTATAGAGAAGACCTTGGGGAAAATATGATCAACACACAAGATCTGACTCTCACAAGTTGTCACTTCCAGATCATGGAGATACTTTCACACCAAGGAAAAGGTTACTAAAGACATTTGAGACCTTGATTGCATCTGCATGTTTTGGTCTCAAAGATTATGTATTTGTGTAAACACATGACAAACATGGGCAGTATAGGTAGGATTGGTTGTTGTTAAATGAATTTGTGGTGGGAGGTGGGGAAGGGTGAAACTAGATTCACCAGATCCTTAAGGAACCTTAAAAAATGGAAAGTCAAACTAATAAAATGCCACAAAATAGCTAAAATGTCTCTTTAACCAGAATATGTGCTTCAATGGAGGCCCATATTAGCACTCTTTCATACAATCTTTGAGATTCTATGATGAAATCTTGAGTCAGAAAACCCAACAAAGTGTCAAGATTTCAGTTAAATCACACCTAAGGTACACCCGAAGGCTTACAGACAATATTTGTCAATAGATGAGAGAAAAGTGATTTTAAATTGTTTATTCCAATCCCAAATGAAAGATCTTCTAAAAAATGGAATTGTAGATGCCATTGAGATGTCACAAGGATTGAGGCATGTGTGATTGAGTCATATTTTAATACAAGAGTGCAATAGAAACAAGAAAAACAACTTGCAGACATTCATAAATAAGACCAACACATTTTTCTCAAGATAACACAAAAATAACTCGAATTTGGTTAAGTCTATTAGCAGGGGAATTTTTCACAAAACAATCTCAGAGCTTGTCAATGGTTGTACACTTGCAAACACCTTGACACAATAAAACTTAATACAAAAAGAGATAACCCAACTTCTCAAATAAACTCTCAAAAGACATGCTTAGTCAAATTTTCCTCTTGGGAATTTTCTTCAACCTCTACCACTCTGACCTCCAACTTCCAACCATTTGCATGAAAAATTTATGCCATTTATAACCTTTACAACATAGCCCCTTTCTCCCCAAAAGACAAAAACGTTTAATGCACCAATGCTTGCCATGATTCTTTTGTGATTCTCATAATCAAATCTACAAGAAGTCTTCAGGTGTTCGAGGGGGGAGATCTCATCGAATATCACCTGCATTCAACTCTTTGCTCTAGTAGATCACTCTTCCTTCAATTTTCCAACCACTTCCACCCATAATTTGTCAAATCTGGCTCCTTGCATGCTTGGGAGAAGAAAAATGAAAAATCCGATCGAGCACAAAATTCAGACCATTTTAATGGCGAAAGGCGTCTTCCAGATCTTCCCACCAAACTTTAGATTTCAACATTAACTTTCTTCTCTGCTTGGTGTGTAGAAAGACCAAGAAATCATGGAGACTCACACTTCCAAACATGTTTCAAAGAAATGAGGGAAAAATCATATTTAGACTCATAGCTTCTATTGATCTTTACTTTGAATTTGGGTCTTCCACATGGTAGATTCAAACTTTAAAACAGACCCAGGGGCTCCCTTTGAATTTTTACAAGTTTTTGGAAAAATTGAAAAAAATTCCATTTTTCTCCACAACTTTTCCCTCAGGATACGATCCTGACACATGTCCAAATGTGATTGGAGTGGAACTATGGCCAAATTCTTCCATTTTACTCTCTTTTTGGAAAGGGGAAAATTTTCCAAATTTTCCCTGCAAATCTGCCCTCGGGAAATGAGCATGACACATGTCCAAATGTGGTTCGAGTGGACCCGCACTTCTATTTTTACTTTTGAATATTTTCTTCCAAAGGAATTTTTTCCAAATTTCCCCCAAGAGCCCGCACCTCCACCGTTGACTGGGGTAAAACATTTAATTTTCCCTCATTGGGCTTGCGGGCCATTTTGAGATTTTAATCCTTAAGGGGCAAAAAATTGAAGTTGCCTTCAATCATCCGCCTCCCTGCCTCTTCGACTTTTCAAACTGCCATGTGTCATTCTCTGAGGCAGTCTCCTTTTGGTCTTTGAAAAGTGTAAGTAAAATGCAAAGCAAGTAGAGGCCTCCACGTGTTAGCCTAGCAATTGTTTTTTAAAATGAGACTCAAGGGCCAGTCCCCAAACATGTGCAGTTCCTCCATGTGTCTCCATGGTGTAACGTCAAGATGATGCCTAAAGCAGAGACCCTGAATGAGCACGAGCTCACCACATGTCCCATTCTACCAAACTATTCCAACTGCATAAAAAATTGTCTGAGTCTGGGCCAAGCAGTGGAAGCCTCCACGTGTCCTCTCAGTGCTACTCCAAGGAAAAACCCAAAAGCAGATCTTCAAATGAGTGTCGTGCCTCCACGTGGACACATTTTGAGTTAATGCTTTCAATGAATTTTTCTAAGTACCCAGTTGAGCCGCATCCAACCAAAAGGTTCCACTTCCCCTGCTGATGCTAGGATGTAAATTTGACCGGGAGAAATGCCCGTCAAACCGTAAAATACAGGAAAAACGACCATTTGAGCTTGGGAATGATATTTTCTTCAAGGAAATTTTTTTAAAAAATGTTACAAGGCTCAAATACGTTCTTCAAGGACACATCCATTCATTTTTCTTCAAGTATTTGGGATAGAAATGTCAAGGACAACAAATCCTGACTGTGGGAAATAGAGAGAATAATAAAATGTAGTTTTTTGAAGGAACAGAGCATGAGAGACTCAAAATATAGACCTTTAAGTGATTTACAACCCACGAACAGATTAAAAATGGCCACAAAGATTAACCAGGTACAAATACGAGGAGAAGAAAAGTGACAGAGACCGGAAATTGATATATTTTTAAAGGAAAATTGGGGCAGGATCATTTTGAGCACCAACATAGGATTCAAATTGGGGATGGGCACTTCTCATGAGTGCCATAAGAACAACAGTAGACCAAGTGCCAAAAATATCCATTAGGTAACAGAGTGATCTTGTAGAGCAGAGAAACAGAGCTATCTTAAAAAACAGGCAGAGAAACAACCAAAAATAGGTCACTGAGGACTAGAATGAGCAAAAACAAAAAAGGATAGGAAACAAAGCAAAAAACTATACAGTGTACACAATATTTATGCCTTGATTTAAGGGAATCAATGCAAGAAATGCTTCAAATTCCTGCGATTGATAGGAAACTCGAGAATTTCACCATCTAAGTCCTTGAGGAAGAATGTATACTCCCTAATTCTGATGTCACTAGAGTAAGGACCCATCCATAATGAGTCAAACTTTTTATGCTTGCCCTTACCCTCATGTCTATTATCCAATAGTAGCACAATATATCCAACATTGAAAGCTCTGGGAGTGACCTTCTTATCAAATAAATTCTTCAGTTTATCTCTAAATTTTACATACCTCTGATGGGATACACTCTTCTCTTCATCAAGCTCAACAATCAGGTTAATGCGAGCATCATAAGGTCCTACCTCTTGATCTTCTAGCTATTGCATAAACTGATGTGAAGAAAGTTGCATATGAATAGGTAGTAAGGCCTGAGTTCCATACACCAACTCAAATGGAATCTTTCCAGTGACCCTCTTGATAGTGATCTTATCTACCTAGAAAACAAACTTTAATTGTTCATGACACCTCCTCTTGTTCTACTCCAATGTTCTTCTGATGATCTTCATAAAATTTTTATTACTGGACTTAGCTTGTCCATTTTCTTTAGGATTGTAATTGGACGCATATGTCAAGTTGATCCCATACTCTTTTTACATTTCCACAAAAGGTTTAACTCTTAAGCTCATGGCATTGTCAGCTATAATCTCGACTGGTACCCCAAACCTGTAGATGATGTTGTTTAACACAAAATCCATGACAACTTGGTGTGTTTCCTTCTTGGTGGGGATTTCCTCCACCCATTTAGTAAAATAATCAGTTGCTACAAGAATCCATTTGTGGCCAGCACTTGAAGGGTCTGAAATCTCACCAATGAAATCCATTCCCCATTTCTTGAATGGAGCTTTAGTTGATACAGGCTACAGAGGAAGGGGAAGCTTTCAGTCTTCCAGAGAAGCATTGGAATCTTTCACATCTTCTAACCAACAAGGTTGTATCCTTGAAAATAGTTGGCCACCAATAACCAGCCCTCAGGATCTTATGTGTTGTGACTCTTGCAGCAAAGTGCCCCCCACAAACTCCTCCATGGAGATCAACAATTATCTTGGGGGCTTCTTCTTCAGTAATGCACCTTAAGAGGACTCCCTCTGGGTTCTTCCAAGCTAACCCATAATCAGTGATGACATATTTTTAGGAAGCCAACTTAAGGGATCTCTTCTGGTTCTTACTTAAGTGCTCACGGCACCTTAAGATGTCTGAGATAAAAGATTACATCTTTATACCACTCAGAATTCATCAACCTTTCAAATACACCTACCCTTTCTTCTTCTACCTCATTTACCTCAATAGTTTGCAAGTTACTCTCTTAGCCATAAGCTTAGCCAAGCCCAAACCTCTCACCAACTTCGTGGATTGGATGTCCATATCATATTCTTGCAACTTGTTCACCCATCTACATCTTTTTCTTGAGACTTCCATCTCTGACAAGATGTCCTTCACCATTGTGTGGGGAACATAAGCAACAACCTTTAGAACTTAGAATGTAAGGTCTAAAAACCTTTGTTTCTTTTACTAGGGAAAATGCCTAGTTTTCCATGATGGTATACTTTAGCTCTAGCCCCCTACAATGCCTTACTGAAAAAGGCAATTGGCCTCTCAGCCCCTTCATCATCCTTATCTGTAGCAGGACAAAAGCAATAGTGTTCTCTGAAGTAAAAGAGAATAGTTGAAAGGGCTTCTTATAATCTGGAGCTGCCAGTATAGGTGCATGCTTAAGTTCCTCTTTAATCCCATTGAAATCTTGGATGGAAGCCTCCTCCCATTTGATGACCTGGTCTTTCTTCAGCATGGAAGTGATTGGAATGGTCAGTTCAACAAAGTTTGATATGAATCTTCTAATGAAGTTTATCTGCCCAAAGAAGGACTTGAATTCCTTTCTTAGTCTTTGGGATTGGGACCTTGCTGATGGCCTCTACTCTTTCTGGATCAATCATCACTCCTTCATGTGACACTATGTGACCAAGAAACTTTTCCTTCTGCACTCCAAAATGGAATTTCTTTGGATTAAGTGAGATTCCATATTCTCTACATCTTATCAGCATCTTCTCCAAGTGCAGCAGGTGGTCACTTCTCTTTCTAGAAAATATAGTTACATCATCTTGATAGACTGCAATAAACTCATTGATGTAACCAACAAAAGATTAACATCCATTTCTCTTTGAAAGGTAGCTCCAACATTCATCAGACCAAAGGGCATCCTGACATAAACATAGGTCCCCCAAGGAGTAGTGAAGGCTATCTTGATCCTTTTTTTATTCCTTCACCACAACTTGGTTGTAACCAGAGAAACCATCCAAGGTGGAGAGAAACTCAGAACTAGTCACTAACTACAGCATTTTCTCCATATTTGGTAAAGGATAATTATCCTTCATTGATGCTCTGTTTAGATTCATGAAATCCACACACAACTGATGTCACCATTCTTCTTTCTGACTGGTACTAGGTTTGCAACCCAAGAAGAATATCTTGTGGGCTGGATAATCCCTCCATCTCTTAGCTTCTTCAGTTCTTATTTCATTTTGAGGGATAAGAGTGGATTGATGGGCCTTTTTTTTGCCTAAATGGATTTGCATTAGACACCAAGGGGATCTCATGTTGAAACAGGTCCTCTTTGTATGCCTTTAGTTCAGAATAGATTCCAAGCCATGCAATCCTGATATCTTCTTCAACAACTAGATGTATGATTTCTTTTCCTCCTTGCTGAGATTACTGCCTAACAAAAATTTTCCTTGGCTTCTCCTCTGTACCAAGATCATGCTCCTTAATATCCCTCGAGGCTGCCATGCATCTATTAACAATGCGATCAACATTATCAAAATTGGATTCAAGAGCAACCAACCCTCTAGGAATGGTATTAGTCTTTAGCTAAATGATACCCTTGCCAAACAAGGTTTCTTGTCCTTCTGTTGTATAAACCATTGGCTCCTAATCAATACTTTGATCATAAAATTCTCCCTTGTTTTGTAGGAATCTTATCGATCTGAGCATCATCATCAAAAACCTGCTAGTGCTTAATGTTTTCAGGGACAAAAGGTCTAGTCAATACCTCAACCTCATATTCACAATATGGGGACATTGTATAATTGTCAAACCAAGACCCAACACTGTAAGCTTGTCTACCAAGTCATTGAACTTCCTATCATGATGCACTATGTTAAATGAATCAAACATCTCAATGAAGTCCCAAACTACATACTTATACTGTTTCATTCATTGATTCTTTGTGGCATACAACTTTCTGACTTGTTTCACAATTAATTTTGAGTCTCCTTTGGCAATGATTTCCTTGACACCATATTTCCAAGAAATTCTTAAACCCAAAAAAAATACCTCATACTCAACAATGTTGTTGGTGCATTCAAAGTTGAGTTTGAAGGAAAAAACAATTTTTTCCTAACTAGGAGAAAGTAGAACAATACCAGCACCATTCCCAAATTTGGAGTAAGCTCCATCAAACAACAGAGTTCGAAGGAGATCCCATTTGTTTCAAGGCATTTTCATTCTTCAATCTTGTGCTCCTTCCCATCAGCAAATCCCACAAAGTTATCTGCATCAACATTTGTGTATAATACCTCATAGGATGCATTGTTGGGATCCTCAATAAGATGAAAAATTTTCTTTTCCCCATACAACCTAACAAGGATTCCCTCAATTGGAATGGTAGCATAAGACATATCCATTTGAACACTCCCACCAACACTTGCAGCCCATTTTCTTGATAGTAGCATGCCCCACTTGGCTGGGTAGTCAATAATGACAACATCAAGTTTTAAGTTTTTACCTGGGTAAGCTACAAGTTACACCACTCAAACCCTTCACACATCCCACTACTGGAACTTCTCTGGAGTCCATGGTAGTGCACTTCCCATATGTTATTGTCACTTTGATGTTTAGCTCATTCATGACCTCCAAAGGCATGACATTGCATGATGCCCCTGAGTCAAACATGTAGTTGTGTAGCAGTCTGTCCTTAATGATCAAAGTGGTGAAGAATGGATCCACATTCATCTGAGATTCTACCAAGGATGTTCCCAAATAGACCTCAGGTGGTTAATCCAGCTCTTCTGATGCTGGTGGTGCTTCTGGTTCTTCAATGACTAGTGGGCATCTCCACAATGTTTATGTTTCTGCCTAGGGTAGTATTCTCTTCTTTCAACCCCAAGTATTCAAATGCTCTCTTTTTGTGCTCAAGAATCCTAAGCAACTCAAAAATTGGAACAGAGACTTTGATTTGACTCAATACTTGGGAAATATCATATGGGGCATTCTTTGGCAAGGTAGTATTGGAAGGAAAGCTAACACACTCATTAGGTGGTACAGGATTTTTGACAACTTGGGCATGAGGAGGGGTATGATTTTTGTTTGGAACTGTAGGGATTTTGGCAGATGCCTCTTTTCTATCTTTCCTAGGAGCCTCTTTAGGAATGTTTGAAAGTAAGGGATCTTTAGGCTTGGCTTGAGGCCCTGCCCCTTTGACAACCTTACTTCTTGTGTTATATTCCTTCTCTTGAGCCAACAACAACATTCATCAATAACTGTCTATCTTCCTCAGATGGGATTCCTCCATCATACTTCTTTGATCATTAAAGCCCTTAAATATTCAAATTCATTATTGGGAAATTCAAAATCTTGTACATTATCTACTTCTAAAGTATGAGAGAGAGGAAGAATAAGTACCCTATGAATGTAGTCCCAAAAGGTGGCAGCAGTCCTGGGAACTTATCACCTCAGTTGAGTTTACCCCTTGTTGTGAGTTAGTGGAGCAACCCATCATGTAGACATCATCATCATTATCATCAGGTTCTTCTTCTTCTTGATGATCTTCTTCACAAGGAGCATGAGGCATGAAACATTCGTCACACCAATCAATGACATCTGTCTCCTCCACCACAACAACTCTAGCAGCCAAAGGATCAGGTACCATTCTGTTATCCCTGGCTTGGGACTGTCTATTTCCAGATCCAACAGGTCCCTTGCCTCTATCATCATATATTTGGTGATTTGTGAACCTATCTTGGCCTTGCTGCTTGTGTTGACCTTGTGAGCTCTACCCAATTCCCTTCTCAGCTCAGGCTAGCTTGTAGGAAATTTCTTTGACAACCCTTGCCAAAGTCTTCACAACTTCTTCCAAATTAGCAGCCTTACTTATTTGAGGTTTCTCTTGGTTAACCAGCTTTACACCCTCCCTTTTGGAGGATTTCCAATTTCCTTGATATTGTTCTCTATTTGCAAATCCATGGTGAAAGCCTGCCTCAAATTTGTGGGGTTTTTATCTCTTAAATAATATGCATCCTTTTTATCAAATGCATCAGTATATTTGATCAAACATGACTCATCACAAGGCCTTATTCTAACAGGAAATATTCTCAAGGTCTTATTAAACCTTGTGTTGAAATCATGTACTGACTCATTAGGGTTCTTCTTGATGTTTTCAAATTTCTATCAAAAGAAATGTAGGGTCAGTTCTATCACCATACTGCAATCTGAATGCATTACTCATCTCATTCCAAGAATCAATAGAGTTATCTGGCAAATGCTTTATACCAGTCCCTAGCATCCTCTTCCAAGGTATGGATAAATATCTTGATATATACATCTTCATGTTCAATCTCAAAATCTTCCATCATATTGATAAAAAGCTTTAGATGTTGATCACCAGTAATAGCATTATTTCCTTAGAACTTTGGCATTCTATTCCTTACATCTTGAGGCACTGCATTTGGGTAACTAAGCCATTCCCACAAAATTTATAGGTCCAAAGGTGTTTACAACAAAATGGGGTCTAGGTGGAGGCTGGGCCATGTTTATTTGAGGAGGTGACCCTGGAGGGGTGAAAAATTGATGAGGGGATGAAGGTTCTTGGAACAAAGGAGTATAATTTTCAAAATGGAAATCTCCCAAAGGCCTTGTGTCTTGGAAAACCCTATTAACTTCAGAAAAGATAGGTGCAGAGTGTGAAGCAAACCTTTCAAAATCAAATGAAGGCCCCTCTCTACCTGGAGAGTTCAATTCCACAAAGAGGCTACCTGATTCAGAGTCACTTGAATGGCAGTATTCAATGATAGGCCGATCACTTTCATTAATGGAGATCCCTCTTCTTGTCTGTTGACCTCCAACAGCTCTCCAGGATTTTCTTCCTTCTGATTTTGCTTTTCCTAGCTCTGGAAACAATGTCCTAGAAGGATCTCTAGCAAAGAAAGATCTTCTTCCTTCCATCTTTGCAAATATTAGTAACAAATCTAACTTTGAAAAAAGTTTTAAGACATTGGTACTTATTAAGAATCAATATCAACAGGGAGTCACCACTAAGGATTTCCACCTTAGTTGTGTAAATGCACTAAATATGATCTGTCAAATGTATTGTCAATGCTATAAACAATGGAAATGGAAAGATTCTGACCTTTCCTTTACCAAGATTTATCAATGCCAATGCACTAATGTGAAAATTGAAGTAAATGCTAGCACTTGTAGAGCACTAGAAGTGTTACATACAACAGGGTTTGAAACTTGAAACTCCAATCACAGTGTCCAACATAAAACGGAGCCATTGATGTTCGTGTTGTTGAAAATAGATCACTTGCACTAGTAGAGCATACAACCAACAAATTATTTCTAGTTTTATAACGGCGCCAGGGTGTCTTGATTTAAATGAACTGGCAGTGAATCAACAAATCCAGAAATGCAAATTAGTTCTCAGACAACCTTCATTAAACATTCCATGGAAACGGTGACGCAATTTATGTTGGTACCCAAATTTAACCTCCTTCAAAGACCGAGCAACATCATGGATTTAGATAGGACACTTAGAGGTAGATAGACAATCATGTATGTCATTTTGTAGCCAGGGAAGCAATCTATTTGACTTGTTGGCACTCAGGCTTTGAAAAGAGTGGGTAGCACATTGAAAAGGATGTGATCTGACTCCTAACTATTTTAGGTTATGCCTTTTCAACCAAGGTAAGAGAACCTATGTTGTAACCTCTGTTCTATGAAAAGAGATACAAGTACATTTCTTTTACATAAATTTTACAGAGAAGACCTTGGGGAAAATATGATCAACACACAAGATCTTACTCTCACAAGTTTTCACTTCCAGATCATGGAGATACTTTCACACCAAGGAAAAGGTTACTAAAGACATTTGAGACCCTGATTGCATCTGCATGTTTTGGTCTCAAAGATTATGCATTTGTGTAAACACATGACAAATAGGGGCAGTATAGGTAGGATTGGTTGTTGTTAAATGAATTTGTGGTAGGAGGTGGGGGGTAGGGTGAAACTAGATTCACCAGATCCTTAAGGAACCTTAAAAAATGGAAAGTCAAACCAACGGAATGCCACATAATAGCTAAAATGTCTCTTTAACAAGAATATTTTCTTCGATGGAGGCCCAGATTAACACTCTTTCATATAATCTTTGAGATTCTATCATGAAATCTTGAATCAGAAAACCCAACAAAGCATCAAGATTTGAGTCAAATCACGCCTAAGGTACACCCAAAGGCTTACATACAATGTCTATCAACATATGAGAGAAAAGTGATTTTAAATAATTTATTCCAATCCCAAATGAAAGCTCTTCTAAGAAATGGAATTGTAGATGCCACTAAGTTGTCACAAGGATTTATTCCTATGTGATTGAATCATATTTGAATACAAGATTGCAACAGAAACAAGAAAAACTACTTGCAGACATTTAGAAATAAGAGCAACACATTTTTCTCAAGATAACATACAAATAAATTGAATTTGATTAAGTCTATTGGTAGGGAAATTTTCACAGAACAATCTCAGAGCTCGTCAATGGTTGTACACTTGCAACCACCTTGACACAATAAAATTAATACAAAAATAGATAACCTAGATTCTTAAATGGACTCTCAAAAGACATGCTTAGTCAAATTTTCCTCTTGGGAATTTTCTTCGACCTCTACCACTCTGACCTCCAACTTCCAACCATTTGCACAAAAAATGTGTGCCATTTATAACCTTTACAACAAAGCCCCTTTCTCCCCAAAAGAAAAAAAACATTTAATGCACCAGTGCTCGCCATGATTCTTTTGTGATTCTCAGAATGAAATCTATAAGAAGTCTCTAGGTTCTTAAGGGGGAAGATCTCATTGAATATCTCCCACATTCAAATCTTTTCTTTGGTAGATCAATATTTCTTCAATTTTCCAACCAATTCCACCCCTAATCTATCAAATCTAGCTCCTTGCGTGCTTGGGAGAATAAAAATGGAAAATTTGATCGGGCACGAAAGTCAGACTATTTTAATGGAAAAAGGCATCTTCCAGATCTTCCCACCAAACTTTAGATATCAACATTAACTTCCTTCTCTACTTGGCATGTAGAAAAGACCAAGAAATCATGGAGACTCGCACTTCCAGACGTGTTTTAGAGAAATGGCAGAAAAATAAGATTTAGACTCACAGCTGCCGTTGATCTTTACTTTGAATTTGGGTTGTCCACTTAGCAAATTCAAACTTTAAAATAGACCCGGAGGCTCCCTTTGAATTTTTACAACTTTTTGGAAAAATGGAATTTTTTTTCATTTTTCTCTATACCTCTGCCCTCGGTATAGGATCCTGACACATGTGCAAATGCGATTGGAGTGGAACCGCAGCCAATTTCTACCATTTTACTCTCTTTTTGGAAAAGGGAAAATTTTCTAAATTTTCCCCGCAGCTCCGCCCTAAGGAAACTAGCCTGACACGTGTCTAAATGTGGTTCAAGCGGACTCGTGCTTCTATTTTTACTTTTGACTCTTTTCTTCTAAAGGATTTTTTTCCAAATTTTCCCCAAGAGCCCGCACCTCCACTATTGACCGGGGTAAAACATTGACTATTTCCCTCATCGGGCTTGCGGGCCATTTTGAGATTTTAATCCTTAAGGGGAAAAAAATCCAAGTCGCCTCCAATGGTCCCCCTCCCTACCTCTTTGAATTTTAAAACTACCACGTGTCATGCTCCAAGGCAGTCTCCTTTTGGCGATTGAAAATTCTAAGTAAAATGCAAAGCAAGCGGAGGCCTCCATGTGTCATCCTGGCACTTTTTTTAAAAAATGAGACTCAAGGGCTGGTCCCCGAACATGCAAGGTTCCTCCACGTGTCTCCATGGCGTAACGTCAAGATGGTGCCTAAAGTGGAGACCCTGAATGAGCATAAGCTTGCCATGTGTCCTGTTTCGCCACTGCTCCAACTGCATAATTTTTTTTCTAAGTATGGGCTAAGCAGCGGAAGCCTCCACATGTCCTCCCAACACTACTCGAAGGAAAAACCCAAAAGGAGATCTTCAAATGAGCATCGTGCCTCCATGTGGACACGTTTTGAGTTAAGGCTTTCAATAAATTTTTCTAAGTACCCAGCTGAGCCACGTCTAACCAAAAGGTGCCACGTCCCCTGCCAATGCTAGGATGCAAATTTGATAGGGAGAAATGCCTGTCAAACCATAAAATATAGAATAATGACCATTTAAGCTTGGGAATGAGATTTTCTTCAAGAACATAAAGTTTAAAAATGTTACAAGGCTCAAATACATTCTTCAAGAACACATCCATTCATTTTTCTTCAAGTATCTAGGATAGAAACGTCAAGGACAACAAATCCTGACTGTTGGAAAGAGAGAGAACAAGACAACACTAGTTTTTGAAGGAATAGAGCACAAGAGACTCAAAATATAGAATTTTAAGTGATTTACAACCCATGAACAGATTAAAAATGGCCACAAAGATTAACCAGGCACAAATACGGGGGAGAAGGAAAGTGACAGAGACCAGAAATCGATAGATTTTCAAAGGCAAACTGGGGCGGGATCATTTTGAGAACCACCAGGATATACATTTGCAACCAACTTGACATGACAGAAAATCTAACACAAAAGAAAATAACAGGCAATCTTGGCTTTGGTATCTCAGGAAGATCACTTTCTCAAAAAAATTCTCAAAAATTCAAACTCTGACCTTTTGCAAGAGTATTCTCATTACATTTATACATTTTTTCTTACTCAATTTCCCCCCCAAAAGAGAATAATATTCGAGGGACCTTTGATTGTTACCAATTTATTTCAGATAGCGATGTTTAACAAATTCATATCTAAAATCTACCAGGTGGACCAATTGTGAACTGATCACATTTCTTGGGCCCTCGACTAATGACTAGGATGCCATGCCACAACTTTTCAGGAGTCCTTTTAATCATTCTGATTCTTTCATGCGAGAAATCCCTTTTTTGATCATTTTTTGGAGCCTCTGCATAGCTGGACTTGACAGGTCATCCCTTTTTTGCTCTCAAGGAAATGCCTTTTTCACCTTTTGCGCATGTACTTTCATCATTTCATCCTTTTTTCCTCTACATTTTCTGCCCTACAACTTATGGATCTGGCATTTTGCATTTTTGCACGAGCCTGAGCAAAAATCCACTTCAAAAGTACCTCAAATTTACAAATTGAGCACCCAACTTGATTCAATTAAACTTTGTAGACCAAAACGATACAAATTTGCCAAAAAATTGATGAAGAATGATGCAAAAAATGCATCTCCAAACATCCTAGAGCTTCAATAGTGGTAAAATGAAATGAAATGCACAACTACCATTGATCTTGCCTTTTAACTTTTAATCTGACCTTCCACGTGTAAAAATGTGATTGGAAACGGGCATGGGAGCACTTTTTGACATTTTATAACTTTTGGAAAAAGTAAATTTTTGACATTTCTCTCCGCCCCTCTGCCCTTAGAAAACGGGCTTGACACATGTCCCAATGTGGGTCCCAGAGGAACTGTGGATCGATTCTGCTATTTTACCTCATTTTCAGAATTTTTTTTTTTCCAAATTTTCCCCACAGCTCTGCGCTTCCCCCTTTAGCTTCTGATGTGGGTTCTAGCGGACCTATGCTTCATTTTTTCATTTTATACTTATTTTCCAAAAATGAAAAAAATCCACATTTTCCCTGCGGGCCCGCACCTCTATTTTCGACTATTCAATGTTGGCATTACTTTCTTGTTGGGGCTGCACTTCAACTTACAATTTTATCCCCTTTTACAAAAGGAAAAAAACCTTAAATAACCAGAAGCTCCATTTCTCCATCTCCCCACCTGTCGTGTGTATTGATGGCACATTTTTAGATGGTCCCCAAAAGTAGAGACCCCAAACAAGTGTGGGTTCAACACGTGTCTCATTCCGGAAGAGCCTATTAAAAAGTTGAAGGGGCAACAGAAGGTGCCAAGTGTCTAAGGTCTGAGATAGTCTCCTTCAGCCGTTGAAAAAATCCAAGAAAAAAGGCAGAGTGAGTGGAAGCCTTCAAGTGTCCTCCTGGTGCTTCTTCAAAATAAAACTTAGGGCTAGTCCCCAAACATGCGCGGTCCCTCCACGTGTCCTAGGACCTTTAGGAAGTTGCTTGAAAAGTCTAAGGGAAGGGAAGGCCCAGCGGAAACCTCCACATGTCTTTATGGTGCAACTTCAAGATGGTGCCCAAGAGTAAAGACCAAGAATGAGTGCGGGCTCACCACATGTCCATGGCCCTCTAAAACTGTACCAGATGTATGAAAAATTTGTCTAAGTCTGGGAAAAGTAGTGGAATCCTCCATGTGTCCTCTCGGCATAACTCCAAGGCCAAACCAAAAGGTGAATTTTTAGAGGAGCGTCGTTCCTCCACATGGACTAGTTTTGGGTTAAAGCGAGCCATAGAGTTTTTAGACTACCCCGCTAAGCCACATCCAACCAAAAATGGTCACATTTCTACTGATGCAAAGACGTAAATTTAATGGGGAAAACTCACCCGTCAAACCACAAAAATCTAGGAAAACCACCATTTGAGCCTGCAGATGAATTTTTCTTCAAGGACAAAGAATTTGGAGATGTTATAAGTTTCAAACATGATCTTACGAGCTACAAACAATATTTTTTCCTCAGGTATTTGGGACAAAAACGACAGGGACAACAATACGTGACTGCGGAAAATGAAAGGTAAGGAACAACCTGAGTTTTACGCCCAATTTATAGACTTCTTCAGATGGTCAGAGAAACGAAAAACAAATTCTGGACCTTTAAGTGATCCTCGACCAAGGAAGGGATTGATCATGGCAAGCAAATAGAGGACAGAGTCTTCAAGAACCAACACGGGGAGACAAAAAACATGACAGAGGCCGCAAACTGAGGAAATTCAATGACAAACAGGGCGAGACTAATTTGAGCACCAACACTGTGAAAACCGCCTATTGTTGGAATTTGGTTGTATTTTTCATACTAATCATTTACAATACTTTGCAGTTCATAATATCAATGGACACTTGCATATGTTTGACATTTAGTCACCTATTTCATATTGATTGATTTTAGTGATATTTTTCAGAGTTGAAAATTTTTGTTGGGTCAATAGACGCCACCTATTATTGGCATTTTGTGGTTTATTTCATACTAATATGATTTGGGCATTTGCAATATTGACATAATCACAAGGATTCAGTTGGACACTTGTTGATAAAACATTTTGTTGTCATTTCATACTAATCCATTTATGTGATAAGCATTTCAATATTTGTAATCTTAACCACTATTCTCGATTCTAGTTTCTATATAATGGTGTGATGCAGAGAGATGTTTTGAAGATTCAGTGGGTGACTGGACTTTTGGGGACCAAAATGGTCCTATTGGGGAGGTGTTATCTGGAGGATATTCAAGGTGGCCAGAAGTTCCCTAATTATCTACAAACCATTATAGCATAGAAATAACTTTGATAACATTCCAATGACTATTGGAACACATAAAACAGACACCGTAGGATCCTAGTATTGTTGGTCAAAGTTCATGGTCAAACTTGGTCAACAGGGAAAACACTGGTCTACAATACCCTAGCTTATGCAGATATCTTGTTTGCATATTTCATATTTTATCGAGGCAAAAATGTGATCATGAACGTGTTTGGTTACCCTCCAATCTTTGACATTGTGTGAAAAATTAGGTTTCAACAGTGGGGCCCAATTTTATTTCTAAAGGGGAACCGGCCATCGTGGTATATATTAGTGTGATTTTCATTATTCCAATTATACTATAATTTTTATGACACATTATTTCTTGGATTATGTTGTTAACACATGGTAGGGTTGCAACATTAACGAGTTGGTAGTTTTGGGGAGGTCCACATGGTGGGTCCTCAGACGACCACATGGCCTGCCACCCAACATCCTATCTATCCAACATGGTTGAGCTATTTATCTAAGTCGACGAGCTACTCCACAAATTATGTTGATTCGTTTCAACCACTCATTCGTATGCCAACACACTACATCACCAATGCAACTGAGTAGAAACTACCTACATAGAAATTGTAATCAACACAATACTCTCATTTTAGCAACCCAACTCCAATAGTCTACAGAGAGCTTATAGTGGGGTTTAAAGAAAAACTTAGCAAAACAATGGTAAGGCATGAACGAAGCCACATTCAACATGTAGAGGTTATTTTAAGCCTTGAAATTGCTTCTCCCTGACACATGTGGAAGTTCTCCCCACAAATGGAAAGAAAATGCGAGCCAATGGGCTCCGAAACAACAACCTCATCCAGAAAGATAAGGGTGTTTGCCAATCTCCCTATGCTTTGTAAATGTAATAAAAATGCATTATTTTACTTAAAAAGGATTCAAATGTGGACTATGTAAATGTCAAGGTATTTTTGGCTTATTAAATGTCTATTCAAAGATAATTTTATATCTTTTTTATTGTCAAAGGAAGAAATTATGTGTAAAATACAAGAAATAATTTTTTTCTCTTTCTTTATGGAATTTTGAGTCCAATAGCAAATTTTTAGTCACTTTCATTGGCGAAGAGATCTCAGACAAACAAGGAAACTTGTGTTGTTGGATCCATTCATGGAGGATGTTCGTGGACCATATTTCCAAGTTCTTCAGGATTCATTGCATGTTTAGGTTCATTTTATATTGTGAGTTTTAAAATTGTACTTGTGATATATTTAAAAATAAATTGCTTCTTTGTTTATGTGAACTAAAGATGTAGCCAAATTGGTGAACTCCGTTATCAAGCTCTTGTCATGATTTTCTTCCAGTTTCGCTGGTTTTATTAGTTCTTAATTCAATTTTGGATGAATTAATGATGATCTAAGGCAATTTATGAAGAATCATAAAATGACAATTTTGATGAGATTATTTTCGAAATTGATATTTCTGAGTTTCTACACACTCCTAATCAGTTCTAAATCTGATTTTAATCAGTTTATCAAATCATTTAAATCAAGAATTTGAGATTTTAATCAGTATCTAATTTTGAAATATTTGCTAGTAGGGGTTCTACTACAATTTACGAATGAGTCAGACACATATAGGTAGTTTTAACTATGAAATTGTATGGGTGGTTAGATAATTCATGTTTATGGGGAGCCATTATAGGTTGTATTATTGGATTATGGTTTGGTACCCATCGTATTGTAATATTGATGTGATGATTATCTATTGATGTGCTTACATATAGCTACACAAGTAGTAGGATAGAATAGAACTAAGAAGTATGATAATGTATGATAAAATGATTGAGTTGTTATAATAAGGAAGATAAGTTACTGCGTTGGGTTTTTCCCCAAGAGGGTTTCCCAAGATAATCTTGTGTAGTGTGTTATCTTGTGTATAACATTGATCTATTTTCTAATTAGCTCAAAGATTATGTGAAACAAATCTTCTCTTGAATTTGTTTACCATGTCTAATTATTTCAGTTGTTCAAAATCCATATTACACATATTGAATTAAGTATTTGTCTCTTTTGTACAATGTTAAAGTCTTATTTATAATATATTATTAGAATTCTAACTACGCTTAATTTTAATCAGTTTTATGTCATTTAGGTTAAAATAGTCGAAACAAATGGTACCTCCGATAATTGATAACATGTTAAAAATTTATATTGCTTACAAGGATAACGTCTTCTCATAAACATGCTTCTATCTATAGTCGGCCCTACCCCATCTCTCTATATGAAAGAGAGGGCCATATATAGAAAGGGAAGCGAACCCTTTCTCTATAGATGAGGGCCCATATATGTGTGTGGGATAGAGGGGGCATATAGCATGTAATCTAGAGGGGCATTCTCATATGTATGATTTAATCTATTTAAAGAGGACAACAGGGATGTATTCACTGGTTCGATATAGTCAAAACTTTCATATAAAGATGGGGGGATGTATTCACTGATTCAATATAGTTGAAACTTTCATTTAAAGGTGGGGGGGTGCCCTCTTCCCCATATGTATAAAGAACACCAAATAATTACAAAACTATACATACTTCTACCACTTGACGCAAACACCTCAACCACATTGTTAAACAAATTACAAATAATTCTCCCGAGTTTGACAATAACATCCCACCATCCCTATTTTAAAGATTTCTGAAATATATACTCCAAACCATATTGCTCTCAACATGGGACAATATCGTCCCACTGTCCCTAATTTCAAATATTTCTTGAACATGTAATCCAAGCCAGATTGCTATCACTCACGGGAAAGAGATCCACTCCTGGCATAATGTTTAAATATATGGACCCCAAATGGAATAAAATAAAATCCAAAAGTTGTAACTCTCCCTTCTTCATCCATGTGACTCAATTCAAAAGTTAAGCCGGTTGATGTGACCATACCTTGAAATCGCTGTCATGGAATTTTCTCTGTGTATCATGTTTTTATGTATGTTTGTGATCATCATCAACAAGAGCAGGTATGGATCTCAGAAAACGACACGGATAGACTAGCGTTTTATGAAATTTGTTTCCCAAAGATGGCGAGTGCTTTTAATAGATGCGTGATCCATCGTAGAAAGAGCATATAAAATATGGATACCAAGAAAAAATTAGGATATTTTTGGACAACTATAGCATGGATCTCGAATAATTTTTTTTAATAGTATTCCACTCAGACTACTATTCTGTAATAATTGTTCGGGAAATAGGCTGATCTCTTTGAGATGTGCTTATGTGATTTGTCTTTCAAGCAAAAATTCTATCTTAATATATATATAACAATGAGGCCATCATCAAATAAATTGATTTAATTTAATTTGTTTTTCATTTCATGGTGATAGATTCATAGTTGGAGAAGAGGAGGATTACAATAGAAGTTGAATATTTTATATTTTTGGTTAGAAGCTTCTAGAAACAGCAGTTTTTTGGTCCAAAGTTTCAAGTCACTCTACAAACACGTTGTCAAGGAATGGATGAAACTAAATGTTTTTGGAATTATTTTTATCCCATGACAGCCATTAGTTTCCTAAAAGCAGATAGAATTTAAATATAATAGAATGCCATTTTCAGGTCCACACGAGAAAGATTAGGAAGCCCCTCCCATGACATTAATCCTTGAATTATTTTCGTTGCACCTTCAATGGACAGAATTTTAGAATTGTTTTCATTTCTATATGAATATGGTTTTGCTTGGTGTTAATTCTTATTGTCACCAGTTTTCCACATGGACAGGTGCTACATTGCACAAAATCATGATATAAACATGTGCCAATAATTTCATATTTTCCAAGAGTCATATCAGAAACATGTGTCAACTATTTTAAGTTTTCAAAGAAATATTTTGGAAACTTGTACTAATTATCTTATCTTTAAATATTTACCATTTCTTTCCAATCACTAAGAAAGATGGTGGAAAAGCTAGTGATAATGTCACTCTTATTTTATAAATATATAGATTTTAAAATTAAACTTGGGGACAATGTCATATGTAAAAAATCTTTTCATAAATGTTAATATGTTATTATATTGTCCTCTCTGAAACGTTTCTTTAATATATTTCGGAATTATTTCACTCTTGAAAACAATAATTTTGACGTGAGGGGTCTCTTGTTGCTTCTCTTTTTTATTTAATAGATAGCCTCACAAATAAGAAAGTTTAGAGAGATAAAATTTTAGAATATGCTTTTAAAAATAAGGACGAACAATTTTTTTAACGAATAATTTGTGTTGATAATAAAAAGTAAGGGTTACATATTTTTCACATACTCCTATTTTATAGGAAGATATTTGATCATACATTAATTTATGAATGAATAAATTTTTAATAGAACTTGGGGTAGACAACCTAAACCCAAATCTAATTTTATTTTTATTCGTGGTGATGAAGGACGTGTTTTTGGAGTTGCCAGTTTAAATACATCTTTTCAATATTGGAGTATATATAATTTTCAAAGACCATAATTTTTAATCTGACCATCATATTGTCTTCGAATATTCCAAGGAGTTAGATCTTGATTAGTAATATGTGAAGACCTTTTTTTTAAAAGAAATGATGGGTATTGTTTCGACATATTTTTAATGCTAAACTCTTTCATCTAGTGGCCTAAAATCAGTTGTGAAACTTTTTTATGGATTTTTCTAGAACTCAAAGTTTTAATATCTTTTGCCCACTTTATGAAATAAGCAAACATTTGGTGGAAACCTTCATTTATGAATGCATATTTTGTACACAAAATTCGGAGCCCATCCCTAAGAAATGCACATGAAGCACTATATTCTCTTCAAATCACCACATGGAGAGATATTAGATAAATAAGACATATAAGATAATTGTGCGTTTTGGGAAAGGAAACCGAAATTCCCAAAACTCTTCCCGTCTAATCATAAGCTTCATGGAAAGTCGGGTTCCTTAACAAGGACCTAAGCATCTTCTACAACTTGGTCGTTTCATGGAATTTTCCGTATGTCAGCAACATAAAAGCAATATTTTATTCCAAGAATAGCTCCTTGAGTCTGAGTTGCACAGAGACATGAAACCTACCCTTATGGATCTCTTGCAATTACATGTCGATAATTTCCCATCTATTGACATAAAAAAAGATTACATGATAAATTTGGTTTAGAAGAGATACTGAGGAGCATATATTGGTACATAGTGACATCTATGCTTGCTGATATACTGCTTTCCCTTGTGTTGACTAAATCACCCATTGTGGTGACCGTTTACCACATAAGCTAATGGATTTTTTTTCTATTTTTAAGTGTAAATTTAAGACAAGTGAATAGTGTAAGTGAGATCTAGATGATAAAGTGGAGCAAAAATAGCAAATACTATTATTTGGTTAGGAACAATTTAAGTGAAACAGGTTTGGAGCATGCAGGGATTTAATTCTGACACTTTTTTCAACTTCTATTCATTTTTTTTCTCTAATAAATTACATTTTGTTTAATTGAAAATATTGATGGCTTAAAAGAATAAATAAAAAAAATAGTAATGGCCATTTTCTCCATATTTTCTAAAAATTGTTTCTTTCAATTGTATAAGGCTCATTTGTTGGCGCCTTAAAACTGATGGAAAGTTAATGGTGATGACTAAGGGACCCCTCCATATAGCTAAAAATGATACAATATTATTTGTGTAGGAGCAATCTGAGTCATGGAACAACCATGAGACATGCACACATTTAATTCCCACCTTTTTTTCAGCTTTCCAGTCACATGTGGTTCATTTTAATTTTTATCTAAAAAATTCAACACCATCCAATAAAATATTTTAATGATGTAAAAGAATAAATGAAAAATAGCAAAGCTCGTATTTTTTTTCAAAATTTTCTATTTTTTTATCTCACTTGTGTAAGACCCACTTGTTGAAGTCCTAGAATAGACAGACAAGTTAACGACACCGACTAAGTGACCCCTCCATTTAGCTAATAAAAGACACAATACAATGTCATTCTTAAGCTCGATACTATGTTTGATTAAGTTGAATCATGTTTTTTAATACTTATTTCATCATATCCACACACCACCCCCGAAAGATTCTCTCATTTTTTTCTCCTCGATATAGGACATATTTTAATTATACCTCCTACAAATATGTCAAAATATCATCTTAAAATGATCATTGCACAAAAAAAAAATTAAAAAATTAAAAAATAAACTAACACATCAAAGTTAGATTATTAAAAAGTGTCATAGTTCTACCTATGTTGGAGCTAAGTAGCCATTTGCAAACAACGATGCACAAAACACAAATTATAAAAGCAGAAAAAATCATTTTCCTCTTCTTTCATTGCTTAAAACTTTATTTCCAATTATATGGGCATTTCTAAATGTAAGGCTCTGATGGATGTGCCTATTATGCATGTAGGAAAATGGAAGATCAAGGTTTTACACCAGTGGTCATTAAAGGACAACATCATCACAGATGTTGTTGAGTAGAAATCCTTATTGCTACCTTAATCTATAATGCAGCCAAATTCTAAACAAACTTGATAAACTACAAATAATATGAACTCCAAAAGAAAATAGATATCCTTCTTCGTTCTTGAATAATCAATTACAATGTTTCCTAAATAGGAAAAAAGCTTCCAACTTGAGTTGTCAAGCAAACCCTTACTAACTTTGACTAAATCTACTATAGGTGGCGGAATTTACTATTTTTAGCAGTTTACTAGAACCTGTTATTGTTAGTAAGTTCGCATGCTTATTCTTACGGGCACACAAATTGCCACGCATCTTCTACATTCCTAAATTAGAGGAATTGTCAAATTTTTAACTCATAATGCACTAATAGACTAAAATTAACTAATGCCCAAAAATAGGGAAAAACCGAACTACAACTTAAATCCTATTTCGGCCTCAAGATGGCGGATTTAGGGCCTGAAAATGTGCCAAAACTTTCTCCAACTAGTTGCCGGTGCGTTCGTCTCATCGAAACACGTGGTTTCAAACAAACAACAGACTCAAACGGACACTTGAAGCTCAAGTTATGACCTTGTCAAGATCTTGCTAATTTTGGCGCATCAATCCATAAAGAGAAACCCTATTTACAAATGTACATGAAATTGGTGATATAATGAATCCTCAATCAAAAGTTCCTGCATCTAAGATATGTAGAGTTTAGGATTAAGACAAATGCAAGTTTTCCATCGAAATATTTAGTGACCATGCCACTTACTTTAATATGAGATATCTTTGAAGTTTGTTATGTTAATAATGTGCACACCACAATAATATTTTTTTAAAATGATTGACAAAAATGACATATAGCTCATATGTGCATACTAGTAAGAAATATAAACTTTCCATTGGTTAACCAAAAATTTATCCTACTCCCTCAATCCTCTTCTCTATTATTCATCTTCCACTCCCAATGTTTCGCTCCCTCAAGATTTTGTTTTAAATTAAAAACATCTTCGATCGTTGAGAAACCCAGAACAACAATAAACGAGGGTTCTCCGTATCATAATCTTATTTACCAAATCTGAAATCTATTTCTATTTCCCTTGTGCGAAACACAGAAAATGTGGAAACCCAGAACCGAATAAACAAAGGGCAAATTGGCTTGTGCTGAAGGAGTTAGTAATAGCAATGCGGAGACAAAGAGACGATGCTCTACAGCAAAGAAACCATACAACAGCTGCTCATACTCGTGGAACAGATTTGACAACAAACATATCACAGCAACATAAATTCTAAGCCTCGAGCCATACCTGTTGAGAGCTCATCGACGAACAAAATTGGGATTGGCTCACTGATCAACAGGACGATCGACTTCCACCAGACTGCAACCTCCCCCTTCGTCGACTTCAACTTCGGCTGTTCAATAGTCCTTAAGCAAGCAGAGAACGACCAACAGGACCTATCTTTCCTAACAGCTGGAAGAGAATGGATTAATCATTCCAGTGATCTGAAACGACTGCTGGAAGAGAATGGATTCCAGTGATCTGAAACGACTGCTGGAAGAGAATGGATTAATCTGCATCCATTCTCTTCTTTGAATTTATTTAATGTAATGATTATCCACTACTGTACATCAATCTGCGATGCACAATTATTTAATATTTTCCTGTTGTGGGATTCCATTAATCTATATGTGCTGGATCATTACATTTTGTTTGGTTATGTTAGTCTTGTTGGAAAAGTCGATGCCCGTGACATTTTGTTTGGTTATGTTAGTCTTGTTGGAAAAGTCGATGCCCGTGACATTTTGTTTGGTTATACAAAAAGCATTGGGCAAAAAGCGACTGCCTTTTGTTTGTTTGTTTCCAGAGACGTATAGAAAGGGAAAGGCTATCACGGAACGATAATGATACGTTGAGCTCTTACATAGGACAGTTTTCTCTATTATATGTTGAAGATGTGGAGTCTGACTTGTAGTTGAAGTGCATGTTAGTTGAAATGTGGAGCGTTAACTTGTGGGAGTTTGATGTTCTTTTTTTTAATTTTTGTGAGGAAATCATGGTCATGGAATAAAATAGTAAATTACCCTGTTAATAGACTAGAGTTATCTTTATGTTTATTTTATTAATAAAGTGATATTTTGGTTGTTTGTGGTTGAAACAAACTTTTATGAAGAGGTGTATAAGTTATAAATATGTGTATGGATTTACTCTTTAGTACATGAAATAGAGAGAGAATTGTATTGTATTCCTTAGGACAGAATAAATGAGAACGCTGACTTGTTTCTGGTGGATGTAGCCCACATTGAGTGAACCATGTTAAATCTTGGGTTTATCTTATGATTGCATGCTTATTTTATTTCTATTTTTTATTCCATTTTATTACTCATCTGTGTTTTGATCTTAACAACTGGTATCCGAGAAAGATATTGTTTTGGCAGAAAAAGCTCACAGGTGGGTTTCTTGTTTGAATGAGAGTAATGACAGAAGATAGCAAGTTCTGGGTTCAGAAGTTTAACGGCCAGAACTTTCAGCTATGGAAGATGCAAGTGGAGAACTACGCACATTAGAAGGATCGTTATCTACCATTGAAAGGGAAAGCTTTGAAGCCATCAACTATGAAAGATAAATAATGAGATGTTCTTTATCGGAAGGCATTGAGAACGATACAGTTGTGCCTGACAGCTACGCTAGCTTTCAGTATTTCTACAGAAAAGACAACGGTAGAACTAATGGAAAATTTGGGTAAATTGTATGAAAAACCCTTTGCCTCCAATAAGGTATTTCTCATAATTTTTTTTGTTTAATATGAAGATTTCAGATGGGCATTCAGTACATAATCATTTGAATGAATTCAAAGCTGTTACTAATCAATTAAGCTATGTAGGAGTAAGTTAGGGCTTTTTTGATTTTGTGCTCATTTCGTGAAAGTTGGAATACTTTAGTTATGGCTATGAGTAATTTTGTTTTTGGTTCAAACAATTTAAAGTTTGAAGATGTTATTGGTGTGATTCTTAGTGAAGAGATGAGAAGAAAAAGCACAGACGAGTCATTTGGTAATGCTTTGAGTGTAGAGAATAGGGGAATACAGAAGGAAAAAGAAAAAGGTTTTGGAAACTATTGAAGGTCTAAGAAGGGTAGATCTAAATCTAGAGGCAGGATGGTATGTTGGAATTTTGGAAAAGCAGGACATGCAAAGAAAGATTGTTGGTCTTTAAAATAAGGGAAAGATCAATAAGAAGGGAGAAAATAGGCAAACGTAGCAGGTGATGTGTTACAAGATGATCTTATTATTTCTTTAGATAGTAAATTATAATATCGGGTTTTATATTTTGGTGCTTCATTTCATACAACTCCTCATAGACAATATTTTCAAGTTTATGTTCAAGAAAATTTGGGGCAGGTATATCTTGGTGATGATGGCCCATGTAACATTGTTGGAGACGGCAATGTTTATATTAAATTGTAGAATGGTAACACTTGGGTGTTGAAGAATGTCAGGTATGTTCCTAGCCTGAGGAGGAATTTAATTTCTATAGGGCAATTAGGAGATGAGGGTTATATGGTTATATTTGAGCAGATTCTTGGAAAGTTACTAAGGGTTATTTTGTGGTAGTAAAAGGTAAGAAAGTAGGTACTTTGTATTTATCCACTATTAGTATTGACCACTCTTCTATTTTAGCTACTACAAGTATAGACACAACTCTATGGCATCATAGACTTGGTCATATGAGTGAGAAGGGGATGACGATTTTACATTCATATGGAAAGTTTTTATATTTAAAAAACATAGAACTGGACTTTTTTGATCATTGTGTGTATGGGAAACAAAATCATGTGAGATTTCTCAAGATTGGATCAACCAAGAAGGAACACAAGTTATAACTTGTTCATATGGATGTGTTGGGGCCGGCTTTGGTATCTTCTCTTGGTGGTTCATGGTATTATGTTACTGTTACTGATGATGCTACTAGGAAGGTTTGGGCTTACTATATAAAGAAAAAGTGTGATGTATTTAATACTTTCAAGAAGTGGAAATATTTGATTGAGAATGAAATAGGTTTGAAGTTGAAGTGTCTCAGATCAGATAATTGTGGAGATTTTTGTAACAATGAATTTAATAACTATTGTTCATGGAATGGTATCCGTAGGGTGAAGACAATTGCTAGAACACCACAACAGAATGGTGTGTCAGAAAGAATGAACAAGACTATCATGGAGCGTGTAAGGAGGATGAGATTACATGTTGGATTACCCTTACAACTTTGGAAAGATGCTATAGATATTGTTGTTTACTTGATAAATAAAGGAGCTTCAAGTGCTTTGGAAGGTGAAGTACCAGTAAGGAGGTAAACTATTCTTTTCTGAAAGTTTTCAGTTGTGAAGCATTTGTTCACATTGATAAAGAGAATGGGACCAAGCTAGAAGCTAAGTCAGATAAATGTACCTTCATTGGGTATGACACTAATGATTTTGGATTCCAGTTGTGGAGTTTGGATGAGAAGAAAATCATTAGGAGTACTATGAATATTATTTTCAATGAAAGAGTTATGTATAAGGAACAACTACAAGATAAGAAGATGGAAAAGTTTTAGTATGTAGCACTTGATGAGGCAAAAGATAAAGATGTGCTCAAAGGGATGGAAAATCAACAAATTGGCATCGATCTTGGCACAGTTGGCGTTGATCCAATAGATCAAAATAAACAAGAAAAATAAGAGCCTCAAATTCTCAAAAATCTTGTGGGACATTCTACTAGGGTAAGAAAACCTCCTGCAAGATTACCTTCATATCAACTTTACTATTGTTTATTAATGGATGGTGGAGAACCAGAATTTTTTGAAGAAGCAATGCAAGTAGAAACACGAAAAAATTTGGAGCAAGGTATGGATGAGGAGATGGACTCCTTAGATCACAACCAAACTTAGGATTTGGTTCAGTTACCTACAAGAAAGAGAGCATTAGAAAACAAGTGTGTTTACAGGTTAAAGGAAGAAGAAGGTTAGAAAAAGAGGTACAAGGAAAGACTTGTTGTGAAGGGATTTGCACACGATAAAGGTATAGACTTTAATGAAATTTTCTCTCCTATTGTAAAAATGACTTCCATTAGAACTATTTTAATTTTAGTTTTTGTGGAAGATTTGCATCTTGAACAATTAGATGTAAAGATTTCTTGTCTTCTTGGTGATTTGAAAGAATAAATATAAATGGAGTAGCCACATGGATATGAAGTTAGAGAAAATGATAATTTGGTGTGTAGATTGAAGAAGAGCTTGTATGGCCTTAAGCAAGCTCCAAGAAAGTGGTATTTAATATTTGACAGGTTCATGATAGAACAAGGTTGCTCTAGATGTAATTATGATCACTGTGTTTATTTTAAAAGACTAGATAATGACACCTATATTATCTTGTTGTTGTATGTGGATGACATGCTTGTGGTTGGGTCAAACATGCATGATATAAATGAGCTAAAGAAAAAATTAGAAAATAAATTTTCCATGAAGGATTTAGGTGCAACAAAGAAAATTATTAGCATGCGAATCTATAGAGATAGGAAGAGTAGAATATTGAATTTGTCTCAGGAAGAGTATGTGAACAAGGTGTTAGATAGGTTTAGAATGCCAGATGTAAGACCAGTGAGTACATATTTGGAAGGAAGTTGAGTAAATAAAAGTGTCCTAAAACACATGAAGAGATTGAATATATGTCTAGAGTTTTATATGCTTCAGCAGTTGAAAGTTTGATGTATGTTATGGTATGCACAAGACCAGAGATTTCTCATGCAGTTGGAGTTGTCTATAGATACATAAGTAATCTAAGAAAGGAGCATTGGAATGCAATCTAGTGGATTCTCAGATACTCTATAAGGACTAGTTATAGGGAATTGTGTTATGGAGGGTCAGAAGTTTCCTCACACAGATATGCTAATGCAAACATGGTTGGAGATTTGGATGGTAGGAGGAGAACCACAGGTTATGTATTCATTGTTGGTGGCAAGACAGTTAGTTAGATTTCTAAACTGCAGAAGATTGTTGCCTTGTCTACTGCAGAGACAGAGTATGTTGCTTCTACAAAAGAAAGCAAGGAGATGATATAGATGCAACAGTTCATGGAATATTTGGGAAAGAAGAAGGAGGATTACATGTTATTCATTAATAGCTAGAGTGTAGTTCATCTTGCCAAGAATTGAACATTCCATTCAATAACCAAACATATAAAACTAAGATATCAATTTATTAGATCAGTGTTGGAGGATGGACAATTGAAGTTGGAGAAGATCCATACAAGTCTGAATCTTGTTGATATTTTGACAAAGGCAGTGACAAAATAGAATCTGTAAGGTTGTTAGGCTTCGGTAGGTCTTCAAGATTTATCTTGAAGAAGAGAAAACAATTAGAGAAGAGTTTGAGAATGAACTATAATAGTGGATTCTAGCAATCAGTCTCCAAGTGGGAGATTGTTGAAGATGTGGAGCCCGACTTCTAGTTTAAGTGGGAGGTTTTTGAAGATGTGGAGCCTAACTTCTAGTTGAAGTGGGAGTTTGATTTTATTGTTTCTAATTTTTGGGAGGAAATCATGGTCATGGATAAAAATAGTAAATTATACTATTACTAGGCTAGAGTTATCTTTATGTTTGTTTTATTAATAAACATATGATAGTTAGGTTTCTTGTGGTTAAAGCAAACTTTTACAAAGAGGTGCACAAATTATAAGTATGTGCATAGATTTACTCTTTAGCACATGAAATAGAGAGAGAATTTTATTGTATTCCTCAGGAATGAATAAGAGAAGGATGACTTGTTTTTGGTGGATGTAGCCCACATTAGGTGAGCCATGTTAAATCTTGGGTTTATCTTATCATTGCATGCTCCTTTTATTATTTTTATCAATTTCGTTTTATTGTTCATCTTCGTTTCGATCCTAACATCATATATTGTTCCAAAATTTATATTGTATAAAAATGGCCCAGTAGATTCCATGGGCTCATGTAGTAGTCGACACTCATTCTTTTCCATGTCACCCAAAAAAATCTCATTATAATATGTATGTTTTGTTTATAATTTGTAACAAAAGTGATAACCAACTAATGTTTAAATAACTACAAAATTTGCATCTAGAGTTCATATGGAGTTTTTAGAACTAACACAAAAATCTTATTTGTTACAATATTGCATCATTTTTGTTGATTATTTAAAGATAAAAGGATGTGAGGTGTGTAATTTGTCAAAGCAACATATTTTGGAGATATATCATAATACAAGGAATGGTCAATCAATACTATCAATTTTTATAGTTATTGCTTGTAATTTTAGTCCCTTTGGTTTTAGGTAGTTAGAACATATGTAAATGTAAGAGGAATTTTGTAGTAGGCACCTCTCACAAAACACTTTAGAGATAGGGATATGTGGAGTGGGCTTGGCATCCCATGACTAAAAAATTCATGCATATTTATGATTAAAGTTTATCTCTAGGTATCAAGGTAACAATTAAGATTCTCCTCATCAATTGTCCTAATGGTGTTATCTGTCAACAATCATTGACATTAAAAAGTCTTTGATATTTTTATATTTTATTAGTTTAGAGTTTCAATGATTTTGATTGGGTGGTGTTTAATTTGTTAGATAAGACAAAGACATGAAAGGAAATTTAGAAATAAAAAGGGGGAGAATTAAATATCTGCATGTCAAATACCTATTCCATGGCTCACATTTTTCTTGCCAAATAATATCCACTATGTTTCCTCCACTTTTTCAACTCCATCTTGCTTGCATTAGCCATGTGAATCAATTTATTCCTAAAGGGGTAAAAATACAAAAGGGAGAAAATCCAATTAGTTCTAAGATCAAAACCCAACCATGGTGCTTTCTTCTAGTGTCACTTTCTAACCCCGCTTATAATTTTTAATCTTGAATAATTGTAGGAAATAAGGAGATGTGCAAAAAACCATATCTGATTAAACTTATAATGAATCTTCACCCTAGTGGATGGAGGAATGTGAGAACCTGGTATTGGGCAAAACATGGAGGTATGTTCTTCATCAATAAATATTGTCTATACTTTTATTGGTAGGAAGGGAAACCATTCTAAGCATGCACCAGGGGTTATCTTATGGTGATAACATGAAGAATACCTTAAAATGGGTTTTTTCAGCGTCAAGGTTGTCTATTAGACAATGTTTAATTTGTTAGATAAAATGAAGAAATGAATAGAAAATTGGAAATAAATAGGTTGTAATTAAATACACACATGTCCCTCACCTATTCCATGGCTCAAATTCTTCCTACCCAAATAATATATGCTATTTTTACTGCACTTTATCATCTCATTCTCACTTGTATTAAATTCACGTGAGTGAAATTTGTGTTCAAACGAGATGAAATAAAAAACAGGGATAATCCAATCAATACAAGGTTCAAATCACAACCACATTGATTTCTACTTGCAACACTTTGTAGGCACCCTTTTAGTTTTAATCTTTACTAATTGTAAAGTTACAATTGATGGATGAACAATAATCAATATTAGAGACCCTCCAATAGTTGGCATATATATATATATATATATATATATATATATATATATATATATATATATATATATATATATATATATTCCAACAATTGGCATATATATATATATATATATATATATATATATATATATATATATATATATATATTCATTATTCTGGTCTGGTCTATTAACGGATGACAGATGGATGCATCGATCGACCGAATGCTATTACACATGTAATAGAATCACCGTAACAACCCCTATATATCCATATCCATATCCACAGGGTGGGTCATTCCTCTTCTCCCTACTAGATTCCCCTCCAACGGATGTCTTGAACTAACCCTCTAGTTGTATACAAAGATAGAGGGCCAATAAACAACTATAGAGTAGAGGTTAGGAATATGTGTGTGTGTGTGTGTGTGTGTGTGTGTGTGTGTGTGTGTACATACACATATGTATATATGTATGACCGAATCCAAATTAGGCTTTGTGAAATCCAGATAATGGAATATGGATTAGGGGCTCGATCTGCCATGTAAAAAATGAATCACAAATGTGTCTCTGTCCCAATTTTCTTCCCTGAAAAAGGAAGTTTAGAACCTAGGTAAAAGGAGTTGGTAACTTTGTTGTGTTCCAAGAGACTTATTTCTATGATCGAATCCAAATTAGGCTTTATGAAATCCAGATAATGGAATATGTGTGTATGTACATACATACAATACATATAAGTATATGTACATATATAGACATATATACATACATGTATGTGTGTGTGTTTGTGTCTATATACATACATATATATACATATATATATATATATATATATATAGACACACACACACATATGTATGTATATATGTCTATATACATACATACATACATACATACATACATATATATATATATATATATATACTTATATGTATTGTATGTATGTACGTACATACATATACATATATACATATTCCATTATCTAGATTTCACAAAGCCTAATTTGGATTCGATCATAGAAATAAGTCTCTTGGAATCCAAAAAAGCTACCAATTCCTTTTACCTAGGTTCTAAACTTCCTTTTTTGGGGAAGAAAATTGGGACAGAGACACATTTGTGATTCATTTTTTACATGGCAGATTGAGCCCCTAAGCTATGCGGGGCACTCCTTCCTCCTTCCAAATTAGATTAATAAATAGCTTGGAGCCACCATACCATATATAGATAAGGAAATCCGCCATCCTCTAGTTGGGGAAGACTAGTTGGGGTTAGGCTACCCCCGTCTAGATAGAGGGACTAGCCTTAGCCTGACATTTGAAGGCTAGTTCAGTTTGGCCCCTATATCACAACAGTCAAACCGGGAGCTAAGCCCTTTCAATTTCTAAGGGTAGGCCGAGGGGAAGTCCTATTAGGAGAGTTGGTTTAACTACTCTAACCATGGCTGAATATTTTTGAGATGTCAATAAGAAAGATGTACTCTTATTTATTGATAATATCTTTTGCTTTTTCCAAGCAGGATCAGAGGTATCAAATAAAAATCAATTATATTCTATAATTGATAGTAAGTATCGAATCTGATTAACCCCTTTTACTATATCATACTCAGTGATGAACCCTGCATCAAGGAGAGTAATGTCCCAAACCTAGACCCTATATCAAGAATGGCCCAAACCCGCTATCTAGACTAGAGGTGGGCGGGTGCCATATCTCTATAAAGGATATGGGTGGGAATTCGATAGATTAGAGGTGTGTGGGCTATCCTAAACAATTTTAGGATCGTCAAAATCGATAAATTGATTCCCTACTCCCCTTTTTTCAATTAAATCTAAACTACTTTTTTTTAGCAAATCAGTGGTATTGATTAGCCAATAATTTTCATCCATTCGATAATAGGAAATTATGGATTATTATGAATTTTATTTTTTCATATTCCCAAGGAATGAAGTATGAAGCATCTTTCTATTTTACAAATGATATATTTTGTTTGTAAAGGTGTGTGTGTGTGTGTGTGTGTGTGTGTGTGTGTGTGTGTGTGTGTGTGTGTGTGTGTGTGTGTGTGTGTGTGTGTGTGTGTGTGTGTGTGTGTGTGTGTGTGTGTGTGTGTGTGTGTGTGTGTGTGTGTGTGAAGATCATCTATTGGATGACATTTAATTTTGTAGATGAGATGAAGACATGAGTGGAAAATTGGAAATAAATTTTTGAAAGATAAATATTTCCATGTCCCTCAATTATTCCATGACTTAGATTGTTCCTTCCTAAATAATATCTCCTATATGTGGTTGTGCTCCACATTATAGTTTTGATTTCTTTGACACTATTCACGTGAGTACAACTTGTGCTTAAAGGGGCCAAAATAAAAAGGGGAAAACCCAAAGTGTTCTAAGTTTGAAACCCAACCATAGTGCCTACTTGATGCACTTTGTATTCCCCCTTTCAGTTATAACCTCAAGTAACTGTATAGGAAACGCTTGACACAAAAATAATTATTAATAATTAATCCCCTCTAGTGGTTGGTTAGATGAACGTCATGTAGATTTTATATGTTGGATGAAATTTTCTATTTTTTATTTTATGTTTTTATGAAATCTACATTTTTTATTAGACGATGTTCAAATTTTTACATAAGACAAAGAATCAGATAAAAATATGGAAATAAAAAGGTGCAAATTCAATAATTTTCACTTATAATCTATATAAAATATAGAGTCATAATATTAGCTTAAAGGAAGAAATACATTAACAAAAGAGATGTTAGAAAAATGAAAGAAACTTTTAGACAATCAATTAATATGTATGACCACATTTGGATTTTTCTAAAAGGGATTATTGATTTTCCACTCAAACTAGTCATTAGGCTATTTATATATCTAACATCAGGTTAATTGAGATGGAAAACAAGAAGTGTGAGTGATTTCAATGCTAAAGGAAAATCCTATATGTTCAAAACTTGAAATGCAAAGGACGGTTGAGAGCTCAAACATTATGATAAACTGTATGTGACTGCAATGTGTATGTGTAGTGTCAAGGTTTGAAAGAGATACCTTTTCTTAAATTTAATATCTTTTGTACTTACCCTAAATGTGGCCCTACAAATAGGCTACACATAAAAATGAGATGCATGAAAAGACATAATTTATCAGTATGCCAAGAAACAAATAATCATTTGTTGATAGTGAGTACTGTCAGAGCTGATTGGGTTCAATTCATTATAAGTTGATTTGGAACCTGCCTTTGACATAATTATCTATTGTATGATTTTTTTTGCATAATATCAATTATTGTTTATAATTTTTAAGAAGAATGGTGTTTGAATAATGCTTAAATAACTACAAAAATTATATGTACATCCTAAACAAAGCTTCTAGACACATGAAAAGGAATAAAATGTCAATATCCTAAACAAGAAACAATATTTTGTTGACACTGGGTGTTGTCAAAAGTGATTAGGTTTGATCCATTATAAACTGATTTGGAACACACCTTCGATGTAATTATTTTGTATGAGTTATTTCATTATAATATTGGTAAGAAAAATGATGACCAACTTACGTTTAAATACCAAAAAAATTGAATATAGGAACTCATAATTTTTTTTTAGATGCAAAGTTTGCATATGAAGTGTGTTTTGTTAAATTGGAAAGTATGGAGGCTACTATATATAAAATGATATGAGATTGTGCTCAAGTAATATGATTTTAAAAAAATATAATTGATACAATAATATATTTCTTAAATTTATTGTGTTGTTGAAAGAAATGTCACATATCTAAACCATGAAGAAGAATGTTAAAGTTATTCTACATTCATGAGAGTATAGACTTCATATTATAGAAGAACCTTTCATTTTCTCTTATTGCAGTTATAACGACATTCACTTTTTTCTTGTGAGAATTGTTGAAAATTTTTACACTCATGTAAAAATGGGAAACTCGAAACTTTGTTTGCGATGGAAGGAATTGATGAAATGGACCTAACTAGGAGGAGTCATACAATTTTCATCATGTTTTTAGTTACAACAATTAATTAACAACATGCAATCTGCAGCTATGTGTTGTTACACAATGTAACACCTCACATAGGTTTTCATTCCATGTTTGTCTTCAAAAAGGAAACACAAAATCCCCGAAGGACAAATGCATTACCTTAATAAAGGTGGGAATCATAGTTATGTGAGAGGTCAAACCCAATAATAAAAAAATAAGGTTGCAGTTTTTCATGCACATGAGTTCATTTTTTAAGTTACAGGTACATTAAATCTTATTATTTCTGCATGTTTAAATACTTTTAATCATGTGATTTAGTTGTTTATTTAATTATACAATCAATATCCATCATAAAAACTGAATGCAAAAAGAAGTATACAACTCATTTACAGAAATTAATGTCATTTATTCATGAAGAAATTCAATATTTCCCACACAAGCCGTGGGATGTACTTATATCTATTGAAATAAGAGACACATGTGTAGAAATTTAAAAGCAACGGAATGTAGAAGGAACCCATAATTTCCTTTGGATTTACTCTTGGTCTTCATTGTTCCATCTTCAACTCCTTATCTTCATCTTCTCTGCATCATTCCATTGCATCACTGTACCTATAAGAAAATAGAAGATTGTAGAAAATTTGAGCTCATGGTTAAATCTGTTGGTGTGTGTGACATGCCTATTCATCATCCACATCACCTAGTGAGTCATCTCACCTTGCGAGAGTCATAGGTCTTAGGAAGTCAAATGACAAGTGTCAGATTCTATCATAGAATATATCATTGTCATTTGTGTCAGTGCGTCATAGGAGTTACATTCATTATTTCGAATTGTAACTCCTCCTTTAGTGACGTCATATGTGTCAATGACGTCATTGATATTATTTCCTTGTTTAGGCATGGGGGTTACACAACACCTCTATTTGTATTTCCTTTTCTCGATCTATGAGTATGAGAAGACTTTTTTTTCTTACTTGCATTTTCATTCCATTGTTTCGAATCTTCCTTATTGCGTTGGAGCTTGACATTACCATCGACGTGCAACTGTGTTGTGGTGCATTGTTTTCGACATCGGTTCTTGTTTTTCCCTCTTTCATGGTATCAGGGATAGTTTCGGTAAAACGTGTACTCTTCATTTATCAGTCGCTTATTACTTCTGGTTTCTTCTCATTTCATCATGCAAGTATTTTTTATTATTACTTTGGAATCGTGCTAATCTAATTAACAGTTTTCTCTTGGAGTTTGTTTTTTTGGGTTTTTGTGCATGTGTGCTAGCTTGCTCTTCCCGTGGTGTTGTTTGTGGTTTACACAGTTGTGGTGCTGCCTGTGCATGGTTTGAACATTCTTTTGCATGGCTTATTTACATTTCCTTGGGTTCAACGGTTGCTTTGGATTCTTTGCACCGTTTTACCTTGGACTTGGACTTCTTGTGCTCCTCGTTCATCACTCTGCAACTTAGTTCGTGATTGCTTCTACTCATGAGCTTGTTTTCATTTGCTGATTGTCTCTACGTTGAGTTTTGAAAAGACTCTACCCGTGGTGCCATTCGTGATTTGTAAAGACGTTCATCACTCTGTAACTTATTCATCCTCATTTTCTTCATTGGCATGGAAATCCAAATGTGGCCCTTTTTTTGGTTGTTGGCATAGTGATCATCTAGTTTTTATTGTTGTTCGAGATCATTTGGTTTGCTTCTCTATAGAGTATCATGTTTCTCTACAAGCATGGTCGTGGCTATTTCAGACCTCTGATCATAACGTCTTCTGGCTCTGTTTTTACATAGACCTCTGCATAGGTTTGAATTTTACACCAACATACTGCTCAACCCATTACCTTGGCATGTGGCTTCAACTCTCTACAACTCGGGCCTATTAAACACCATGGCCACCATTTACATTAGCTCCAAATCCATTACAACTTTCCTATGTCATTTACACCTAGCAGTGGTCTCCATGCATTTTACCATTCTTTTCTTGTCCCAGTCAACACTGCCTTAGCTAAGGTGATACTTGTCCTTTTTGTAATCTTTTATTGCTAAATCAGTTAATTATTTAAAGTTTTAAGGTTAAAAATCATTATTTAATTGGCATTGTAAATTTTGTGGGTATATTTTTAGTTGTATTTTATCCTTGCTTCGAGTGACGAAGATGGAGGGTGAGGTTTGGGGTTGGCAGGAGGTTGATCCGCCCTTGTAATTAAAACAAACCCTATCTAAAATTTCATGTCGTTTCCAACAAGAATACATACAACACCATTTGCATGCATTTAGGGCACTTTTTAATCCGTTTGTAGGCTTATTAGCATTTTTCCATCAGTTGCAGGAATTGTTTTTTGCTATAAATTTTGACTCATTGCTCGATTTTGAGCAATTCTTTAGTCAAAGTTGCATGTTTTTTCGTACTCTAGTTGATGGGATTATCATTTTTGTAAACACACTATTTTATAAAGTGCCACATTATGGGGGATGTCTTTGTATTACTTACTTTAGCTCATTTTTTCATGAGCTTTGTTTTACCCCTTTCATTGCTTGTGGACTTGTGAGCGCGTGCGCCACAGTCTTACAGCAAAGGGATTCTTTTGTGTGACGTGAGACACTATTTCTCACAAGGCTTTCTCTTCCCCTTCTTGTTTTCCTTTGTTCTTGTGCTTACTTATGGTGTTGAATTGTTGTACCCAATGAACCTTGATTGTTGTCTCTACTCTTGTGCGTTATTACGCTAATTAAGAGGTGAGTGACAGACTAGTTCTTGGCACACAGTCGCATCGGGCTGTAATCAACGCATTAAACTATAAAGTGCCACAAAGAAGGGGGGTTTAAACTTGTGTTTCTTGGAGGCTCCCCTCGTCATGGACATTGAATTTCATCGCTCCATTGTTTAACTAAGACTAGGAAACTACGTACAATGGAAGAATGGATACTCAATCATTGCATTATGTACAACTTGTTACCACATCTTCTTGGGTTGGCACCTGAACCTATTGACTGCATTCATCACCAAAATTGGTTGAACGAGAATGATATGGTATACGGGATTCTTTGTCTTACTATACCGGAGGACCATCAACATCATTTATAATTCACCTAGGTTGTGCACCAAGCCTGGACCTTCATTCGGAATTTTCATGGAGACTTTGATCCTCCATCTGGCTATGAATCTGATGATGATCTTACATCCATGGAGGAAAGTTATTTCACTAATACTTTTTCCTACGAAGGGCAACCCACACATATTTATGTGCATGCTCCTTTAGAACTTAGTATTGCTCCTATCACAGTTTCCAGTGACTCTCCTCCATAGGACTCTTAGGTTGAATTCTCACCTACACACCATGCTACCTTGGATCTTAGGATTTCATCTTCATGAGAATCTATTGATTATGTTGATTCTATCCTGGAGATTCTACCATTCCCTGTTGCTTCCACAAACTTCGAGATTTCTTCTTCAAAGGGTTCATATAATCCTCCACAACAGGACCTTGATTTCCTTGACTCGAACTTGGATGATATGCTCGAGGATACCAACATCACAGTGCATCATCTTCTTCCACCTACTGCCTCTTCAAAGATCAGAGTTTCCATCACACCAGCTTCCACTAACTCTCCACCATAGCAGGTTCCTTTGCCCCTTCAGGGCTCTCCTTCATCACAACTCAACTCTCTTGATGATATATCTATATTCGTGGACTCCCACCTTATGGAGATTGATAGGATTGTCATTGCTTCTCTTGATATATTATCTCCTTCCCATGGTGGGCCACCATTAGGCACACTCCATTTTCCTTCTCCTTTTGATCACAAACCTTTGGTCCCTTCAGATTCATTAGGAGTCCATCGGAAATCATCTTTCAGAGGAACTGGATAGCTCTCTTTACTTCTTATCCTTTTCTTCTTTCCAGAAAGATGTTATTTGTATATGGGCACCTTATCAAGCCTTTAGTTGTTAGGCCCCCATTGACACATATTTCTTAGTTATCTAGGGGAGTCTTCTTTTTTGTTTTGGTTTACAATGACATCTTCCTCGGCTTCGATGAAGGGGTGGTGTTGGTGTGTGTGACATGCCTATTCATAGTCCACATCACCTGGTGAGTCATCTCGTCTTGCGAGATTCATAGGTCTTAGGATGTCAAATTATAAGTTTCAAATTCTGTCATAGAATCTGTCATTGTCATTTGCATCAGTGCGTCATAGGAGTTACATTCCTTATTTGGAATTGTAGCTCCTCCTTTAGTGGCATCATATGTTTCAGTCATGTCATATGCGTTAGTGGCTTCATTGATATTCTTTCCTTGTTTAGGCATGGGGGTTACACAACACCTCTATTTGTACTTCCTTTTTTTGATCTATGAGTATGAGCAGACCTATTTTCTTACTTGCATTTTCATTCCATTATTTTGAATCTTTCTTATTGCGTTGGAGCTTGACGTTACCATCGGAGTGTAACTACGTTGTGGTGCATTGTTTTCGACATTGGTTCTTGTTTTCCCTCTTTCAAAATCTACATGCCTGTGCTACTAGCTTCAGAAAAATGAATCTCCTAAATCAAGAGAAGTAAGATACATCAATGAAACAAATACATAATTGAGAAAGAAGTATGTTAAAGTAGCACATATGATTCCCTGAATCATGATAGAAAAGGAAACAAAAGAAAAGATAACTACTATGGAAAATAAGAGAGGCTAAAGGCCTTTTATTTTTATAACTATTTTTTGAATGTGTAGGTACAGGTAGTGAGAAGAAAATATCATTAATAAATTAATCATTTTTGATTAAACAGAAAGAAGGGCTTCATCAAGTTCAAACTTACTTCCAGTCAAGTATAGAATGAAATGATATTTTGCAGCCATACAGATACAAACATAGGAAAGACATGGACAAAATAGTAATAAATTCATCAATGAAATTCATCCTTAAAGCTCCATATCATCAACTCTAAGAAGGAGCAACCATAAAGATTACTAGTTGCAACAACAGTTAGAAAGAAGATTCAAATCCAACTCATTATGCAAGCAAGCTCTAGATTAGGACAATGGAAGAGGAAGGAATTGATGCTAAAAGCATGAGCGGACTAAAAGATACAACAAAATAGCACATTTTCATTCAAATCAAGAATTGCAATCAATGAATACAGTGTAGGTTGCAGAACTTCAGGTATACAAAGTTAAGAAGACAAGCAAAGGAGGCAAATAGCTCACTATACAACCATCTGAAGATCTCATGAAACCAAGATCAATCAAAATACAAATGTGGTAGATTCCTGAATGTCAATGAATAAGCCTAGCTTTCCATGAAGAGGAGCAAGTTTAGATAGTAAATGACTCAAGTTGAAATATATTTACACAAGATTTAAGAGAATCAGGTGCCTCTTACAACATTCATTGAATCTTCAAGATGCAATCACAAGATTTCAAAATTTCAGAGATTACAAGAATGAACCAACTTTAACACTTAGGATCAAAAACAGAAAAGGAAAAGCACCTCATGGATCAAGCTTGGAAACAATTTTATAATATCTGAAGAGTACATGTTCTATGATTGACTATAACAACTTGCAAAGGAGCAAAAAAAGGTTTGCACTTCAATTATAAAACCTTAGGTATATGTTTAAATCTCAAGCATGTTTCTAAATAACAAGTTTTGTGATTAATTTTCATCCAATTCTAAAGACTCAAGAGAACAGGTTTGGGTACATCAACCGAAAGAGATGAAGAGTTGTACAAGAAAATATGTAAGACACAATTTTTTATACAAAGGAACAACACCTAGAACATGGTGAGAAAATGTCATCTTCAGGATCAAGGAGTCAATTTATGAAGACTAACTATCAAAGAAGACATTGTCCATCAGTGCAGTTTCACAATATACAGTTATCTAGAAAGGAATGTAATGAAATTAAGCTGGAAATCATTTATCAAAGGCATAACTTAAAAAATAGAAATTCCCGGATCACAAATACAAACAGGTGGCAACTATGATAATTTTAAGCCTCGTGCAAATTACAACTTAGGAACATATGATTTTGAAGCTTCAAGATATAATCAAAAGAAAAGAATGATTATAACTTTGCATTGATGAAACAATCAATTTAGAAAGTACAAGAAAAATAGAATTCCTGTTTGCAAAAAACAAATTTAGTAAATTTTTCCACATGGCCACAGGAAATAACCATATTTTCAGCTAAAAATATCATAATTCAAATCAAAGAAGATTTTCAAATGCTGAACTGCAAATACAATAATGGATAATAGATAAATTACATGATACAAGAGCTTATAAGTTTCAGCTGATACAAGATGAAGGATGGAAGTGATTTTATCTTTTCTCATTATCCAAAGAACAATTATCATATGGAGTTACATAAGTTGAATCAAGAGAAAATAGTGATAAAACTTAGTTTGCATCATGTTTACAAGAAGCAAAGTTAAGAAATAGAATGAGGTTCAAGCAATGAAGTTCACAGACTGCAGTTATAAAATACCATTTTTGAGTTGCACTTCATAGAAATTCCATATGCTTTCATCAAGCATGATTATGATTTCTTCACAACTCAAAGAAATACAAGGAAAACATATTATTCTATTTGAGTTCCAAGTACGATCAACATCAAGGATTACTGAGAAATCTGATGTTTATAGTAATGAAATCAATCTCTAGATTGGAAAGAGTGGAAAGGTTCATAAAAAATAGTCAAGTCTATACACAGGTTTCATGTCCCCATCCATAAGTGAGTTATATTAGAGTCTGGGAAATGATAAAACAAACCCATGAGTTGGATTTTTAAATCTAAAGAATGTTACATAAAACAAAGGTCTAGACTCAAGAAATGATGGATTAGATACTGAAACCCTTGGCTGAATGGAAATGATAAGCCAATGATGATACAAAAAGGTCAAATGACTGAATACACATCAAATTTAAGACCAATCATTGCTCAGCTCATATACATAATAGTAGAGTAAAATGGCACTATACAAGGCACTCACAAAAGTGTTTTACCAAGGAAAGTACATAAATCTCACACAAATCGAGTATGGGTCCAAAACCCATTAAATATTTTGAATGGAAAACTTGTACGTATAAAGGAATTTTTTCAAGCTGTGATCTCAGATGATAAAAGCACAAATAGTGGCTCAAATAAGGAGAAGTAACTAATCCACAAGATCTTATTGTAATGAAGTAGGTAAAGTGAAAGAGATTACCCTTCACAATGGAAAATATCCACAACAATGGCACAAAGGAAATAAAATATGACTTGCTCAGAATGCAAAGAAATAAAATTCAAATACGACGAGGGTTTTAAAGATAGTTCAAATTTTATTCCAAAGCAAATACAAGAATACCCAAATCTTCATATAAAACAAGCTCAAAAGAAACATAACAAATTTTCAATCCTGAACCGGAATAACCATGAATGGAAAGAATTAGAGCTCATTTGCAAAGCTTGGAAAAGGAAAATTACGGACCCAAAAATTCAGGGCTTACCTTGAGAACTCAGGGTAGAATGCAAAACATAAATCTCCAATCGAACCATGAGCTCACAATTTGGGGTTTGAAGAAGAGCTTGAAGTATTTTATGGCGGCCTCTATTTTTCATTCACAAAGCAAAAATGTAGAATCTCATGCCCTAGAACTAAATCAGAGCTCAAATTTTCATCAATGGCCACCAAATAGAAATTTCTGCATGCCTTTGCCAACTTGGAGTGAGATCGTAGAATGAAATGAAAAGCTTAGATTTTTGAGTGTTTTACCCAGCTCAACAACCCAAATCACCATGAGTCAAGGAATCAATGATTCATATAAAAGGTTACGAGATCAAATGATGCTCATTCAAAACCACCAACCATAGTGCAGAGTTAGTTTACTCAACCACCAGCTCATCATAGTACAAGATTCAACGGTCAGGATTTATAAGTACAGAGATCAACATTTGAAGATCAATTGTCAACTCCAATGCAAACCATACTACAGGATCAACAACATAAGATCAAGAGGTACATAAATCAACGGCCAATAATCCTAACTCACCACTAAGCCCCCATGCTACCCCAGAGTTAGAATCAACTGCTCAAATCACGAAGTAGAATGATCAATGGTTGATGTTGAAGACCTAAGTCAACTATAGTTAGATGCGAGTAATCAACAAAAGAAGGGTCTGTTCATCATGAAAAGGGGACTAGGAATATTCCAAGCATCACCGAATAATGAAAAGGTGACTTCCTATTATTATTTTTTGCATTTGACTATAAGTTATAGTCAGTGATGATTAAATCAATAGACCGAATGATGGCTATGGTTTATAGTCCGCATTGCAATAATCAAAGGTCAAAAGGAGGGCCTTAATCAAATATGCCAAGGTTACAAAAGGTTCCCAAATCATTACTTAACCAAAATCTATGCCAAAATAATGGGCTTCCTAATAATCTGAACTATGCAATGCATGTTATTCAAAAGAACTAATGATTTTTTAATCATATTTTATGCCATGGTGGAAAAAGTGAAATCATGAAGTGGGAGAACATTATTCTAGCATGATCAGAGAGGAAAAAATAGATGTCACATCAGAGCTCACAAGGGTTATATTAAAGTCCTAATTACCTTATTTATCACAAAATAAAGGTATTATTTTCTTGCACATGCCTACAGGTGGTCCCCATAGAGAGGTTGAATAATTATGCTAAGCTGATAACCGATGCCGGTCATTGATAACCGATGGCGGTTACTGATAACCGATAGCCGGTGGGTTCTACGGATCTTCTTGATACAGATGGTGTTTGTAATAGCTGGCTTTTTTGGATGGTATTAGGAAATGGGGTGATTAGAAGTGAAAGAATGACAGTTAGATGCAATGGCACGTTGGGTAGTGGATTCAGAAACGGATTTAGGAGGACTGAGATTCAAGAAACATAAGAAATGTTATGACAAAAGGACATGCAAGATCTGACTTACTGGTTTTGACCGAGATGCAAGTTGATCTCCTTGGTTGCAAACACTTCTGGTTTCTTTACTCGTCTCTGCTCTGCCAAGTGAAGATTTGGACTCTGTTCCTCGCTCACAATGCTCTCTGTTGATCCAGAAATCCTCTTACTGATCTCTAAAATGAAATTCCGATCCGTTGTTTTGGTTTGGGGAGCCCATTTACAGGGAACCGATGGCGGTTGCGTAACCGACGGCAGTCGAGTAGGAACCGGCATCGGTAAGGAAAAAGTAGGCTATTTTTAGTAAAATAGCCCACCTTCCCTGCTTTTCTCCCGAGAGATCAGTTGTGGGCTTGGTCAAGTGGCTAGAAGGTCAGCTTTTGGTGCGAGTAAGGAGGCATTAGTTATGGATGTGAGTCTAGACCAAGTCATGGGTCTTAATTAGCTTAGTTTAGGGTTAGGGCTAGGTCATGATGAGGTGGCAAAGTGAGGTGGCGGGTAAGGTGATGTGGATTTATCAATTACAAGGTAATTAATAAATAATTGTGTAAAGTTTAGGTAATGAGGTTAGGTTGCGAAATGGGATGCGGGTCACAAGGGGTCGTGAGACACGAATTTGGTGTCTACATTAGCCCCTTATTGTCGTGTAGCTTGTTCTGTAAAGCTGCGCGGACAATAATATGAAGTGGTTTCTCATGTTAAGGATATAGGTAATCCCCCTCAAATCTATCACAGATTGAGTGAACGGGAAATCAGGGATAGGGTTGATAAAGGGTATATGTGGTAGAGAGGATGGTAAGGTGGTGGGGTAGGTCCAAGGAAGCAGACGCATGTTGAAATGCAATAGTACGACTAGGGTACATGATTTGACTAGCAAACCAGCAATGCATAGGCAAAGGTCGATAGTTTATCCAAACAAGGGTGATATAATCCTGGTATCCAAGGCATAGGAAGTAGCTCCAGGGTATATAACAGGTGAGGTACAGGAACGTTTAGGCATGTTCGGCAGTACCAAGTGGTTGGTTTGGTTGAAATAAACGTCACGGTCTAGGTCTGGGCAAAGCTGGTCGACAGATCAAGTCAAGGACCCTAATCATGCTAAAAACATGAACAGGTGAGCTCGATTGAACACAAGGTACATGATGGATGTATAAAATAAAACGTTGATTATGGGTATGGTATGGAAGTGATACGGCCTTTGGTCAGGCCAAGTGGTTGGGCGGTGGCCCTGGGTCAGGTTAGGTGGGTAGGTTGAGGCCTTGGGTCAAATTGTTAGGGCGAGGCCTTGGGTCGGGCCAAATAGGTAGGTTGAGGCCTTGGGTCGGGCCGAATAGGTAGGGCGAGGCCTTGGGTCGGGCCAATTAGGTTAGGGCGAGGCCTTAGGTCAGGCCGAATGGTAGGTTGAGGCCTTAGGTCGGGCCGAATGGTAGGTTGAGGCCTTGGGTCGGGCCAAATAGGTAGGGCGAGGCCTTAGGTCGGGGCCGAATGGTAGGTTGAGGTTGAGGCCTTGGGTCGGGCCAAATAGGTAGGTTGAGGGCGAATTGGTAGGTTGAGGCCTTAGGTCGGGCCAAATAGGTAGGTTGAGGCCTTGGGTCGGGCCAAATAGGTAGGGCGAGGCCTTGGATCGGGCCAAATAGGTTAGGGCGAGGCCTTAGGTCGGGCCGAATGGTAGGTTGAGGCCTTGGGTCGGGCCAAATGGTAGGTTGAGGCCTTGGGTCGGGCCAAATAGGTAGGTTGAGGCCTTGGGTCGGGCCAAATTGGTAGGTTTGAGGCCTTGAGGCCAAATAGGTAGGTTAGGATCGGGCCGAATGGTAGGTTGAGGTCTTTGGTCGGGCCAAATAGGTAGGTTGAGGCCTTAGGTCGGGCCAAATAGGTAGGTTGAGGCCTTGGGTCGGGCCAATTGGTAGGTTGAGGCCTTAGGTCGGGCCAAATAGGTAGGTTGAGGCCTTGGGTCGGGCCAAATAGGTAGGGCGAGGCCTTGGGTCGGGCCGAATGGTAGGTTGAGGCCGTAGGTCAGGCTGGACAAGTGAACAAATGTTGTGCAGCAAAGGTGGACAGAGGCGATATTGGTGAAAAAGAGGCAAGGAGTAAATAAGGGCAAAGAATGGGGTGAAAGTTGGGTATCAAACCGATGTCGATTCTGCATGACCGATATCGGTTAAGGGACCGATACCGGTTTCTTAGGGCAAAAATGAAACCGACATCGGTTAAGGTCGAAAAACCTATAAAAAGAAAAATACGGCCTGTCATTGTCACTTTTGTTATTTGCAAACCAAAGCGACTTGTCTGACGTGGAGAGTTGATTTGGAGGTTTATTGAGTGAGGTGTAGCTATTTGATTGGCGGAGAGAGTTGAGAGGGGGCCCGAGGGAGGAGGAGGCAGCAGTTGATTGGCCGGGGACCCAGTAGATTAGGATTGGAGCCATGGCACAGGCAGGAGGAGCTGGAGGGGCTGGCCCAGCTGGACCGCCACCACCCATCCCACCACGACGACGTGTCGTCGTACCGGTAGGTTCTAAACTCTTTATTTTATGCATTTGGTTGTATTAAGTGAGATTGGGGGTTTGGGTAGGAATTTAGTTGTTTTAGGAAATGAGGAGTAAATAGACGTAATTTGAAAAAGAGAGAGGGTAGATAGGTAAGATAGGGTAAGGCGGCTAGGTGTGTAAAATTTGGGGGTGTTTGGGTGGGTAGATGGGTAAAAATAGGTGAAAAATGGTCTTTGGGGGCCGCGCGGGGGTTCGGCTCGGGCAGGAGATAGTGACCGATGTCGGTCACTAGGCGACCGGCATCGGTCGCAAAAGTATAGGGTGAGGTTGAAATGGGGGGACCGGCATCGGTCGCGTATCGGCCGGTATCGGTGGGGAAGGGATGGGTTGAGGGTGGAGTTGGGATGGGGGTTTATGGTTTAGGTTTGAAGGTGGGTTGGGTGGCTTGTTGGGGTGTGGTTTAGAGTTGGGATGGGATTTATGGGGTTTAGGGTTTAGGGTTTAGGTTTGAAGGTGGGTTGGGTGGCTTGTTGGGGTGTGGTTGGAGTGGGGTTGGGTGTTTGGGTTTGGGATGGGGTTTAGGGTTTAGGGTTTAGGTTTGAAGGTGGGTTGGGTGGCTTGTTGGGGTGTGGGTTGATTGGTTTTTTTTTTGTTGGGTTGGTTGTTTTTTGGGTGGTGGGTGGGAGTGTGAGTGGGGGTTGGGTGGATTGTTTTTGGGTTGTGGGTGGGAGTGGGAGTGGGGTTGGGTTAGGGGTGGAGAAGGGGTAAGTGTGGGGTTAGATTTTGGGCTTTACAAAAGGGGGTTTAGATGGTAAAGTAGATGTTATAATAAAGAGTAGGTCTAAGAATGTGGGTTGGTTTTGCAGGCACGTCAGCAGTTGACGATGCGTGATAGGATGCCTCCACTATTGAGTCGGATGAGGCCACACGTATCTGCGGCGCATTGGGCCATCATGCGCGAGGTGGGACTCGGCGGGGTCCAGAGGTACAGAGCGATAGAGAGGGATCACAGCCTGATGGTCGCCCTCATCGAGAGATGGGATCCGGCGGCCAATGTGTTCCATCTGCCGACCGGGGAGATGACCGTCACATTAGAGGATGTGTATCGCATCCTGCGGCTACCGATCGAGGGAGAGGCAGTCTTCCAGGTAGATTCAGAGACTGCGATGGACAACATACTGCAGGTTTTTGGGGATGCAGCCGCGCTACTGACCTACCATAGCGCGAGTATCGGGTACGGTGACATGTACCGTGCGCATCGTCACGAGACACGACTGGCGGTGTTGATGATGGTTGGGATCACCTGCTTCGCCCTCCCGGACTCAGAGGGAGGCCGCTTCCCACGAGCATTGATGGGGGTACTGCTGGAGATGGTGGAGGAGCACACCTGTTATGCCTGGGCACCAGTATATCTGGTGCAATTATACAGGGAGTTATGGGGCTATCGCCGGAGGAGGCGATTTGGTATTTGTTCTACATTTTTGTTGCACTGTTGGGCATACGAGCACATCGTATGCATCAGGCCAGTAGGGCTACCTCAGCAGGCAGGGCCATAGGTCGTATACCGATATGGCTTTCAGAGGTGGTTGGGGGTCGTGGGCCAGCCACGAGCAGTTGTTGCAGGTCGGGATGTGGTCTATTATAGACACTTGCTAGAGGGCCTTACAGCAGTAGACATTGTATGGAGACCCTACAGAGGTCATCAGCCTGGCAGAGGAGCCCGCGTACAGCTGCGCCTGATCCAGTATACATTCTGGATAGCAGGACGGAGGCCGGGAGAGTACGAGCGGATACCCCTAGAGAGGGTACGCAGGCAGATGGGGTTACGACAGGACGAGCCACCTCCCTTCCCTCAGTACCGGAGGGATGATGTAGAGGCCCCACTGCCAGCGCCACAGCCTTTGGATCCAGACTGGGTAGCGGAGAGACCAGCAGGTGAGGGTGTGGATGATGCCGGGTGCACGGGAGCATACAGGGTGTGGTGGGCTGGGCAGAGAGCAGCGAGGATAGTACCGCCTGCGCAGCCAGACTTGGCTGCCAGTTATAGGAGAGAGGGATCAGCTCAGAGGTCAGGTGCAGCTCTTACAGGGGCAGCTAGCTGCTGCGCAGGCACAGATAGGGGCCTTACAGGGGCAGCTAGCCCAGGCTCAGGCACAGGCACAGGTAGCACCACCACCAGCACCACAGCCACAGGTGCAGGTACAGGCACACAGGCAGCACCACCACCAGCACCACAGCCACAGGTGCAGGTACAGGCAGTAGCACAAGGCAGCACCACCACCAGCACCACAGCCACAGGTGCAGGTACAGGCAGCAGCACATAGGCAGCACCACCGCGGCCACAGGTGCAGGTACAGGCTCAGGGGGTATTGGTGTTAGGTGCCAGGGGACCAGCCCCAGCTCCTTCAGTGGCGCGAGATCGCTATATGGAGGTTAGAGCAGAGGCCCGATATTATCAGGATATTCTTGATAGTACCGGAGTCGAGTATCAGGCGTATGCAGCGCATAGGGTAGAGAGACCTCGCACAGCCAGAGATCTCAGGGAGGGGCAGCCACAGCTGGCGTGTCCGTGACGGGCAGGAGGCGAGAGGCACCACAGGGACCAGCGGGGAGAGGTGCCGAGGGCGGTGGGGAGAGCTGATAGATCCCCGACATGGTTTTGTATAGGGACACGGGCACCGGTCTGCGAACCGGTTGTATTGATAGAGGCCTGCGTGCCGACACTTATTCATTGCATTGATTCATTTATTTATTATATACCGGCCTGCGAGCCGAGTACAGGTTGTACATTTGATACCGGCCTGCGAGCCGAGTATATTTTTGATATGAGAGACCGGCCTGCGAGCCGAGTCGAGATTTTTGGTAGGTATTGCGGCCTGCGTGCCGGCTTTGGTATATTATGAGATCACAGAGGCCCCGATGTAGGGCACATTGTATTTTTGAAAACTGGTATATATATATAGAGACGATGTTTTGATCCTCGTGCAGTATTCAAAATGTGTTTAAATATTTTGTTAATGGTTGGTAATATGTAATGTATGATAAGTTTTAGTTGATATGTTGATAGATGGATGATGTTGATGTTTTTGTTTTTGTTGTACGTATGTATGAATGATATGTGATGTGATGAATTGTTAGTTTTGTGACATTGTGATATATGTAACTGATGAATGGGATCCAAATGATGTAGAGATTGATAGTTTCCTGATATTCGTAGTTGATGGTTGTGTATTTGTATAAATGATGTTTAATGAAATTATAATGCTATGTGTGGTGGATGAACAAATGTGGTAAATTCTGTTGTTTATGCAGGCAAAGAGGCGGGCGCGACAAAAATTTAGATGAGAAATGAAGAAAAGAACCCTGTTTCAAAATGGCAGGTGTGTAACCGGTATCGGTTGAGGTAACCGATGTCGGTAGTTATATGACCGATATCGGTTATATGACCGATACCGGTTATTTAGGTATGAGCTTTTCTAAAAATAGAAAAGCTAGGGTGGCAACTTCAGTTTTAATTTTAGAGCCATGCAAGAGGTTAAATACGCGAACGCGACGCTTTTTGACGACTGAGACAGGTATTTGCATGAGAGATTTGGGTGAGAAGGAGGAAAGAGACAAGGAAAGTGAATGTGATCCGAGATTTAGAAGGCAGAAAGACAAAGTTAAAAAGGGTGGTGATCATGGCAGAACGAGGAGAAGCATCCAGCAGGCAAGGACAGGAGGGCAGACAAGGGCCACCTCAAGCTGCTGCAACCCAAGAGGTATCATTTTGTTTGTGATTCAACTACTGCATGTTTTGTGAATAAGATGGGGGAGAGTAGGTGGGTAGATATGAGAAAGAAAACATGATAACAAGGGTTGCAGGTGAGGTAAGTGTTACAGGGTAGGCAATCAGGGGTTGCAGGTATGTTTGTATGTATAAAAAGGAATAAACGAGAAAATTATTGTCGTAGGTGGTTGTTTTTTTTTTTTTTTTTTTTTTTTGGGAAGGTGTATATAATTGACAGTGACCGGTAGCGGTTAGGGAGAACCGGTATCGGTTACTTAACCGATATCGGTTATGTATAACCGGTACCGGTTACTGGAGGAATTTCCAGAATGTTTGAAAAAACCCTGACGGATTGAATGGTTGTTTGTTGTTTTGGTGTATGCAGGCAGAGGCAGGATTGAGGATGAATGATAGTGTGCCAGCGCTGTTGTCACGAATCCGAGCGGATGTAACACCAGCGGAATGGACGTTGATAAATCGGTTGGGGTTAAGTGGAATCCGTTATTATTCACGAATCGCACGTAACCATGGTATGTTACAGGCGTTGATTGAAAGATGGAATCCCGAGACAAATACCTTCTATCTGCCAACAGGTGAAATGACAGTAACATTGGAAGATGTGTTTCGGATTTTGAGACTCCCTATTACAGGAGAACCAGTATATCAGGCACTACCTAGCGTGGCACGGGGAGCGATAACAGCAGTATTTGGTCCATACGCACGAGATTTGACACAGCGAGGTTTATCGTTTACATATGGGGTAATGTATGCAGCACACCCTGAGGAGACAAGGTTAGCAGTGATATTAATGATAGCAGTAGGGTATTATGCATTACCGAGGGCGGAAGGGGGAAGATTTCCAAAGGCATTGATGTGTGTTATCTGGGAGATGGTAGAAAGGAACGTTACGTTTGCATGGGCACCTGCATATTTGGCGGAGCTATACAGGGGTTTATGGGCTTGTAGGCGAAATCACAGGACGACACTGGATAGTTCATACTTATTACACTGTTGGGCCTATGAGCACATTGTTTGTGTGCGACCAATAGGCCGATCCATCCAGGCAGGAGAGACCGGAGTACAGAGGTTGGGATTCAGACGATGGGTCCAAACAGAACAAGAGGCCAGATCCCAGGCTGTGATGGGTGATATTGAGTATTACAGGCAGGTATGGGAGAGAGTGACGGTTGCGGATATCTGTTGGAGGCCATACGGAAACTATATGGTAACAGAGAACATAGCTGAGGAGTTGAGGGGTGTAGAGCGATTGAGGTGGATCGCAGGGCACAGGCCGGGTGAGTATGAGAGGATTCCTATAGATCGCGTGCGGCGACAATTTGGATTTGTGCAGGATATACCCCTGGCTTATAGACCATATATGAGGATCGACGCCGAGGCAGCATTCTCACCTCCCCGGCCAACACCTCCAGAAGGGCCTGAAGAGGTAGCAGCCGATCGCAGGGTAATGGATGCGGGAATGACAGAGGCCTATAGATTATGGTGGGTAGCAGAACTGCGAGGTGTGCGTGAGCGCCCTGACATAGCGGTGATTACAGCAGAGAGGGATCGTCTGCAGCGTTTGGTTCAGCAGCTCCAAACGCAGGTGAATGAGACAAGAGGATTGTTAGTGGTTGCGGAGTCACGGGCGGGGAGACTAGAGGCTGAAGTCCTCCATGCGAGAGGGCGTATTCATATGTTACAGGAGAGATTGGCAGATCAGTGGGCGGTACCAATAGCCGTGGTACCTTTGAGGACAGAGAGGCCCGGCGAGAGGGGTCGACGATCACGATCATCACCTAGTTCGGGATGAGGCGTGAGGGTCTGAGTAAATGTTAGCAAGGTATAAGAATAAATAAGGATGCCGACCTGCGTGTCGATGATAGAGAAGATGTATTTGTTTAACATCTAAATAAAACTGAATATGTATGTTGATTTAAGTTACAATAATAATAAGATTGTTTGTGTTTTGATTTTCGGTGTTTTGAAAAAGGATAAAGAGGACTGTGATTAAATAGAAATACACAAAAATATTTATATTCACCACACAGGATAGGTTATGGTAGGGGATGGTCGAGCTAACCTTGGGAGACCCCATGTCTCCGAAGTGCTGCCTACATAGCCCATTGCACAAAGCAAGGAGGGGCCTCAGACCGATGTAGTTCTCCCTTAGGACCAGGGAAAGGTGAATTCAGGCAATTTGGGTATGGTTAGGCAATTTGTTGGTTGATAAGATTTTGATGTTGATAGGGTAATGTTGTTGGTGTTGGTAAGGTATGGGCGATATTGATGTAGGTATAGGTAAAGCGAAAGTTAGCTTACCCAAATAGAAGGGAACCATGTCCTGATTAAGATCAACACACAATCCTAGATGCGAGGCAAAGAGGAAAGAGTGTCCCGTAGTTGAGAAGAGCTAAACAAACCACATATTAACATAGGATGAGCTTGAATCCATAGGTACCTTGCATAGGCGAGAAGTCGATAGGTGAAAAGAGTTGTATAATCACAATATATCGGATATACGTCACATCCCTTGAGTTGAAACAAGTGGTGAGGTGAGGTGGATGATATAACTGAGGGTACGCAGAACTTATTACAAAGTGAGTGCTCTGACGAAAGAGAACCTACCCTAAATAGACAAGTCCATGACTCAAAAGTCCTTTTGAATGAGGCTTTTCTTTTATTGAATGTAGACTGATCGATGCGGGAAGTCTACAGGGGATATTGATTGTATTATTCTTGAGGTCTTCACGAAGCTGATCAATGCGAGAAGCTTCTGATAAAGGCTGACTGTGTATAGCTGTCCTTCGAGGGAGCAGTCTATTTATAGTAGCAGATATGATTGTAATGCATAGCTGTCCTTCGGGGGAGCAGTCTATATATAATAGCAGCAATAGTTCGGCATATAGCTGTCCTTCGAGGGAGCAGTCTATATTTAATTTAAATGACTAGATGTTCATTTGGCGTGAAGCATCTAGTTTAGTAGGAAGTTTGACTCAAGAAAATCCCATAAGAATACGGCTTATTTTAATACTTTGAAGTCATGGACTAGACTAAAAAGGGGAAGGCATCATCAAGGGGAGGTGAGGATCAAACTATGTGAGCCTGATTGTTATTATGAAGTGTAGGAAACAGAGTGTATGTAGTGGTAAGTGAGCTCAAGGGACGAGCGGCAGGTAGATAAGAAGTGATATAATACTAATTTCAACAGTAGAATGGTCGAAGATGCAAGGCATTAAGGGGTTCAGGCTCAGGTTTACCATTAAGCGAAGCTAAACGATAAGTACCAGATCCATAGGTATGAGTGATTATATAAGGCCCAATCCAATTGGGAGCAAATTTTCCACGTTTGCTCTTTTCTAGTTTGGTTACATGTTGATTCTCTTTGAGAACAAGATCACCAACCTTAAAGGTACGCTCATGAAGTCGCTTATCATAAGCACGTTTAATGCTTTTTTGATAGATTTGAAGGTGATCAAGAGCTGTAAGACGGCGTTCGTCAAGAAGCTCCAATTGGGCTAACCGCTCTTGGCGGAAATCATCGTTGGTGAGAATATCCTGAAGAGATATTCTAAGGGAGGGTATTTGTATTTCGAGAGGCAAAACAGCCTCGGTACCGTATACCAAAGAAAAAGGTGTGGCATTAGTAGAGGTACGAATGCTAGTACGATAAGCCCAAAGGGCAAAGGGAATGTGATCGTGCCAATTTCTTCCAGATTCATTGACAACTTTCATGAGGATTTTGGTTAGTGTTTTATTAGAGGACTCGGCTTGCCCATTGGCTTGTGGATAGTAAGGTGATGAGAAACTAAGTTTGATACCAAAGTTGTCACAAAGGTCTTGCAACAACTTGTTTTTGAAAGATTTTCCATTATCTGTTATCAGGCGGTGAGGAACACCAAAACGACAGATAATGTGGTGGTTAATGAACTCGACAATTTTTTCTTTTTTGATTGAAATGAGTGGAATAGCCTCCACCCATTTTGTGTAATATTCGGTCGCTGTGAGTATCCAACGGTGACGTTGTGAAGAGGTTGGGTGAATCTCACCAATAAGGTCTAAACCCCATTGTGAGAAGGGCCAAAGATCTCGAGCGATCTGGAGCGGGTGGCTAGGAGTATGTTGAAGGTTGGCATGTTGCTGACACATAACACAACGCTTAACATATTCGTAGCAGTCGTTATTGAGAGTAGGCCAATAATAACCAAGGCGAAGGATTCGTTTGGCCACGGCAAGGCCGCTAAAATGTCCACCACAAATACCGTCATGGACCTGTTGGATGGTATGAGTGGCCTCCGCGCCAGTTAGACAGCGAAGGAGGATACCATCAAAGCCACGTTTATAGAGGAGTCCCCCCATGACAACATAGCGCGAAACACTTTTAAGAAAAGCACGTTTGCCGTTACTAGTAAGGTCAGGTGGGAGGACAGAGATTGTAAGGTAGTCGTGGAATTGGTGGTACCAGGTATCCTGTGAATTAGTGGACACAGTATTTATCATACAAACTACCGGGGTTGAATAGGATGGGGCAAAAAGTTGTTGGACCACGACGAATAATTCAGAGTCAGTTGGCGCGGCGGGAATTTGCGAGGCTAAGCAAGCCATAGTATCCGCAAATTTGTTAGTGGAGCGGGGAATGGTTTGTATAGAATAGTGGGTAAATAAAGCTAGAAGTGAATCCACGTAGTGTTTGTATTTTTGAAGTTCCTCGTTTTTGCATTGGTAGACGCCCATAACTTGATTGACTACCAATTGAGAGTCGCCAAAAATGTTGATAGATTTGATACCTAAGTGTAATGCAACTTGGAGACCCAGAACAAGGGCCTCGTATTCCGCTGTATTATTAGTGCAAGGGAAATCAAGTCGGAATGAAAGAGGCATAGGTTCAGCGTTGAGAGGAATGAGAACAACGCCGGCTCCTCCGCCTGCGCTGGCATTTAGATCCATCGAAGAAGAGGGTCATTGGGTACGACTCCTCTGTGAGGGAAAGAGTAGCGATGAGTTCGTCGGGAAATGTGAAATTGGTAAATTGTTCCCCTGGTAAAGGAGCGTCCGCAAGTTGGTCTGCGATGGTTTGTCCTTTGATTGATTTCTGGTGGATAAACTCAAGGTCGAGGTCGGCGAGAAGCATGAGCCATCTAGCAATGCGTTGGTTCAGATGAGGTTTGGCGTACATGTAATGGATGGGGTCTGTATTGGTGATGATGAAAGTCTTGTGATTTAGAAGGTAGTGTCGGAGTTTGGTGGCCACGAATGATAGGGCAAGGCATAATTTTTCTACATGTGTGTACCTAGTCTCATAGTCCACCAAAGTACGACTTATATAATAAACGGCTTGTTCGTGATTCTCAGAGTCACGATGTGCAAGCATGGCTCCTACATCGTGGTCGGTGGCGGAAAGGTAAAGGTAGAAAGGGCGGTTGTCTTGGGGTGGGATAAGCACGGGTGGCTGCAAGAGATAGGATTTGAGAGCTTCGAAGGCTTGGTGACATTCTTCGCTCCATTGGAATGCAATATCCTTTTTAAGGAGGTGATGGAAAGGTTGACACCGATCCGAGAGTTGGGAGATGAAACGTCGGATAGATTGGAGCTTACCTTGTAAACTACGCAATTGTTTGAGATTTTTGGGTGGGGGCATTTCTAGGATAGCTTTGACTTTTGATGGATCGACCTCAATGCCACGCAAAGAGACGATAAAGCCAAGAAGTTTTCCCGAAAGAACACCAAAGACACATTTCTTCGGTTGAAGGCGGACAGAATATTGTAACAGGCGATCAAAAATAATGGTTAAAACATCGAGATGTTCACTACGATGTTTAGACTTTCCGAGAAGATCATCGACATAGTCTTCAAGGATAGTGTGCATAATGTCATAAAAAATGTAGGTCATAGCCCGCTGATAGGTAGCCCCAGCATTCTTAAGGCCAAATGGCATGACACGATAACATAAGGTTCCCCAAGGAGTTATGAAGGCAGTTTTGTGTTGATCGACAGGGGGCAACCAAAATTTGGTTGTATCCTGAAAAACCATCCATGAGAGAAAGCATTTCATGGCCCGCAGTGAGATCAAAAAGTTGATCAATACTTGGGAGGGGGAAGTCATCCTTGGGGCAAGCGAGGTTAAGATCCCGGAAATCTGTGCATATCCGAAGTCCCCCCTATCGCTTTAGTGACAGGTACGATGTTAGAAATCTATTGAGGATAGTCCAATAGGCAAGATGAAGGAAACAGAAAGGAGTCGTTGGAGCTCCTCTTTGACCAAGAGAGCAATGCGTGGATGCATTTTTCTCAATTTGTGTTTGACTGGTTTGGAAACGGGGTTTAGGGTGATGTTATGGACGGCGATAGTAGGATCAATTCCTGGCATGTCAGCGTAAGACCATGCGAAAGCTTGATTGCGAGCACGGAGAAAGGTAGTAAAGGCGGCTTGTTCTGATGTGTTAAGGGATTGTCCAATCTTCACAATGTGAGGATCCCTCCTCCGTGTGGATATTGATTTCTATGGTAGATTCGTTCAACATAGTTTGGGTTTCAGATGGTAAGGCTCGTTGAATATAAGAATCATCCGCGCCAAGGTAAGTGAGGATGGAGTCGTCATCCTGGCATTCAACAACATTAATCAAAGGCGAATCCTCTTCGATCATGTCTTGATACAGAAGGGGAAGAGAAGATGGCTCCTCATTATCGCGTTGATAAGTGAGAGGACCTATGAAGATAGCATTTATGAAAAAAAAAAAAAGTTAGGGGGGATGGATTCAGGGTCTATAGATTCTGTGGGTGATGATGGCAAAGTGAGTGATGATGGTTTGGTAGGGGGCGATGTCTTCTTCTTCCAAGATACAATTGACAGGAGGTGTCCCCTGTGTAGGTGTTTCCGGGAAAACCGAGACCACTGCGATCATTATGTTTACGGGTAGTCACGGGGAATGAGTGTATGTCGGCCTTGTTAGTAAAGGCCAAAACCAAAGCCTTTCCACGCACAGCGAGTCAAGAAGGTGAGGGCGAAACGACGATTTGTCAAGTATTGAAAATCGGATTGGAAAGGAACCACACCAAGAGGGGGTTCAGGGGTAATGGAGGATGTGTCAACACCCCCATACGTTAGGTTAGTACGGCAATAGGGTGGTCCGTAAGAGATTATCTCCCCCACGCGACGGTCGTAGGTGGGATGTGCATGTAATTGTCCGTACTCCTGCGGGTGGTAGGGAAAGAACTAACGTTATATAGGTGGTACTCCCCCCAACGTAAGGCGCTGAAAAACATCTACTAAGGGGTCGGAGGTTGGAATGTTAGCTACGGGAAGGGAAGTGGTTTTTGCGATGGTGGTTTCATCAATTGAAGGCGTAGGCGCGGATGGGGTGGATGGTTGAGATACATTTGAGGGAGGACGGTTGAGTTGAATGTATGGGTGTCTTGATTGGTATAAGCACATCGTTAGGGCGGTATAACATATTGCAGGTTTTTAAAGGGGGGGAGGGTCAGCTTTTACGGTGTAAGACTTCCCCTCGTACTCAAATTTTATGCATCTATGTAATGTTGAGGGAACACATCCCATGGCTTGGATCCAAGGACGACCCAGCAATATATTATATTGGAACTCTCCCTCAAGGACATAGAAGAGTTCGGGTAAAGTACGTGGTCCTACGTGAATGTTGAGGATCATGGTGCCTAAGGTAGAAGTAATAGCGTCATTGAATGACCGCAACATGATGGGGTTGGCACACATGCAACTAGAAGGGATGTTCATCTGTTGGAAGGCTTTTGAAGAGATGATGTTTAAGCTAGCGCCTCCGTCAATCATAACCCGACGTACTTGAATGTCCCGGATGTAAGCGGAGATGAAAAGGGCAGGGTCGGGATCTTCTGTACCAAAGTCGACAATTTCATCTTCAGAGAAACTGACTGCAGCAGCTTGTTGTACAGAGACAGAAGTGGTTGGGGCAGTGGGTTATTTGGTGAGAGAAGCAACATGATTGGGTGTTAGAATGGAGGTAACATGCAGGGTTTCATCAGGTAAAACCTCTATCCCTTGAAGGATCTCAACGAGAGCTTGTCGATGAGATTCAGAAGTCTGAATGAGATCATACAGTGTCATTTTTACGGGGCGATTGGTGAAGCTGTTTAATCATATTTCGGTGGGCAATGCCATTAGAGACGGGATAGGTGGGTCCGCGAATGACCACTTTAGGTGGTGGTGTAATCGGGATGTTTGACGGAGAAAGAGATGTCGTAGGTGTGTTTTCTTTTGCTTTCCCATTGTTTTTCTGCCCTCGAGTAGCGACACTAATCATATTAATCTCGTAGACCTGAGATGAGGAAGATGGTGGGGATAACTCATGGTCTTCAAGAGGTGGGGTTGTAATAATGATAGATCTTGGTGAGGCGGGGACAGATGGTATAGGAGAGGGAATGGAAACTAAAGGTCTCTCCCTTCGTAAGTTGTCTTTCTTAATCTTTCTATCCGGGAGAGGTGACTGGCGAAGGATGGTTTTTAGAGCTTTGCATCCCTCCACATCATGTCCTAGTGTGCGGTGATAAGCGCAGATTTTTGACTCATCGTAATCCATAGGTCGGGGCTTAGACGGGTCATAAGGTGTAAGTGGAGGTAGGGAAATGGTCGCATTCTCCACCAACATAGCAAGGATTTTGGCGTAAGATCCTTTGAGTGGGTCAAAATCGGAAGAGGATGAGGGTATTGATTGTGTGGGTTTTGGTAATGTTTGGGCGTGGTTAGTTCGTATGGGTGGCGGTTTAGCCGAGGGGTGTTGATACATGGTTTTTACTAAACGTGATTTCTTTGGCGCAGAAGCTATGTTGGATGATGAGGCCGCAGATGACGTGGTATCAGAAAACAACCACGGGGAAATAGGAGTAACTGAAAACAAATATTTTGATGATGGTATTTGTTTAGGGTTGATAGGTGGACAGGATACGCGGAGTGACGGTGTTGCTATACCCTGGAATTTCTGTATAGGTGCAGAAGGCGTAGGTTGTTCTAAAGAAAACGCAGGAGGTATGATATATTGGTGTAAGGTAGAGGGATGGGGTCCCAATATGGAAGGTAGGTATGACGATGATGGTTTTGATTGTGATAGGGGCACGGATTGAGTTTGTCTCCTAGGTGGCGGAACGGATTTATTTTTGGATAGATCGAGTCGCTTAGGCGGGTGTGTTAGACTAGGCATTGGTGAGGTCCCAAATGTAGGGGAAGATCTGGTTAAGTTGATAGAAGTGGACGGGGCATTTGGTAGAGGTGAGGGGGGTGAAGGTGAGAACAGGGGCATTTTAAGCTTCTGTAAGCACTTCGGGTATATGGTGGAGACATCAGGATCAGTCATTTGCATTTGAGTAGAAAAAGGGGTACTCAAACGTTCCCATAGGGCCTTTCTATCTTCTGTGGAATGACAGTCTCCAGGTGTGATTTGTAATTTTGGTACGGAAGAAAGGTGGGTTGTAATTCCAGTCCATCGTGGGTGTGACATAGGAGGTAGATGAGGCACTGTATCAATAGATGTTAAGAGGTCAACCGGTCGTTGAAAAGATTTAGGCGATGAGGGACTAATAGGTAGGAGGGCGTGTTCGAGGGGATCTGTCACGTTTAAAGAATGTGGTGATGTTAGTGTAAGAGATTTCTCGTCTAAGGATGTCAAAAGGAGTGGCGAGCCTTCCTCTTGTGTAGCAAGAGTGCTAGAAGGGGACGTTTGGGAAATAGATAAATTAGATAGCATCCGCTCACAGTCTTGTAGGGATGTGGTGTAAGAAGACTCGTTGATGAGAAGAGAAGTCCGGGCAGTTAACTCTTCTATGGGTAAAGGAATGATTTCACTTTGGCTTGATGGTGGTGAAGGAGGTTCAAACTCTTGTGTTGGTGGAGAGGCTTGATTTAAAATTTTTTCAATAGAGGCTTTTGGCTGAGAATCGAAGACTGCATGGATCTCATGAACACTCTCCTCGGCTAAGATATCTTGGTTCACATTACTGTTGGACGAGTGATTCAGGAATGGCTTGTTGAAAATTTTCAAATTTCAGTTAGCAGGGGTGTTAGGATTATCGAGGGTTATATCCCCTGCGTCAACCATTTCCTGCACTATGTTTTTCAACATCTTGCAGTTTTCATGACTATGTCCTTTTACGCGGTGAAAGTTACAAAATTCATTTTCTTTGTACCAGGAAGGTATTGCGTGGGTGGAGTCAAACCCAGAGTGAGGTTTAACAAGGGGCAAGGTGATAGCCTCAGCTTTGAGCAATTTCTCCAGGATGACGCCATAAGTTTCTCCCAAGGGAGTGTAATTGGTGGGCTCGGCTTTGTACTTATAAGTGGTTTTCGGCAGAGTATTGGACGGTGTTTGAGATTTGACCATTACCGCGTGGACAGCTCCTTTTGATTTAGAAGAAGTGGACGCGTGAGGAGTGGTGGTGTTTGGCTTGTTGGTAGAATCAGGAGTTCGGAAATTGGGGTTTTTTTTACGCAACCGCAATTTCTCTTCTTCTAAGGCTTGAATTTCTAGCTTCCGAGCCATGGTAAAGGCCTCGTCGAATGTGTGGAAAGTTTGAATTTGGAGGGTAGGGGAGATGTGCTTAGCGCAGGCCCGCGTAAATAGTTCGATGAGTTCGGTTTGAGGCAAGGCATACGTAAGTTGGTTGATAAGGCCCCGCCATCGTCCAACGAAATCTGCGATAGATTCGTCTTCAAATTGTCGGATGGCATAGAGGTCAGTGATAGATACTTTCTTGGCAATGTTAATGGAGAAATGATCCAAGAAAGATTGGGCTAGTTGGTTAAAAGAGAAGATTGAGTGCTGGGTTAAAGCACTGTACCACTCCAAGGCAGGTCCTGATAAGGACATGGGAAAGGTACGGAGTAACAAGGCATCATCATGGGAAATCAAATAACAAGCATGTCTAAATGATCGCAAGTGTTGTTGAGGATCCTCTTTACTGTTAAAACGAGTAAACTTTGGCAACTCCCATTGAGGAGGATATGAATGAAGGGGGACAGAAGGGTGAATGGGCTCCTGACAAACTTGCTCGTATGTCAAGGCGCTACGACTTCCTGAAACGGAAGCCTCCAGGTTTTGCATTTTGTCCATCATTTGTTTGATGAAATATGTGGTTGGATGAGGTGATGGTGCCACAGAATAGGGATGTCCCATATAAGGTGTTGAGGTTACTGGATACGTGTATGGGAATGAAAAGGTAGGCGGAGCTTGAGAAAGAAAGCTCGTGTGAATAGGTGGCAGAGAGTAAGTCATGAATGGAGTGGTCTGAAAGAGAGATGAGATAGGGGCAGTTGGTGGTAACGATACGTGAGGTTCAAGGTTAACCAAAGGAAAGCTAATCGGGGTCGTATGAACCTCTAAAGCTGTCGGATTGGGAGACGGGGCTAGTGATGCAGGAAGTAAGGTATTGTTATCAGGAGGAGTGGGAGCTAAATGAGCAGCTATACTAATAGGCATGCCAATAAGGAGCTGACCATCAGGCGTACGGTCAGGGGTATGAGACAAATAGTATTGTACAACGTTGGGATTAGCATCCAGAAATTTGGCAAAGTCCTTGTCTCCTACAGGAATTTGGGGGATCTCACTGGTGTCCGTTGGGTTCCCTATAGAATGTGAAGGGGGTGATTCAGACAAAGACACAGAGCAGGCATGTGAAACCATGGCGGCGGCTTACTTCCGAGTGATGACAACCATAGACCAGAACACATAGGAAAGTTTCAATCTATCAAGAACAAAAACAACCTCAGAATGGTGAATTTGGCAAGTTGTTGTTTTGTCAGGGGCTGATGAGGACAGTAACCAATATCGGTTTAGTAACCACTGTCGGTCACAGAGCAAACGACGTCGGTCCCGTAACCGATGCCGGTGTCAAAAGTCTAGGATAAGAAGATATAAAAGGCTACTAATTTGATTTTAGAAACGTTGAGTATGTTTATCAACTTATTGATCACAGAAGACAAAGTATGACAGAGAAAACAGGATTTGAAAACAAGCAAGAGGCACACACAAATCTAGAGACTAACCCTAGGGTTAATTTTAGTTATCGTGGGCTTATGCCTTTAGACATAAGATGATGTCAAAATCCTAAACAACAAGACCTAGGGGAAATGTCAAGTTTGTTTTGGCTTATAAGGTTACCTCAATCGGGTGGAGGAATACCGCGGAAAAAGGGGGGATGTTTAAGCTGTTGTGTTAATTGTGAAGTGATTTGGTATGTGTTGTACAGTGAAACTAAGGTTAATTTCCTGTCAATACCGTGGATATCACCCCCACGTGTACGACCTGTTACTTAATCTATGTTCACTAGAATTGGAGAACAACAAGCAGGAATGCAATGCACGTGTTTTAAACCCAAATCGAAAATTATATTCGATGAAGCAAGAGAGATGAATTTCACTAATGCGAAACCAGGAAAGCAAGACAAATTCTTTACTAAATATATAACAAAAACAGCAACAGCAAATATGCTTCCTAAAATGAAAATAAGCAAGAGAAAGAAACCCAAAATGGGTCCCACCGGGCGTGCCAAAATGTTTCGCTCAGAATGTTTCGGCTTCTGGGAATAGAGTTGCTTCTATCCTTTCATTCCTTTTAGAAACAGATGAGGTTAGGGTTAGGAGGAATACCTGTTGAATGTGGAGATGGTGTGCGCGTACCGTAGGGAAAGATCAGGCTGACTGCGGAGAACTCCTTTTTGTCTTGGAAGGACTACCTGCAAATAAGAACACAAGACCACAAGATTTTGATTAAACAATAAATGAGGAAACTGCCTTGGGCCCAGGAAATATAAAACTTCCCTTCGAAGGTGGTCAGTTCCCCTGCTAATATGAATTAACACAAAAGACTGCAAAATATCAATTAAATTATTTTGTTAAACTGGGTAGGGGGAAAGGCTGGTTTTCTGGTTTTGATTAGAGGAACCGATGGCGGTTATTGATGACCGACGCCGGTTACTGATAACCGATACCGGTGGGTTATAGGATCCTCTTGATACAGATGGTGTTTGTAATAGCTGGCTTTTTTGGATGGTATTAGGGAATGGGATGATTAGGAGTGAAAGAATGATAGTTAGATGCAATGGCACATTGGGTAGTGGATTCAGAAACAGATTTAGGAGGATTGAGATTCAAGAAACATAGGAAATGTTATGACAAAAGGACATGTAAGATCTGACTTACTGGTTTTGACCGAGATGCAAGTTGATCTCCTTGGTTGCAAACACTTTTGGTTTCTTTACTCGTCTCTGCTCTGTCAAGTGAAGATCTGGACTCTGTTCCTCGCTCGCAATGCTCTCTGTCGATCCAGAAATCCTTTGACTGATCTCTAAAAATGAAATTCCGATCTGTTGTTTTGGTTTTGGGAGCCCATTTACAGGGAACCGATGGCGGTTTTGTAACCGACGGCAGTCGAGTAGGAACCAGCATCGGTAAGGAAAAAGTAGGCTATTTTTAGTAAAATAGCCCACCTTCCCTGCTTTTCTCCCGAGAGATCAGTTGCGGGCTTGGTCAAGTGGCTAGAAGGTCGTCTTTTGGTGCGAGTAAGGAGGCATTAGTTATGGATGTGAGTCTAGACCAAGTCATGGGTCTTAATTAGCTTAGTTTAGGGTTACCTTCACAAGAGGACAAAACAGAGATGAAGACAAAATATCATGCAAGAGGATAAAGAACACAAGTTTCACATCAAGAAAAAGAAGACAAAGATCATGCACTTGTATTGGAGAAGACTTGGACAACAAGCAAGTGGCTAATATTAGCCAAAATATTCACCCAAGTATATTAATTGTATTAAAAGTAGAACAATCAACTACACTTTGATTAGTTTATTCTTGTAACTAAGGCTATTAATGCCTCATTGTAATCAGCGTGTCTATTTTTATCCCTTTATTTATTCATGATAAAGGCGTAAAATTAACATGCATGGGAGAGTATAGACTGTAGTATATTTTTAGGAGGCATTGGGTGAAGTATTTTTTCTATATATTGTGTGCACTAACAAGGCAAAATTGGGGAAATTTTTGGACATAGGAGTGATGAAGCATATTTCTACCATTTTTGCCTTGAATGAGAACTAGTTTTGGCCTTTCCAATTATTTGCAGTGGTGTGTATCTTTCCATTAAATCTTTTGAATGTTGATTCCCTGATTAATCATCTTACCTTGCTACAAAATCTAGTATTTTCTACATAGTCTTAGTGTGCATGTTTAGCTTGTTGTGTTGTTGTGATTTATCCCTTAATACATAAGTGTTTTACCTTAATATTCTGTTGCAAACCATTGGTTCATGCATCTAAAATTCATTCTCAATTTTATTGTGCATATACTCAGTCAAATCCCTCAATAAATTTGGTGTATCACCCATTTCAATTTCAGTTACAATCATCTTTTTAACATCAAAACCCCCAAAAAAATAGTTTAGGATACATCAATAAGGAATCGATCCTTGATACCAGAGACTCACCTCAATAATAGGTATACCCACAGGACCTGAGGTGTTTCCATTGTATCTACGAAAGTGAGAGATCAAGCAACCTTAGAACCCGTACTGGCATCTTTCAAAAAGGTGCACTTTCAAGAGATAATAGTTTTTGGCATGCCCGGTGGGATCAGATCTATACAGATTACAGAATTTACAGCAAATTTACAATAGATTTATAGAAAAAAAATCACTTTTGGACAAACAAACAACAAAAATCTATTCCAAAAATAAAAATAAATTATTTGGTGACTTCGTAAGGCTGATTTCAGACCAGTTTTGCAGCATGTTCCATGCCTAAAGTGACTACAAGATCATCAGTAAGAGGACTTTCTGCTGATTTTATTTCTTTACCTTTGAATTCTGCAAGAAGAAGAAGAAGAGTTCAGCAATACCTTACCTTATAATAGGCTCGGTTTTGGAAACCCTCCTCCTCTTCCTTCACCATGTATTAATCTTGTTGTTCAAATCCCTATTATTCCAATGGATCTACAACCACCTAGAAATTTTGTGACCTTTACTAATGACATCACTTTTGTAATACAAGTCTATCATGATATACCTGTTGCTTCCCTGAAAGGTTTACCTTCATATACTGGTGAAAATAATATTACCCCTACATAGCACATTAAAGATATTGTATCCCTTTGTGCAGTTCATAATATAACTCTTGAAGACGTAGGCTTAAGACTTGTTACTACATCATTTAAAGGACAAGTTTTACAATGGTACATAACTATACCGATAGGTAGTATAAAAACTTGGGATGAGTTAGGGGAGCAATTACTTAAGCAATTTCAAGACAATTTTGATCATCTATCTCTCATAAAACAACTATCTACAATCAAAAGAGCTCCTCATGAATTCATGGCTAGTTTTAACATCAGATTTGCTAGAACTTGGGAAAGAATTCTAGCTAGTGTTAAGCCTCAAGATGATCATGCATTTCTATATTATCTCAGAGCTTTAAATAGTGATATTTCAGCCATGATTTATTCTATGGGAGGAACTACTCTCCAACAAGCTTATGATATTACCATTAGGGCTGAAAACAACCTTATTCAAGCTGGTAAATTAGCCCCAAGGCCTTCAATGCCTCTTATGGAAGATTTGACACGTGTTCCACAACCCTATTACCATTTTAGAGCCTTATTGTTACAGCTCCATCAGATGATATATTTAAGGCTTTGCAGAATATGGGAAATAAATTAACATCAATTGAGAACAAACTAGCTCATCCTAATAGGCCTTACCAAGCTTCTTACCGGCAAAATCAGTAGAATAGGAAGCCATTTCAACAAAATCAGAACTATAGAAAACCTTATCAGCTAAGGTAATTTGATCCAAAGGCTCCTATTTCATCTAGCACTCTTGTTCCAGTCAACATGGCTTCAAAAGAGTGGTGTTTACCTTGTAATCAACCTCATTCAACTGCTAATTGTCTAAATGCATTCTTAAATATAAGCCTTGTTGCACAACCTCAATCTGAAGCATTATTTATGCCTCAAATGGAGGGTGGGTAGAAAGATGCTCAGATTTCAAAAATCACCTAAACAAAATTTAGTCAGCTTTGGAGAGGAAGACTTTATTGCAGTCACAACTAGGTCTCAAGAAAGGGCTCAAGATAAAGAAAAACAACAAAATAGACTGTTTTTCCTACAGTCACTGATAAATCAACAAGTACAGGTAAAAAATAGAAATACAACTCTGTTGTTACTTCAAAAACATCAAGCAAGTCATCTCTAAAGAGAACAAAAAAAATTACAGCCTAATCCTAGAAGATTATTCATACCTCAGATTTCAAAAGCTATGTGAAGCAGAGTCAGTTTTTGCTAAAGCTTATGCTAAAACTATAGAAGATTTTTCAAAGACGTTGTTGCTTCTTTTAATATTTATGAGGTAATGAAAAATCATAATATAAATATTTCATTATGGGATGCTTTGAGTATTCTAGGACTACAAGAGCTACTTGCTCATGAGCTTGCTAAGTTGCAGATTTCTTCAAAACCAATAGAAAAGGAAGCTCAGAAAGTAGATATGGTTCTTGGTACAATCGAGCAAGATTGCATGAAGGAGGTTAAGTGGATGGTACAAAAGGTTTTAAATGATCATGATATTAAAAATTCACCACCCTTTTATCTATATTTGATTATTGGAGATCATTTAGTTCATAACTGCATGGTTGATAGTGGTGCAAGCAGCACAGTAATGCCTAAAGAAATTGCAAAAAAATTAGGCATGCAAGTATGAACCTATAGAGAAAATTGTGTTGTAGCTAGATGGAACAACAACTAACACATTTGGCATCATTAGAAATTTTGAGGTAACATTACATGTTTGTCCAAATGTTTCTATCTTGCAAGATGTTACTGTTGTAGATTTACCTCCCTACTTTGCTTTATGCTTATCAAGATATTTTACAACAAAGATAGGAGGTTATCTTTCTTCAGATTGGTCATTCTTATTCTTTACTACAAGGTATGGAACTAAATTTACTATTAATTTAGAGCCTCTGGCTAGATTTCATATTGAGCCTCATGCTTCAAATGTTGCAGTAAATTATGCAGCCATAGATCAATCTAATTTTGACACTTACAACACATGTTTCTACATTAGATGGTGTTTCTAATCTATTTATGGATGAAAAAATTCAAGAAGAACATATTTATGATCCTTTCAAAGAAGTAGAAGAATATTTATTTGACATTTATTGTTTGCATGAAGAAAATGCACCAATCCCCTTGCTATCCAAAATAGAAAAAACAACAGAAAGGGCTATGGAAGCTTCATTTCGATGGAGCCAAGAATAAAAAATGACAAGGTGCAGGTTTGATGCTCACTTCCCCTACAAATGAAAGGTATTTTTAATCTCTAAGTCTGCAATTCTCATGTACTTGTAACGTAATTGAGTATGAAGTGTTAATTCATGGCTTACAATGGGCCAAAAAAGAGGTATCAACATGTTGCAAGTTTTTGGTGATTCAGAGTTAGTAATTAATCAAGTAAAAAAAATTAATGTGTGTAAGAATTCATTACTGAAATCTTACAAACATAGAGTTTTAGACTTAATGGAGGATTTTGATGCTATTAATATGACATTATGTTCCAAGAGCTAAAAACAAACATGTAGACAAACTTGCAGTAGTTGGTGCTAGCTTTGAGGTGCTAGAATAAATCAAAAACAACAAAGTACAACCACATATAAAACTTATTATCAGACCTTCAGTACCTGATAATGAAGAAAATTGGTAAGTTTTCGAAGATGATGAACAAATTTACAGATTTCTGTAGCAAGAAGCTGAATTTTATACAGTAAATCAAGAAAAAACAACATTTATATGGTGACCAGATTGTTCAATTGAAGAAAAACAAGATTCCCCAAGGACTGGTCACATTAGAAGATATTTTCAGTTTCAATGATCAATTAAGAAAGGATAAAGGAAAGATATCGACTCACACAGATAACTATGAAGAGATCTTAGTTGATGATGAAAATAAATTATTTATCGGAAAGGTATGTTCCTTAGCTGAAAAATAGTCTTTTATTAATTTATGTAAAGAGTTCAAAGATTTTTTCTTAGAAATACCAAGATCTGAGAGGTTTTGATCCCAGTTTAGCTCATCATACCATAGAGTTGTGGCCAAATTCCAAGTTAGTTAGGCAAAAACAAAGGCCTGTAAATCCTAATATTGAACCCTTGATGAGAAAAGAGTTATCCAAACTGATTGAATCAGGTATTATCTTTCCAGTTAAACATTCAAGTTGGGTAGCTAATCTTGTTCTTATTCAGAAAAAGAATGGATAAATCCGGCTATGTGTGGATTTTAGAGATCTTAACAAAGCTTCATTAAAATATCATTATTCACTACCCAACATGGATCATATTTTAAGAACAGTTTCAGGTTTAGACAGTTGTCCCTTTTGGATGGTTATAGTGGATACAATCAGATTCTTGTGTGTGAAGAAGATAGATACAAAACAACTTTCACTACAAAGTGGGGTACTTATGCTTACAAAAGAATTCCTTTTGGACTTTCCAATGCTGGTGCAATGTTTCAATGTGCAATGGACATGGATTTTCATAGCCTATTAAATAAATGTATGTGGTTTATTTAGATGATGTTACTATATTTTCGAAGAATTTTGATGATCATCTTATGCATCTAAGGCAGACTTTTCAACTTTGCAGACAGTTTGGAATATCACTGAATCCCAAAAAGTCTATATTTTCAGTCCATCAAGGTAAATTACTTGAACATATTGTTTCTAATAAAAGGTTTATCTATTGATCCTTTCAGAATTGAAGTGATTTCACAACTATCCTTGCCTCATCATAAGAAAGAACTACAAATTTTTCTTGGAAAAATCAACTTTGTTAGAAGATTTGTTCTCGATTTTGCAGGCATTAGTCAAGCCATTAACAACCATGTTAAAGAAAGATAAAAATTTCTCTTGGACCAGTAAAGGAAGAAAATGATTTGAAGCCATCAAGATAGCTATTTCACAAGCTCCTACCCTGGAAAATCCAAATTTTGATAAGGATTTCAATGTATGCACTTGCAGGAGCTGAAACCATTTCAGCCATATTAACTCAGGTTAATGATGAAAATATTGAGCAACCAATTACTTTCTTTGGGAAAAGCTTACATGACTACGAGATAAGGTACACTTTTCTTGAAAAATAAGTACTTTTGGTAGTTAGAGGATTAAATAATTTCAAGTACATGCTTTCCAATAATAAGATACATGTCTTAGTCTCTCATCCAAGTGTTAAAGCATTCTTGTTGAACAAAGAACTGAATGAGAAGAGAGAAGGTTGGATTACAAAGGTTATGGAGTATGATGTTGACATCCGTGTTGCAAAAATAGTTCAAGGAAAAAGGATTGTGTGAACATATGATTATTGATATGGAAAAACATCAGGTTGCAGAATCAAAAAATTCATTACAACATGCTGAAATCACATATCAACAGTCATAAATCTTATTACATCCTAAAAATCAGCAACCAGAACTCAATCCAGAAGTTCAGGAATCAAGATGGATGACTGATTTGATTAATTACTTGCAGCACGTACTTATCCGGAAGGTATGGACAAGAATAAATGAAAATATTTTAGGTTACAAATTGTACCTTATGTTTTCATTGATGGTGTGTTGTTTAAAAGGGATATAAATGGAATTTTTCTGTGATGTATTGATTATGATAAGATTCAACAACTATTATCTAAGTTTTCATGAAGGACCTAAAGGAGGCAACTTTTCAGCATGTACTACAGCCTTAAAAATTATGAAAGCTGGTTACTATTGGCCCAACATATTAAAGGAATGCTTTGAATGGATTAGAAAGTGTAAGAAGTGTGCTTTATTTGTTGGAAAAAATGTTTAGCTTCATGCTTCCCCTGCAACCTATTTTAGTGGATCAACCATTCATGTAGTGGGGTCTTGACTTCATTAGCATGATAAATCCACCTTCATCATAAGGACACAAGTGGATCTTGACTGCTACAGATTATTTCACACATTGGACTGAAGTAGTATCTTTGAAAGAAGCTAATGAGACTTCAATCTTATCATTTTACAAAGGTATAATTTGTAGATTTGGTGTTCCAGCAACCATCATTTCAGATAATGCCTTAGCATTTCTTAGTGAAAAGGTAACATATTGGGCTGTCAAGCATGGAATTTATTTGATTACTTCATCTAATTATTACCCACAAGGTAATGGATTAGCTGAAAGTACTAAAAAAATATTTTTGAAGATCATCAAAAGAAAACTCAAGGACAACCAAAGAGCTTGGTATCTGATGTTAAATTCAGCACTTTGGGCTGATAGAGTGACTCCTAAAAGATCATAGTTGAAAATTCACATACAAGCTTGTTTATGGATGAGAGGCAAGAATGCCCATCTCAGTTGAGTTTCTCGCATTGGATTTACTACATTAGATGGAATTACTTGAGAATGAAACAATGCAGGTTCATTATGCAGAATTAATGGAGCTACAAGAGCTAAGAGATCAAGCTCATCTGAACATGGAAAAAACCAACAGAGACAGATCAAGAAAACATTTGATAAAAAGGATAAGTTTTAGAGTCTTCAATGAAGGAGACATTGTGTTGAAATGGGATGTTGATCGTGTAAAGCCAAGAAACCACACAAAGTTTGATACAATCTAGAGTGGTCCTTATATGATTTCATCTTGCAAAGAGCACAATGCATTTCATCTTTCAAGGATGAATGGAGAATAACTTCCCATTCCTGTGAATGGTATGTTTCTTAAACATTGTTATTGAAAATCCTACAAGTGTTTGGTTAGAGTAGGATTTCCCTTTCAATAAGTGTAGTTCATGCACATTGCAATGTTTTTCAATTCAATAAGTGCACTCGTGCATGTGATCTGGTTTACCAGATCCTTTCCCATAGCTTTAGTTTGTTTTTTAAGAAGGGTCATTTTTTCAGAAAAGGCACATTTTGGTTATATGCTTCAACTCCATGCCCAATGGACAAGAGAAAGGCACTAGTCTACAAGCTAGCAGGAAGCTTTCCCTGCAGGATCACTAGAAATGTTGACAATTTTTACACTCGTGCAAAAATGGTCAACTCGAAACTTTGTTTTCGATGGAAGGCATTGATGAAATGGACCTAACTAGGGGGAGTCATACAGTTTTCATTGTGTTTTTAGTTACAAAAATTCATTAACAACATGCAATCTGTAACTATGTGTGTTGTTACAGAATGTAACACCTCACATAGATTGCCATTCCATCTTCATATTCAGTAAGGAAACAAAAAATCCATGAAAGACCAATGCATTAGCTTGATGAAGGTGGGAATCATAGTTTATGTGAGAGGTTAAACTCAATAACAACCAACAAGGTTGCAGTTTTTCATGTAGAAGAGTTCATTATTAAGTTATAGGTACATTAAATCTCATTATTTCTTCATGTTTAAATACTATTAATCATGTGATTGAGTTGTTTATTTCATTATAAAATCAATATCCATCATAAAAACTGAATGCATAAAGAAGTATACAACTCAGTTACAGAAATTAATGTCATTTATTCATGAAGAAATTCAATGTTTTCCACACAAGTTGTGGGATGTAACTTATATCTATTGAAATAAGAGATACCTGTATATAAAGTTAAAAGCAAAGAAATGTAGAAGGAACCCATCATTGCCTTGGGGTTTCCTCTTGGTCTTCATTATTCCAACTTCATCTCCTTATCTTCATCTTCAGTGCATCATTCCATTGCATCAGTGTACCTGTAAGAAAATAGAAGATTGTCAAAAAATTGAGCTCAAGGTTAAATCTACATGCCTATGCTACTAGCTTTAGGAAAATGAATCTCCTAAATCAAGATACATAAGAAACATCAATGTAACAAATACATACTTGAGAAAGAAGTATCTTATAATAAAACATATGATTCCTAGAATCATGATAGAAAAGGAAACAAAATAAAAGATAACTACTATAGAAAATAAGAGAGGCTAAAGCATTTTATTTTTCTAACTGTTTTCTGAATGTGCAAGTACAGGTAGTGAGAAACAAATATCTTTCATAAATCAATCATTTTTATTAGATATAAAGAAGGGCTTCATCAAGTTCAAACTTACTTCCAATCAAGTATAGAATGAAATGCTCTTTTGCATTGATACAGATACAAATAGGAAAGACATGGACAAAATAGTATAAAATTCATCAATGCAATTCATCCTTAAAGATCCACATCATCAACTCTAAGAAGGAACAACCATAAAGATTACCAGTTGCATCAATAGTTAAAAAGAAGATTCAAATCCATCTCATTATGCAAGCAAGCTCTAGATTAGGATAATGGAAGAGGAAGGAATTGATGCTAAAATCATGAGTGGAATAAAATATACAAACACAAAGCACGTTTACATTCAACTCAAGAATTGTAATCAATGAATATAGTGTAGGCTGTAGAACTTCAAGTATGCAAAGTAAGAAGACAAGAAAAGGAGGAAAATAGTTCACTATACATCCATCTGAAGATCTCATGAACCAAGATAAATCAAAGTACAAATGTTGTACATTCCTGAATATCAATGAATAAGCCCAAATTTCCATAAAGAGGAGAAAGTTTATATCGTAATTGACTCAAATTGAAATACATTTACACATTCATTGAATCTTCAAGATGTAATCACAAGATTACAGATGTTAGAGGTTACAAGAATGAACCAACTTTAACACTTAGGATCAAAAACAAAAATGGAAAAGCACCTCATGGATCAAGCTTAGAAATAATTTTATAGCACCTCAAGAGTACATGTTCTATGATTGGCTATGATAAATGTAAAGGATCAAAACAAGGGTTGCACTCCAATTATAAAACCTTGAGGTATATTTTTAAAGCTCAAGCATGTTTCTAAATAACAAGTTCAATCATTAATTTTAGTCCAAATTTAAAGACTCAAGATAATAGGTTTTGGTACGTCAACCAAAAGAGATGCACAACTATATAAAGAAAATATGTAAGACACAATTTTTATACGAAGAAACAACACCTAGAACAAGTGAGAAAATGTCATCTTTAGGATCAAGGAGTCAATTTATGAAGACTAACTATTGAAGAAGGAATTTTTAATAAGTGCAGTTTCACAATATACAGTTACATAGAAAGGAATGTAATGAAATTAAGCTGGAAATCATTTATCAAAGGCATGACTTCAAAACAAAAATTCCCGGATTACAAATACAAATAGTGGAAACTATGATAAGTTTTAAGCCTTGGTGAATATTACAACTTAGGAATAGCTGATTTTGAATCTTAAGGATATAACCAAAAATAATAATGATTACAGATTTACATTGATGAAGGGTAAGTGCAGGAAGTTGATGGACAAATATAGGGTCATTTGTGGATGTCATATTGCAAAAAACAGCTAAATCTCAACTTTTAGGGATTATTAGCTATATGTACACTCTAAATTAGAAAAAATATATAAATATGAATCGTAGCATTCGGAATCTAGTTTCTAAAATACCAATTTAAAAAAAAAACGAACAAGTTTAGCTATATTAAACACTTAAAATTATATGACTTAGTTTTTTTTTGAAAAAACTTATAAGATTATAGTCCGTTTGCCCACATTTTGGATGACCAAATCTTTTTATTTTCTTTTTACTTTGGTGAAACGTTAGATGTAGTTGTCTATCTTGGGATGGATTTTATTTTGTATTTTTTTTAGCAATATATATATATATATATTTTTTCCGTGAAAGTGGTCTGAAAATATTTAGAAAACAGAGCGTTTTCCATTTGCCCGCCATAACTATATCAAAAAATATCAAAATCAAATTTTTTTTTAACGTGTATAAAATTTGTCCACGCTTGGGATGGTATAAGTTTTATCATATTTTGATAAGCGAAACAAAAGTTACAGTCTTAAACGTAGACATGAACATTCACGGGAAAAAAATTCTTAAAGACCTATTGTTAGTAAAAAAATATAAAATGATATTTATCTTATTCTATTCACTTTAAAATCAATATTTCTATGAAGCTAAGAGTCTCTCCTACACGATGGCACCATTTCTATGAAATGTTTTCTATTTTTTAGCATGGTTCAAGTCTTTGGAAGAACAAATTTGAGGTTTTTTGACCTTTTACACTTCATAATGACCTTCCATAGCTTTGGTTGGGGAAAAACAAAGATTTCTGAGGCTTAGGTTCGGCAGATAGATTCGCGATCGTGGTTTATAAAGTGCAATCATGTTTTTTTTAACACAAACCACGAGTGCACTTTATAAACCATGATCGCGGTTTATAAAGCATGCTCGCGGTTCATAAATCATATTTACACACATCCCATTGTCTGAATTACCATGTGATTTTTACTCTCTGACCTTACCGTATGAATTACTGTGAAATTCTGTCTTTTTATACACGTTTTTCTTATCACTGGAAGCAAAACATCATGGGAGACGAAAAAGGAAGTCAAAAAAGGAAGTCATTAAGTAAAAAAACACCAAATGAATTAGAGGCCCGTAAAATTCAAAATGCTGAGCGAATGCGGAAACTTCGTGAATAAAAAAGAGGTTCATCCTCAACCCTAACTATTGTAGGCAATGAAGAACCAGGTAATGTTTCTACTGTCAATGTTGAAGTTGAATTAAATACTCGTGATGAAGATGTTTTTATAGTCAATGTTGAAGAAGAATTAAATACTCATGATGTAGCAAATGTTGAAATTGAAGGAGACAATGAAAATGTGAATAAGGAAATTCATGTTGAAACTATAGACAATTTTTTTTTGACAAAAACACCTCCTAGGATTTTACGTAAGAAACCTAATTTTTTATTGAAATTGATGAAAACATTTTGAAACCAATGTCTGACAAACTTTCTGAACGGAAAATTAGAAGAAAAGCCACTGAAATTTGGGATAATCATTTTGAAATTTGAAATGATTCCTAAAGATGTCAGTTTTTGGTTAGTTTGATGAAATTGATTAAAATGAGACCTACATTAAACACCTTAGGATTGACAACATCTAATATACGTGGTCAGACCTCTACAATTGTTGAAAACCTTCATGATGCATATCACACTGTTGGTGTCAAGAGACACACTAGCGTCGTGTACTGGCTACTAGTGTTGTAAGTGAATCAATAAAAAAATAACTTTTGATTATGCAAACAAGTAGAATGTTGCAAGTTAATTGAAAAACTCTAATGAAAGCAGTTGAAAGACGTAATATCCTTCAATCACTCAATAATGCTGATTTTTGGGCATTTTTTGCTAGAGCACTGCGTAAGGAAAAAAATAATTATGATGCTATAAGAGAAGTTGTTATTAAATTTTGGCATGATAACACTAGAGTTTCACCTAATACAAGAGATGTTATAAAACAGAGAGTTGGTTCTACTAATTGTGAACCACATCCAAAGCATTTATTAGATATGACTCAAAATCAATTTTTTCGTAAGTTTGAACAAGAAAATCTGGAAATTAAAATTAGTCAATGTTTTTTTGAAATGTTGAAACCATTCTATGTGAAAATCAACCGTGCTCGCACCACTTGTTGTTGTAGGCAACATGTTGAATTTGCGATGCATTATGCTAAATATTTACGTGTTCGTTCTAATTTTCATTCTAAAACTATGTTATCGGAATGTAGTGTTCAAGTTCCACCAATATCTTCCAAGGATTTCATTCCTACTATATTTTGTGAAAAAGAAGTTAGACAATTTTTTTCTAGTCAGGATTGTTTAGATGGAAGTTGTAGTACATGCGGAAGATTACCTAAATTAGAAAGTTACATCCATGAGCAAATTGAAGGTACAATAGAACATAATTTAGTTGAGTTTGATAAATATAAATCAGTTGCATACCAGTTGAAAGATGGAAAAGAATCTAAACGGTGTGAGCTAGTTATAGAACAAATGCCTGTTTTCTAATTTTTGAGAAAATTTAAGGATAAAATTGTTTATGAGTATGCGAGGCATACACATAGAGCTCGATGGTTGGATGAACAGTTCAAGCTATGTAAAGACACATTTCCTATTGGTACTATTGTTTCAATGGTTGATTTTGCAGAGAATTACACATTGCAACCACAAATGGAGGTTCAATCACAATATTACAACTCAGTACAAGTTGCCACTTTTGTGCATATAACATTTCTACATTCTCCTGAAAATACAGAGAATGATCAATTTTTTTAAAGAGAGTACCAATTTTATATCAGTGACAATTGTACTCATTCTACTGAATTTGTGCAAGGGTGTTTCCAGCTATTTTATGGAAACTTGTCTGATAGGGACATCCACTTCAAACAACATTATATATGGTCAGATAATTACACGTCTCAATTTAAGAATGCACGAATATTTATTTGGATGAGTAGAATGCATGTCAAGATGTGTGTGCAACATAGTTGGAGTTTCACTGAGGCTGGACATGGAAAAGGCTAGCATGACGATGCAGGGGCATGTGTGAAAAGAGCTCTTGTAAGAAAAGAGTTGAAGTACAAACATGGTGCTAAATTAAAAGATGGAAAGAGCATAATGGAATGGTGTACTGAAAACATGGCCCGAGGTTCTCAAGAAAATTCTACAGTTCACAGATATTTTTGGTTGATAAAGGAACAACATATTGCTAACTACGAGGATTGTATGACACTCATTGGGTCTAGTGATATGCACTCATTTTTTAGCTCAGACGCTACTTCGTGGGCCGTATGGACAAGAAAGTTGACATGTTTTTGTGCATCTTGTATCGAATTTGTCACTGCTGATTGTGATTCACAAGAATGGGTGGAAGGATGGATTCGTAGGCCTCTAACTCCGCTTCCTAGTTATCAACCTCCACAAGCATTATGACTTAAAACTGCAGATGAAGTTGCAACATCCAAGGACTTTGACGAATTTTTGATTTTGGTGCGACAAGGTATTTATGGTTATTTATTTAATTTTTGTATTGAGTTATGTCCATTGAAATTTTAATATGTAATTTAAATTTGAATTGTTCAACCAAGTTGTTTTTTGTAGGACATGTGTTTGCAGTAATTGCAATAGAAGACAATGAAGAAGGAACAAACTATTTCTTATGTCGTTGCATCAAGGAAAGAAAGAATTTGACTTCTCCTATTATAGATGGCAAAGATATTGAGTATCCTACAGGGTCAGTGGTAGTTACTGGAACTTGGCTTCGACGGTATCCATTAAAAACTCCTATGTTTGGGTGTTTGAAGACTTTGAGACACACATGAAAATACTCTTATATTTGCATCTAATTTTAGTGACAAATATTCAGCTGTATAGATATCGAGGAAGGCCTAATAACAAGATTCTTTGGAAGGTTCGAGAGTCAGATCATGAAGCAATCTTGCCTGCTATTCAGAGTAGATCTGATCCTGATGGTTCATTGGAATGAATTTACAATGCTCATGTCTGGTATATATAATTTCTTTTCAATATATATATGTGTGTGTGTGTGTATGTTAGTTTAAAGATCTAGATTTAAGTTTGAATATATTTTATTTTAAATTTGTGCATTTTGTATATATAGATAGTATATGGTTTTGATTCAAGAAACTTAAATTTCTTTTACTAACACTTTTACGTTTAGGTTAGTAGTGCCAAAAAAGCTTTCATTCTTTGAAAAAGTTGTAAATTTTGAAAATGTTGTAAATTTTGAAAAAGTTATAAATTTTGAAAAAGTTGTAAATTTTAAAAATGTTGTAAATTTTGAAAAAGTTGTAAATTTTGAAAAAATTGTAAATTCTGAAAAATGTTGTAAATTTTGAAAATGTTGTAAATTTTGAAAAAGTTGTAAATTTTGAAAAAGTTGTAAATTTTGAAAATGTTGTAAATTTTGAAAATGTTGTAAATTTTGAAAAAGTTGTAAATTTTGAAGTTGCAAATTTTGAAAATGTTGTAAATTTTGAAAAAGTTATAAATTTTGAAAAAGTTGTAAATTTTGAAAATGACTCCTCCCCAAGTGTTTACAAGACCATACCTACGCGTGTGCACCGATTTGGGAAAGAAAAATACAAGAGAGGATATTGTAGAGGGTCCCTACGCCGAGGTGTCAGATTAGATGAGACGTCTTTAGGTGCCATGGAGTCCAAGTAGTCACCGGTCAAAGTTGAACGCTATTTTGGTCTTAGGGCTCTTAAGGGACTACGCTCGAACGAAGTAGCCTTGAAGCAACAACCTTGTTGTGCGCCAAAACATCACTTGCTCTAGCATTCACCTGGCCACCTGGATGTGTCGGCGTAGTTGGTTTGGTGCCACGACCCACCGTTTGACAATTATAGCATTTGACAACCTTACACTGGCTCAAACTGCACTATTTCACACGTTTGCAAACAATAGGGTAGTGAGAGAACTGAAATGGGAAGGAAAAAATTGAGAGAGGCTATTGTATAGGGTCCCTACATCAAGGTGTTGGATTAGACGAGCTGTCTCTAGGTGCCACGAAGTCTGAGTAGTCACCCGTTGAAGTTGAACGATATTTTGGTCTCAGGGCTCTTAAGGGACTACGCCTGAACGAAGTAACCCGAAAGCAATGACCTTGTCGCGCACCGAAACACCACCTTCTCTAGCATTCACCTAGCCACTCAGACATGCTGGCGTAGTCGGTTCTGTTCCATGACCCACCGTTTACAAAATATAGCGTTTGACAACCAATCACTAGCTCCAACTGCACTATTTCACGTGTTTGCAAACAATAGGGCAGCGAGAGCACTGAAATGAGAAGGAAAAAACTGAGAGAGAATTTTGTAGAGGGTCCCCACACTGAGGTTTTGGATCAACGAGCCATCTCTAGCGTGCCACGGAGTCTAATATCACCCTTCACAGTTGAACTAAATTTTGTTCTCAGGGCTC